>JACGCM010001652.1:0-513173 GCA_014058105.1 Kingdonia uniflora
AATACCAATTTTCTCTAATTTGTAAAGACATCAATGGCTTGATAGTTAATATTTTCAGTCCATCCTCACAGTAGTTGCCAACCCACAAAGCATGTGTTAACTGTTTTGCTTCACTATACCTTCACAAGTATACTCTAAAAAAACTACTTTTCTATAGACATGTATGTTGATCATGGGATCTTCAACATTAGCATCCACATACAAGTCTTATCAGTAACACTTGAAACCTTAGCATGAACTTTCATTATATTTTGATATATGTTAACTGTTTGGATAGACCATGTCTATGAAGCTTCTGGCCTAATTGATAGTTGGCCACGCCATCCAATCACAATAGGATCAACACAATGTTCTAATGTCCAAAAACTGCCATATTTTGTTTTCTCAAGAATATGTTATCTCCCCATAAAATCGTTAAATCTGAGACGTTGTATATCTTCAGCTGTGGGGTACATTCATCTCATCCTCTGTGAGGAGTGAGTGCTGTAATAATGTTCTTCAACTCCCATATTATCACATCAAATTTGCCTTGAACATCACTTGCTTGAGCATTAATTGGTATCTTACAAATTGTTTGGACATCCTTTTGTTGAAAATCTGGCTTGACATTACTTGGCTTCAACATCAATTGGATTCTCATCAACTTGTTGGACATAAGTTGGTTGAAAATTCATTGATTGACATCACTTATTGAAAAATCACTTGGATCTCATCAAGTTGGTTGGAATCATTTGCTAAAAACAGTGTTACTTGACCATTCAATTGGTTGCTCGATCTATTTCTTGAACACCATTTGTTTGGAATCATCTTCATCTAAGTAATCATATCTGCATCATTATCACTACACTCGAATTTGAACTCAATCTAATTCCTCCTATGAAAGATAACTGCTCTCTTCCTGGTATGTGTTGGGAGAACATATTTGATACAAAAGCTAAAACTGTAATGTTCCTTCACTGTATCATCACTATTCTTAACATGTCCTTCAAAGATTGGTTGCATCATATTTTATGTTCACCAAGGAATAAGCGGAATGTTAAGCATTGACTAGGCCCGGAATGAATGTGTAGGGTTTCCAAACAATGAAAATCCATCATCTTCTCCGATAATCTAATTAAGTAATGTAATGTAGGGGAAACGTTTGGAATAGTTTGTCACCTATGTAATCTTTCTCACCAACATTAGCCAATTGGCAGTAGTACCAGTGGCCCCTGGACTGTCCACTTTCCCTCAAACATGGATGACCAAATCCAAATCTTTAGGGTCCAATCTACAATTTAGGGTAAATTAAACAAATAATTAGGACATATGAGGAATAAACATTGAGTTCCCCATATTATTTTTATTCATATCAAGTCAGAGAATACATAAATTGTTTATAAATGTCACAAACAGCAACAACCCAACAAATGAAACAGACTACCAGTAAAATTATCAAAATGAAGTGATAAAGACATACAAGCATGACTAAAAAGATAAAATAAGAAGAAACAATCAAACTGAAATGAATAATCTGGAAAGCTATATCATCACCTAAAAAGAGAAGAAGAAAAAATCTACAAAAACAAAAAAACCAAAAACATCACAGTCGTTGGCAATCCCAAACAACATCACCTAAATCATTGCTTGGAGCAAAGGTAATGAAAGAAATTGAGAATCCATTACAATACATGCATTGATTAGGATGAGAAAATTGAAAAAATGTCCAAAAAATAAAAATGAAATTAAAACGAAATTGAAGAGATAATAACATTTTCTTTTCTTCGGAACTTCTTCATTTTGGGGGTAATAACATCACTATAATTGAAGTTCTCTTCATAATCAAATTGAGAAATAACTAATAAAATGAAATTGAATGAGATAAATAGCTAATTTTTTTTTAATTGTATTCTGAATTCATTTTCATTTGGGGGAATGACATCAGTGTTAATGAAATTCTCTTCATTAATTATTGGAATGAAGTTATATCACCTTCGATGGAGAATTTTGTTGGTTAAAGGTTCTGTTGGTGGGTAGAAGTTGGATTGGGGTTTTGAAGTTGAGAGAGAAGAAAGTCATGTCTCATTAGGGTTAGGTTAAGACATACCACAGACTAGTAATGTTTATTTAGACATTTAAGATTTAGGACTAAGTCAATAGAGTCAAGACCAAGTTGACTCTACGTTTGAAGGGAAAATCCATTTAAGCTAAAGTCCTAAAGAAATGCCAATTAATTGTAGGGTTAGGTTAAGTGGGTTTAAAAAATATAAGGTCCCGAAGTCTAAAAACTCTATTAATATGGAAAAAAAACTATTATGATTAATAGGAGTTGGGCTCAAGAGATGATAAAGTATGAAAGAGAAGATTGTGTGTGACAACTCTGTTGGGTTTGAGAAGCAAAGATGGGAGAAGTTACATATAATGAATTATTATCTCTCAGTCTAGGTAAAATTATGAGCTGCTAAAGAAAACTCAGTCTTCGATGATTGCAAAAACCTGGAGTAGGGATGACGATTCTGGTATGGTTAAAATCCCCAGAAGTCAGATACGAAAACCATTAACAGTCTAGCTGAAATGAGAGGTCAAGAGGTCCATCTTAATCATATCTTTAAAGATGCCCATTTTTGCAACGGATAACCGTGTTAGAAGAAATGTCAATGTCGAATCAAGATTACGGTAATGTATGGAGTCACAGACCAACAGAAAATTCGATAGTGATCTTTAGGAACATAAATCATTTGTAATAATAGAGTTAAATCAATCATGGGTGTGGATTTAATTTAATGTTACATCCCAAATATTGGTGTGGGAATCAGTGTTATTTAACTGCGAGGTGTGTTCCTGATGTCAGCGTTAGAAAAGCTAAGTCAACTGTTATCATTAATTGGTTTAGTGAGTAACTGGTTATCGTAAGCCACTAATTAAATAACAGGTATTATCACATAGGTGTGTCGTAAAATATAAACTAAATAAGGACACATTAATGAATTGCATCAAGCTTGTAAGATGTTTTCAAAAGGAAACCAGTCTGAACCAAAGTTTTAGGTTCTCTTCTTGCTCTGTCTATGGTCCAAAGGTTTGAAGGAGACGATATGGATTCCGGTAAGCACGAGGAGTAGGAAAAAGGGTAGTTCCTGTTTTCAATCGTCATGCAAGCGATACCACAGGACATGATTTTTGATGACTTTGGCTTTCGCGGTTCGCTTGGTGATGGATTTGGAATACCATTATTAATGTTGTTAACAGCCCAAAGATCATGAATACTGTTGGTGTGCTCCACCTCTGATCCTCATATCTTAGTCCAATATCAATAAAGTAAGACAAACTCTTTCTCTAGTTTTTTTTATCATATTTAATTGGAAGCCGTTTTAATCAAGAAAATGAAATGCTCAGATGTGATCAATATTATTACTTCGCAAACTGGGAAGTTCTGGTTGCTTGTTTCTTGGGTATGTTTTATTTCTTAGCTATTTTTGTTAAGTATGTAAGGATTTTGTTGATGGAACTAGTGTGGACCGAGGGGTATGTGGTCAAGCAACCGGAGAGAGGACAGCTTCGAGGATGAGAGCAAGTTATATAAGAGCTGACTCAGGCAAGATATGAGTTATTTCGACCTACGAGTTCGAGCACCTCGAAGTAGTTACACGAGTTTTCCAACGATGTCTGGCAATCAAGACGTCATAAGTGAGAAAGTATGATCAACCTTAATGAAGTTTTTGAGTACACATTTTAATTGTATCCGTTAGGGGACACACCTTTAGAAAGCAGAGGTTCTAAATGGACTTTCGATTAATGGGAGCAAACCGACCACGACTAGAAATCGAATTGGTTTTTGGGGTCCTGCAGAGTCTCGTACTAGTATGGGAAATGTTAGAATTAAAAAAACTCCGGTACTTGGGAGTGATCTATATCGATTATTGGTCGAGTTAACTTGGTAGTAACAAAATCATTTTCTAACAACTATGACCTAATTCCAGGTTTAATACTATAATCAATATTTAATAGTTATAACAAGAACACAGATATGGACCTGTCGGAAACTTTCTCATGAGAAAAACCCACATGTCGTTGGTGATCCTCGACAATATGAAAAAGCATTACAAAACTCTAAATAACTTCAGAACTCGATAAAAACTTCCGTGATCACCTATCTCAATCACTATTCTCGCAATCCATCATCCGTTGTCGCAATATGCCCTTCGTTTCTGTAACATTCTCGCTTGCGATACACAACCAAGCTTGTCAAGACGAATCCCTCAAGGCTCTCAAATCACAAATTGAAATAAGTTTTTTGTAATTCTAGATCGATTAACGTGAGGGTTAATCTAGTTGAATTTATTTGAAGAAACTTTTCTCTCAAATATCTCAAGCTTTAATAAAATTGGTTTTGGAAGAGTGAAAATAAAATAAAAAAATAACTTTCAATAGAAACTGAAAAGCCCGTACTCTGTTCGAAACATAACAAAAGTCTATTCGAATAGAGAGGCATAGGCCAGTCTATTCGAACAGTCTATTCGAACAAAATACTATTCTTAAAAAACAAAATTATCTTAAACTTTTTGTAAAATACTAAATGGGCTAAACGTATTTGAGCAAAGAGGTACAAATAAAAGACTGTTAGTGTCAGGTCAAGCTGTAGTCGTTGCAATGTGCACTCTCTGACGATGAATAATCACGACGGAGTGCTGACACTTATTCTAGACATGAAATAAAACCACTACAATATATGGATATTTAAATAAATTCCCCTATATGAAAAGAAAAGAAAAGAACGGTTCTATTGGCGTGAAATGCAGGCAGTTCAAGATTATGTGAGCTCGGGAATGGCCTAGTTCAGTATAGCATTACCCTGTAGTCAGAGATCTGGGAAATTTGGTTGAACTGGATGCCAAAGGAGAAACAAAACGGGGGAGGATTATCTTCTGTATAGTTGTTCTTTATAAATATGAAATTCAGTTGGTAGTATCCAGGAACATCGTCCATAGGCTGAATCACGGAAAGACATTTATTTTTCTTAGTCATGCTTTCTTTTCCAAAAAAAAATTTTTTTTTTTTCTAGTACTTATAAAAACAATCTTATTTTCACTAGATCATATATCAATATTTCAGTTCCAACTTTTTGATGAACTAAACACGTTCTTTACAAAAACTAATTGTTGCATTTGTACTTCTGTGGAGGATGGCCTCTGGTGGAAAACTCCCGTTTGTGTTGCTTTTGATAATCCAGGTTTAGTTTATGGTAGGACTTTAATGCTGTTGGTTGGCGGAAGACAAGCACGGTACGATAAGCTGGTAATATCGTGGAGCAGGCAATCTCATCAATTAGGACGGTTTACTCATTTGTTGGAGAAAGCAAACCAATGAACGAGGTTCTTCTGTGTGCTTCAAAAAAAAAAAAAAACAAAAAAAGATGTCTGAAGTATGGATTTGAAAAGAGGGTGTAGTAAAAGGGTAGCCATTGAGGCTATGGTATACATTCGCATTTGGGCCTTCCGCGTGGTATGGTAGTCGGCTGGTAGTACCATGACCCGGCAAAGAAGGACTGGTTTTTGCGGTTGGGGCACATAATGAACATTGGTTGGGCATGTAATACTCTTTATCGTAATTTATGGTTACTGCCTTTTCGGGGTATTCATGTTTTTCTAATTTACAATATTTATTGTTTCTCCTCCGGTCTCCTTGACATGAAGTACTTCTTGAAGCTTTTCTGTTGGAGAACGATGATGGAGGTAATAAAGAGCGTAGCCTAAACTTGATTCAGTAACTTGGAGGTGAATTTGCAGTGTATATAAGGAGAGTTGAATTTAGGAATGGTTACATTGCATTCCTTCGGAGGCCAGATTTTTGAAGGTCTTAGCTTTAAAATTACCAGCGGGGAAAACTGTAGCATTGGTTGGTGAAAGTGGTTCAGGAAAATCAACCATAATCACCTTTGCTGGAAGATTTTATGATCCCCTGACGGACAAATTGTTCTTGATGGGATTGCAATTAATAAGTTGCAATTTTAAAATGGCTTCGATCCCAGTGGGTTTAGTTAAGTCAAGACACCATGTTATTGCAACATCTATAAAAGAAAATATATCTTGGTAAGAAGGACGCTACATTTAAATGAAGTCATCGATGCAGCCAAAGCGCGAATGCTCACAACTCATTTCTCAGTTGCCACAAGGATAGGATACCAGGTAAATACTTGTTCAGTTGACGAATTAGAAAAATTCCCACATAGTTATTTATTATCAACATAATTATCAATGAAACGGGGTCAAAATTAAAGATTTAAAGGTATTGGTGTTTGTGCATAACTCATATTGTATGGTAATAGCAAACTCAATGAGGAATGCGAAAGTTACCAATCCACACGTGATCAATTCGATCTTTTTTTGTAATGGATTTTTTCGGGTGGAGAAACACGTTTTGAGGAGATCCATATTGGTTAAGGTAAGTTCAGTGGCTTTCTATCTTAAGGGCTAAGGCATAACTTCACCCTAAACATTCAGCTAATGGACTTAATGTTATAATGTCTAAGCATTTCTTTTCGCAATCATGCATATACCCTAATTTTCTAAGAAACTTATACTGGTAGGTGAGAGAGTGGTTGCAAATGGTCAGGTGGGCAGAAACAAGAATAGCGATAGCAAGGCTACTATCAAGGTCCTCGGATTCCGTCTAGACGAGGCAAACTAGTGCTTTAGACTCAGAAACGGAGGAGAGTTGTTCAGGAAGCCGCTTGACAGGCAGCACTGGGTCGAAGTACAATAGTTGTCGTGTCACCGAAGATCAACTATTCGTAATGCAGACTGATCGCCATGTTAAAGAGAGGACAAGTCGTGCAAACTGGTTCACATGAGAAGTTAATCCTTGATGAGAATGGGGTGTTAGTCGCACTTGTTCAGCTACAACAGTTGAATACTACAAACAGATATGGAAGAGAGCAATATGTCAAGATCGTTCGTCTAACATAGTTACACAGGATAATATTGGTTATTAGTCATAAACTTTCACTATTGAGTCGAACTGCTCGATGAACTCATATCTGAGGTGCAAGTAATGGCAAGTTCTACAAATTCCATCTTTCGAAGGTTATTACTTATGGAATCTTCCTGAAATGGAAAAGCAATCTTGGATGCTCAAGTGCTTGGCTGTGCGGTGCCGTGCAGCGTTGTACGCGTGATATGATGGGGAGCATGATATCTGTTTTCTTTTCTGAAGATCATGAGGAGGATTAAGGAGATAAAATCAAAAGTCGAACGCACTCATTGTTCTTCTTGCATTGGCCGTGTTTTCAGTTACTATTAAGATAAGCAGCATATAACCTTTGGGGCCATGGGAAGCGTATTTGACTAAAAGGATCAGGAGAGAGGATGTTGGCTAAGATTATGACTTCGAGGTTGGATGGTTGATCAGGATGAGACTATGATGGGGCCATTTGTTCTAGGATCGCCAAGGGACGCTAAGTGGGTATTTTTTCTCTGTTCAGTAGGTATATCTTTGAAGTGGTTTGTTATCATATAGGAGGTTTATTTTGTCATCGAAAGGCATTATCCCATAATCTCACAGTCCATAAAAAGTGTGTATCAGATCCACATCAATTATAACGCGGGTTTGGAAACCTGTCTATCTTACTGAATCAAACTAACCTACTCCATTTTTCCATGATGCCAGCCAGCCTAAGAACATGATTCTTGTAGTATTTAAATTCGGTATCAAAACTTGGAGGAGAGTTCGTTGAGTTAGTCTATTATGTTCTAAGCTCTTGGAATGATCTTTTTATCTTGAGCGGCTGAGATCATTGGTTGGGATCAAATAGCTCTTCTTGTCCAAGCCCTTTCTGCAGCATTGGTTGCATGCACAATGGGTCTGATTATCGCATGGAGATTTAGCTATAGTGATGATAGCTGTGCAACCAGTGATCATTATATGTTTTTATCTTCGACGGGTTCTACTAAAAAGAATGTCAAGGTAAAGCAATTAATGCCAAGATCAATGCAGTAGGTTGCAGCGGAAGCAGTTTCTCATCACCGAACTATTACTGCCTTCTTCTCCCAGGCTCGAATACTCAAAATCTTGAATCAAGCTCAAGATGGTCCAAGCAGAGAAAGTATCGCCAATCATGGTATGCTGGCTTTGGCCTTGGAGTGTCTCAGTGCCTAATGTTTTGTACTTCGACTCTCAACCTTTGGTATGGTGGTAAACTGGTATCCCATGGCGACATAACTTCCAAAGAATTATTTCAAACTTCATTGATTCTGATTAGTACTGGACGTGTCATGCTGATGCTGCTAGTATGACAACTGATCTCGCCAAGGGATCTGATGCGGTTGGATCCGTCTTGCAGTGTTGGACGGGTCACGCGTATTGATTCTCAACAACAAGAAGGTAAAGAAGCAGAGGAGAAGCTAAATGAGCATGTGGAGCTTTGTATTGTCCACTTTGCGTACCCGTCTAGACCAGACATTATCATCTTCAAGGGTTTCACTCTAAGTATTGAACCTGGTAAATCAACGGCTTTGGTTGGTCAGAGTGGGTCTGGAAAGTCAACGATCATCGGGTAGATTGAAAGATTTTACGACCCATTAAAAGGATCAGTGAAGATTGATGGGAGAAATATACGGAGTTACCATTTGAGATCATTGAGAAAACACATTGCATTGGTAAGTCAGGAACCACATTATTTGATGGCACGATAAGAGAGAACATTGCGTATGGTGGTGGTGGCGAAAGGGTGGATGAGGATGAAATTGTTAATGCAGCAAGAGCAGCAAATGCTCACGATTTCATTGAAGGGTTAAATGACGGGTACGGTACACCCTGTGGGGACAGAGGGGTTCAGCTATCAGGAGGGCAGAAGCACGTATTGCAATAGCTCGTGCTATATTAAAAAAAACCCTCAATTTTACTATTAGAGGAGGCAACAAGTGCACTTAGTCAATCGGAGAAGCTAGTGCAAGAGGCATTGGATCGTGTGATGATCGGTTGGTCGAACAAGTGTTGTCGTGGCCCATCGACTAAGTACCATCAACATTGTGATCTAATTGCGGTGTTGGAGAAAGGTGTTGTAGTAGAGAAAGGGACACATTCCTCAATTTTGGATAAGGGACCTAATGGAGCTTATTTTTCATTAGTCAACATTCAAGGCAGGCACAATACAAATTCATATGTAATCTAATGCACTTTATAATCATGTTTTTTCATAAGCCATGATTATCACATCGATTTGATTGTACATGGAATGTCGTTATGCTACTCTTTCTAACCGGTCTTATGTTAATTGTTCTCTCTGGCTAATCGTAGAAGTTCTTACATACCGGACTTGTGCATTAAGTTATTCTTGCAGTTCTGAGCTTTATTTGGACTTTCAAAAATAAAATAGTATACATGAGCAATTCTCTATTTCTGCCGTTAAACTGGGCATTCTGGTTCATGTTAGACGCACAGCTTTTACTTCTAAATGTGTTATGAACAACAGCATTCAAAATTTAAGCATTATATCTAAGCTGAGAGTTACTCGGAAACCAGAAAAATCCCCCTGATATAAAGACTTGCTTTTGGACTGCTAATCCAAGGCACGATGAACGCAGACACTGATGGATAGCTTTTAATAAGGGTTGGTGAAGACTGGAAATAGCTTCAGCATCTCAACCTGCTGTTATATCTTTCGAGAAAAGTAAGGTTCCCTGGCAGATTAAAGGAAGATGAATGTATTACTTAAGCAGGATGTACATCATAGTGAAGCATGCCTGGAGAGAAATCAATTCAGCGCCGATGAAAGCGCAAACAAGGCTGCACACTTGGATGATGGAGTGAAACAATGGTATGTAGGCAGGCCAATTTTTTGAAACTGTTAGGGCCTAATTGCGAATACAATGAAATAATGTCTAAATGCTATAATTTCACCATGTCACAAACCATCCTTGAACTTGAAGAATTGGTTCTCCTTAGTTCTATCCATGACATGAATCAATTGGAAGAAACATTGATGTTTTGAAATATAATGTAAAAAGTGATAAATGCTGACTGAGGGCTGATTGCTGAATGAAAAGTGAAAACAGCATCTCCAGCAGGGTTTGGGTTGGGTTGGGTTGAGTTTGTCAGCTCACAGCAAAATTTTGAGTTTGAGTTGGACGACGTGGCACTGTCAGAACCAAACCCAGTGTGAGCTCCTCCAACAAAAAAAAAAGAGTTTGGTGGTCATTTATACCGCGCGGTGTTCTTTTTACCACCCAGATTTTCGAGCGGTAAAAAAGAACACCGCACGGTATTTAAAAGACCTCTTATCAATTTTACTTTGCTAAGCTCTCCTTGGCTACTTTTTTTTTCTCCCTAACCCAGTTGTAGAGCTGTGAAGAGAACCTCTACGCAGTCCCCAAATGGCGAACTCTGGCACCAGCAGTAATAACTCAGCATCGTCGACTCCATTATCTTAAAATCCGCCTCCAACATCATTCTCTCAACACTCATCATCACAATTCTCTCCATACCACTACCACAACCAATTTCAATTCCAGTCACATACCCAACCTCCATTTATCATGTCGCAAGGGGATACCTTCGGAGGACAGTATCAAAATCCATTTATACTCTCTCAACCGCAACCTCAGGCATTTAACCCATACTATCAATCTTATCCGGTCACTCAACCTCAAGCTTTTCAACCTCCAAATTACTTTCTAAACTACATATTCCATGGTGAATCTACTCAACACAATCAAAGTGGCGCAAATGTGTCAATTCCTGTTGAAGCGGCGGCACCCGAGAAAGATAAAGGAAAAGGAAAAAAGAAAAGAACACCCCCAAAATAAAGACAAAACATGCAAGTGCCGGATGATGTTGAGTATTTGAACGAGACGGATGATGCTGGACTTTATTGGACAGATGCGGACTTTACGTGTTTGCAAGGGCGTGGGTAACTGCTTCTGTCCAGATGACGGGCCGTAAAAAGGGTTTTACTTTCTATTAAAAGGTCAATATTACCTTTAACAGAGACCCCGAGTGCCCCACACGATGATTATGCAGGTCGACCAAATCTCAGTGGTATCCCCTTAATGCACAATGTGTGGCGTACAAGGGGATAGTTGCTCAAGTACAATTTCGGCACGAGAGTGGGGAAACTGAAGAAGATCGGGTACGTTCTAATTTCCTTTAACTCAATTTTGTTTAATTTTCTTGGATATACACGTTATTTATTTGTATTTGGCAATTTTGCAAATTTTAGGAAAATGATGTTCACAAGATCTATCAAGGTATGAATGGCGGCAATGACTTCAAACACTGTGAAGCGTATAAGACTTTGGCACGAGAATTGTGATGGGCCAATCTAAAGGATGATGGGTTGAACCATGCGAGGAATGTACCAAAAAATGTAGCCAGGAGAACATCACACAATTCTTCTCTAAAAAACTTGGTTGGATCAAACAACCTATCGGAGGACCTCGACGACCACTTGCACCTCAATTTATTCTCCAAAATTCATAATTAGATGATTTAGTATGAGGGTGGAACGAGACCCATCAGCCAAAAACTCTTTAGAAAAAAATTTGCAACACAAAAGGCCTTGGATGAGGTTATTGTATGGTAGTGATATCCAAACAATGCTTAGGGAGATGAGGTTAGAGAAGAGACAAGCGAAAGAAGAAAAAGTAAGAAGAATAGTTGAAGCAAATCAACAATGGCAAGCCAAAATGGATTTGGAACAAGCAAGAGAAGATCATAAAATTATGGATAAAGATCTGAATAATCTTTCTGGACATGTATTGCAATATTATCTGCAAAGGCAAGCTGAGGTCATAGAACCTCTGGCCAAGAGTGGCGGACCAGGTACCGGTTCAGGTTATTAAATATAATTTAACTTTATTGAAGAGAGAAGTTTCTTTCCAAGAATGTAGTTTACTTTGCAATAATGTATTCGTTGAATAATGTACTTTGCAATTAAAAAATGTAATCTTTTTTTCAAAATGTTTATTTCCGAGAATATTGCGTTAAAACAAATACAAGATTAATGCAATATCTGTTTATTGTTTACTAAACTTGTACGACAAGAAGCATTAAATTACATCAAGAATACTCAGATAATACAAGAAATTAAGTACTGGGTTTGAAGATTTCCCTTCACAGCCCACAAATGCTCGATTAGATCATCCTTTAGATCAAAGTACAGATCTCGACTTCAAATGTGGTTCATTTTGATATAAAAGATTCTATTATTACGCGTTCGCGTATAATATTGAGCCGTTCGCCTTCGATAGTTGAGAGATCGATCGAATTGTAGTCTAAGTATGATGGGAATGAATCGCGTTCCTCTTCGATGATCATATTGTGCATTATCGCGCACGCCTTCATGACATTGTTTAAAACCTCAGGTTTCCACAATTTAATCGGATTTTTTACAATATTGAACCGTGATTGTAAAATTCCAAACGCCCGTTTTACATCTTTTCAGCAACTTTCTTGTTGTTGAGCAAAAAAATTTTGTTTCGCTGTAACCGGATTGAATATGGTTTGGACAAGTATTCTCCATTTGGGGTATATGTCATCTGCTAGTTAATAACCCATATCATAAGCTTTTCCGACAATTGTATAATTGTAAGGCGAAGCGATACCATCGGTCAGGTCGGTGAAAAAAATGTGATTGTTGCAGGATATTGATATTATTGTTAGACCCTGATAACCCAAAAAAAGTATGCCAAAACCAAAGGTCGTGTGAAGCTACCGCTTCAAGAATCATAGTCGCCTTTGGGTAATGATCAGTAAATTGATCATGCTAAACTATGAGACAATTTTTCCATATCCAATACATGCAATCAAAGCTTCCTAACATGCTGGGAAATCCCCGTGACTTTCCTATCACTTTTAACCTTTTGACGTCGGTCGTGTTTGATGCTCGAAGATATTCCTCGTCAAAAATTTGTATAACCGCAACATAAAACCTTTCCATACTTAACAAGGTTGTGTTTTCTCCTATTCTCAAATGCTCTTTAAAAAGATCTACCGCGACACCGTAACTTAAGAAGCGTAGTACCGCGATTACCTTTTGGTACGGTGATAACCACATAATTTTTACGTTGTTGGGTTTTTGGACAAAGTAATGATCATGTGCAACTACTGCATCGAATATACGCATAGACATTTGTCTACTCATACGAAAACGTCGCCAAAATTCATCTAACTCATATGTGCACCCCGGGTTGAAGTAGTCCCGCATAATACTGTAATTCCCCAATTCGTGATCTCGCTTCTTTCTTTTATCCTTGCGGCCCATGACACTCCCGCGGTGATTCGAAGTTGCATCATGTACTACTCGGTTCATTTCATTTTGGTGCATAACGGCCATTGCAATCGCACAATCAAATATAAGATCGTTAGAGGAGGGCGATACACGTGGAGGATCATCAATAGATGAAAAGGATGATGAGGAAGACATTTGAGGCTCTAGAATTAAGAGAATGATATTGAAGGTGAAGGATGAACAAAGTGAGAGAAAAGAGAAGTATAAAAGGATAAAGAGAAGAAGAACTAGTAGTTGTGGGAGATCAGTGCTGGCGGCGGTGTTCTTTTTACCGCGCGGTAATTAAAATAACGCACGGTAAAAAAAGCACCATCGCCAACACTGATCTCCCACAATCACTAGTTTCTCTTGTGGATCCTTCACAAAGGCTATTTTTGGCATCCCAACAACTATTTTTTGCATTATATAAATCTGGGTTGGAGATGCTATAACAATAGGTTGAAATATCCATGTTTGGAGTTTGTTTCATTCCGTGTCTAGTTTAGATGTCAGCACAATCTCGTGGTTACTCGACGTCAGAGATTGCACATGGAGCGACTGCAACTAGACTGGCACTGAATAGGTAAGTGGGTTTCTAACTCCTTGGTCTATAATATCAAGCCCTATGTATTTTACAGAGTATAAAAAAGTAATAAGAATGTCTCTTTAAAGAAAACAAAAGTTCTATTCGAATAATCTTTAATGTTGTTCGAATATGTTGCAACAAATAGAATTGTATTCGAATAGAATTACTTGTGTTCGAATAACTTTTAACAGATGCATTTCTAATCGAATAAATTGATTGTTATTCGAATAACTTTCAACATATACATTTCTATTCAAATAGATTGATTGTTGTTCGAATAACTTTTAGCAGATAGATTCATGTTCGAATAAATTAATTTTTATTCGAACAGAGCCCGTGATTTCTATTTTCTTACTTAAGACATACTTTTCTTTTTTTTTTCAAATTCATCTATTCAAAACCTATTTTTCAGAGCTTGATATTTTAGAGAGAGTAGAGATTTTAACGATCGATTCAACGTGAAGTAAATCTTAAATTGAATCAATCGAAGAAGTTTAGAAAACTTAATAATTGATTTGTAAAGTTTAAGCGATTCAAGCTTTGAAGCTTTGGAGTGTTATCCAAGGCGAGGCATTGCGAGAACGGAAGAGCGTTGCGAGAATGAGGAATTGGTTGCTAGGAGCTTGATTAGAAGAGAGGTAACCACGGGATGTGTTTATCGAGTCTGTAAGTAGTCAAACTCTCATAATTTGATTTCAATAGTAGATTGTTTAGTTGCCGGGTGATTCGACAGTGACCTATGGGTTTTCTCCTGAGAAAGGTTTCTCACAGGGTTAAAATTTGTTTGGCTTGCCTTTTATCTCTCATTGCTTGCTTGACATTAGATAATCGTATCGACTTGATTAAGGTTAAGCGTTGACCATTTATTCAAAGGAATTATGACCTATCGATTTAGACCTAAAACGATCAGAATTTGTTAGTCTCAGGCGACTAAGTTATTTCACAGGTCCTCTACTTCAATTTAACAATGCCGAGTTTTTCAGCTCTAACAGAGTATTCTTTAGGCTATAATGAAAATTGCACCCTCACTGCGTCCTGGCAGTATTTTGTTGATAATCCACATCTCCAACAACTCAACTTTAATCAGTTATGGGACCGAGTTCATGTTCAATTCAGGGCCCACACAAAACTCTGATACCCTCATGTAGATTTATATAACAAGTAGAATGTTATTAAGGTTAATGTGATAAGTTTCATGAGATACAGAAGAGTATTGATTGACGGGACAGAGGTGTTCCACTAGCCTATATTCTGCGTAAAGCCAGAGATAAATGGTATGAGAAATATAACCAACCGTTCCCGTTTGAGACTCTATATGATATTTTTTACCAAAACTACATCCCACCTGATGAGTTTCCTGAATATTACCAACTTTCTAACTATGGACGGGATTTGCCCCCGCCCTCTTATTGAATGGTCCGAGTTTAATCTCTACATCAGCCGTGAATGATGAATTAAGTTTAATTGAATCTGTTTTGAGTTTTATTTATTGTGTAAAACTACTATTTTCATAATTGTAATTGCATTTCCATTTAAATTCAAGACAAAAAATTTGATCAATATTGATTTATATAAAGAAATGGGACATTAGGTCGTACAAGTACTTATATAGAAAAATAAAAGTCTACAATAGAAATAGTTTAGCACTGATGTACAAAATTTCAAAAGTCTACTTAGACGGGCTAATATCATCTCTAGTACCCCGCCCCCTGCGGATACTATCGGCTCCCCTGGTTTGTAGACCATTTCCACGGGTCCCCTGCCTCGTCCTTGCCCTACCTCTAGGTGGTAGTGGCACCACCTATACTATCAGTGTCCTCCTCAGCTGTAAGTTCTGAGCAGGATAAAGAAAATTTATTTAGATTCAGACAAAATAAATATGACCTTAAGAAGTTAACATAAATAAATAAATTACTTACATGCTGATATAGTTGGTCGTCTATATTGTCTATATTCCTCATCAGAGTAGTGTTTTCATCAGTCAACTGCTAGATCGTCTAGGCGTCCCGCGCAGACTCTGCAAGGGTGACTTGTCGTATACCATGGTCAGATACTACAACTCCTCTGAGCTGTAAGAGGCAGCCATGGGTGGTGGCTCCTTCAAGTGGTAGATAGGGACCACCTCACGCCTCCTTTTCCACTTTATGTGCCACCCCAGGTCTGGCCCCATCTCCAAGTCGGACAAAGTGAAGTCCTGGGATAAGCTGTGAACCTCTGCTGACATAACCACCACTGGTGTAATACCAGCCTTGAGTGCACTGGGTTCGAATAGATCTATATTCCCTATCCTCTGCGAATCTATCAACAGGTGGCCTACCTCAAAAGTTTGGCTAGCCCAGTATAAAGCGTAAGTTTCTTGCTCCTCGTCCATTACAAATCGGACACAGTCAACGAAGTTGGCCTGTATGAACGCCTGTAAATCAGTTTAACTAAAATGTGGTGGCATGTTGGACGGAGGATCCATCAGAATACCCGCATAGCCAGCCAACTGATGCCTTTAATATCTATCCCCCAAGTAATACTTGCAGTTTCCATTTGGGACTTAAAGTGGTATCCTCTTACGAGACAGGTACAACGCGGTATGTACGTCATCTAACTCTAACGCCGCAGATGTACCCCAAGGTTGTCAGTTGATCTACTCAATAGTCTGGTGGTCAATGAGGTATCTGGCTATAGTAAACAAGTTCCCATCCTGGTCATTTGTTTTCTTCCTGTTCCCCTTCTCCCATGATTTAAGGTGAGGATACGCCGTCATCTTCACCGCATCCTTGACAATAGGGTGACCAACCTCACAATACTCGTAGAACCAATACTACATTTTAGAAAAACATAAAAAAAACAATTAGAAATTCCATTTAAGACGTTTATTGGGAGATATTTGATTTGTAGCATGTAAGGAAAAAGTGTTAGTGTACCACAAGAAGTTGTGAAAATCCAGTGATGGCACCCCTGGTTGTGGCTACAGTATCCCAGCCATGGTACAGAGAAGCAAGAATAGCATAACCCCAGTCATATTTGGGAGCTTCGTCCAAATCGGCCACTACCTCGAGATATCCAAGCGGGACAGTGTCGTTGGCCGTTTGGAACCATAAATATTCCATCATGAAAAGGATAAAAGCACAAACTATCGTAATACCATTCGCCCGATCATCTGTGATGGTCAAGTATGTCCTCAAATGTGCAATACTAACGTTCCCACTCATTGTATTATTGGATTCGATGTGGGGGAGAAATTGTCTCGCCTCGGATAAAACACTCCATCGGTTGTCATACAGCACCTGTGTAGGATATTTGCCAATTGACAATAATATTATCATTGTGAAATCCATTGGAGTGATCCCTATCTCCGTATACGGAAATAAAAAAGTGTGAGTTATCGGCCACCAACGCTCTGTTAGCGCCTAAATTAGACGATTATTGGAATTATCTAAGCGTATATCCATAAACCTCCCAAATATCTTCACCACGGGATCCCTTATTGTCCGAATTGTGGAAATTTTATTCCAAATTTTTATCACCGTAGTGAATATGCCGTACGGACGCATCGAATCCCGATTTTTTTCATCGGAGCATTTTGTCAAGCACTTGATAAACAGAAATAACAAAGTCACAATGTAGAAAAAACTTATCATGAGATCCTTGCCAGTGTGATATATATGACTAACCGCCTATGTGGAATATCGTCTTGGGTTGGGTGTGGTAGGCCTTCATTTTGTTCTACCTCTTCAAATATAACCCTTTTTTTCTTCCTTCCGACCTCGACCGCGTTACAGCTTGTTATGTATCTCTTATTTCTCTAAACCCAGGGAAAGTACTGGGGTGTGGGTCTCCTCCTGGCATATCTATTTGATTTTACAAAGAATTTAAAAAAAATTAAGCTTTTGAGTTCGAATTGAGAGAGAGATTAGGAAACAGTGTGGGAGAGAGTCGAGTTGGGTTTGTTTATTTTAGCAGATGAAGTGGCAGTAATTATTTTACCACGCGGTAATTAGAACACTGCATGGTACTTTGATTATTTAAAAAAAATTTAGTATAGCCATACGCGCGATGCGCGTGCAACTTCCCTTTTTCAACAAAACTTATATGTATTGAAAAAACTACATCTAACTTAGAAGTTGTCTTCTGACACGATAAAAATACAAGTTAAGGTCAATATTATTTATTACTTAAGGAAAAACATCAGTGGGTTCATCTAATTATTCTTTTCAAGAGAATGATAAAAATAAACAATATTAAGGTCTCTCAAAGGATTGAGTTTTCATCTACAAAATTTTGTTTTCATAACGTATTGCTTCATGTAAGTTCGTGTAGCATAACACTGATAACTCACGATAAGCAAGTTATAGAAAGCAAAAAACTTAAAAATAATATCATAATACTAATTTTTACACATTTGCATTCGGCAATAATTGGTATATAAATTCTTAATTTCTAGTAATTTTTCTCATTAGCCCTACTTATTTCTCTTTATTTGTTTCAAAACCTAAGTTCATTTCTAGACGTATCTTGAGCATTGGTGACTTCCAGAATTAGACAGGGCATGCTTGCAAGTAGAAGGCAACAGGGTGTAAAGCAAGCAAGTTTATTCAGGGTATAAATACATTTCCAGTGAGACGTCCATTATGAGGCGTATCTTGAGCATTGGTCCCTGCATTCGTAATGGATGTCATCTGGATTAAAAAGGCTTAACCAGAGTAGTATTTAAAATTAAACATGGAGCAACATGGTCGAAATAATAGCACAATTAAACTACCTGAATACTTTTAATATAGAGTTGCTGGTTAACTTTGTTGAGATATCTTTCTCATCTCGCATGGTGCTTCCCTCAATGTCTCTTGCATAACATTACGAATAATGTACATAAAGAAAATTATTACTCAAATTAAAAGCAAATAAATAAATTCATGAACCAATGTTTTGAGGTATCTATTTGCATTATTAGTTAATTACCTCGTATTTGGTTCTTTTATAGTAACTTTCTTATGACCCAAGTTACTCAAAACAACATCTAGGGTATTAAAAAAACTTCATGGATTTTTGATTTTAAGGGATTTTTTTAAGCAGAACCAGTAGCAACAATTATGTTAGAAGATTGCCCACTGTCTCCAAGTGATGATTAAGCCAAGCATTCAAACATGATTCCTTCATTATTTCGAATGAATCAAAGTTATATGCATGAAGGCATCACCCTTCAATTGAACGTAATATGTTTGATTTATTAGACTTTAACTCTAAGTTCGATTTTAATGAGGGAGTGAAAAAGTCATGAATGCAAAAAAATTAAAATAACAGAGTTCTTAAAGGATTTGAAAGAGATAAAAGTGTTTCTAACTTTCAGAGGAATTATTTTTTCGAAGTAGAACCTTCCGTGAGATGGTGTGTACTTTTGTTTAAGAGTTGGTATTGAGAGCTAATAAAAGCTTTAAGTTCACGGTTTTGTATTTTAGGGAAAGAAGGTCGAAAATAAGAACTAAGCATAGATAGACAAATCTAACATGTTGATCATAACAGTAATTAACTGATCAGAAAAAATAGATAATCTAGTTCAATTTCATGGGAGGAGTGTAAATCGAGCATTTCACTGTGAAAATAATAAACGTTATAGATTTTTTTCTCTCTCAATAAACCGATCGAAATGGGTCCATGAATGTTTCATAATCGAATTTTCCCTATAAATACTCAATAAAAGCACATATTTTTACATAGAATTCGTATACATCCTTAAGATTTAAAAATAAAAATGAATTTAAGACTCATACCTATTAAACTTGAAAACAATATCAAAATGAGCATGTAATTATAAGAAAATACTAAAAATAAACAAATGGTTATATGGATATACAAATATATAAATGAATGTGAAATCAGTCAACATTGCAAATGCAAATTGGAGAATTAAATTTAAAGAAGGTTGAGAGAAGATCATGAACTTAACCTTTATCTGCATGTATTTGAGGTTTTAAATCCATCAAATGCGGAGAGAAAGGAATTTGAAATTGAATCATCAATTTCATTCTTCCTCTATAACCTAAATTTGTTATATTTATTACACAACACAAAGGATTGATAAATTAGACTTAAAGATGCAAAATTGCAAACCGATTACAAAACCCTCGAAATCAAATATAATTCCATGACTCACATATCTTATTTAGTTGTACAATATAATTTGAATCCCTTCAACAACAAAAGCTAATGATTATCATTCAAAAAATAAAGAATAAATTATAGAGAAAGGGATGGGGAAAGGTTTGAGCATACCTTTGTTCATCATATGAACTCGGATTGAAGTTATATATTTTTTGATTGATTTTCAAGTTATTGAGTTGCAGAAATAAGAAACTGAACGAATTTGAGCATTTGAAGAAGAAATTCATTAGTTGGAGACAAGTTTTGAAGGAAATGGGTGAACATTGTTTATTCAGGTTTTTCTTCTTCAAAAGAGTTACATCCTTTGCTAAAGGGTGCAATTGGAAGAGGCACGATCATAAATAAATCGGATGAACTTTTGATAAGGCATCTAGTATACGTGTCACTTTATTATTGGTTGGAGGGACCACCAAAAAAGAGTACGGCGAACAGCAAACAATTTAGGGGTCATTGGCTTAATAGTATAGATAAATAATAAAAATCATGTCATTGCCTGCTGGGAGAGGTAGAGTTTGGGTTGGGTTTTTGGGTTTTGGCGAGTGGGCCTTATGTCAGAACCCAAACCCACCTGTTGGAAATGCTCTAAATTTGGACTCGGTTTCTATTGTTGGAGATGATCCAAGAACAACTTCAGCAGAAAGTTTGGGTTTGGGTGTGGGTTCTGACAGGGGGCCCACAAAAAACCCAACCTACACCCAGCCTCTCCCAGTAGCAAGTTTGGGTTTGTAACGTGGTTTTTTATTTTTATTAGGAGTTCAAAACACTGCGCGGTGTTCCTTTTACCGCCGCTTCAACTGTTTTGATTTCTACATTCCAACTCGACTCATTCTTACATTTTACTTCCTCATCGCTCTCAATTCAAAGGTAAAAAAAAAATCAATTCCTTTAAAAATCAAATGAAGATGCCAGAGGAAGACCCACATGCCAGTACATTACATTGGTTTAGAGTGACAAGAGATCCAGAGCGAACCGTAACTCGGTCGAGGTCTGGAAGGAAGAAAAAAAGAGTAGAATTTGAAGATGTACAACAAACCTAAGGAGAACCGCACCCACCCCAGGAAAACTAACCGCAGAGGCTTATTACCACTCTCCCAAACAGCGGCAGTCATATCTATTACACTGGCAATGAACTCACGGTAAGTTTTTGTTTAATTGTGAATTTGTTATTTTCGTAAATCAAGTGTTTGACAAAATACTCCAATGAACAGAATCAGGATTTGATGCATCCGCACGGCACATTTACTACGGTGATCAAAGTTTGGAAGGAAATTTCCACAATTAAGACAATTAGGGATGTCGTGGTGAAAATATTCGGTAACTTTATGGATATACGCTTGTGTAATTCCGATAATCGACTAATTCAGGTGCTAACAGAGCGTTGGTGGTCGACAACGCAAACTTTTCTATTCCCGTGTGCAGAAATAGGGGTCGCTCAATTGGATTTCCGTATGCTGACATCATTGTCAATCGGCCGATATCTGATACAGGTGTCGTATGACGACGCATGTAGTGTTTTATCCAATGCGAGGCAATTGCTCCCCTGTATTGAATCCAATAATATAAAGAGTGGGAACGTCAGCATTTCACATTTGTGGACGTACTTGACCATCACAGATGATCAGGAGGATAATATTTCCATTGTTTGTGTTTTTATCCTTTTCATTATGGGACATTTGTGGTTCCAAATAGCCAACGACACCGTCCTGCTTGGATATCTCGCGGCCGTGGCCGATTTGGACGAAGCTGCTGAATATGACTAGGGTTTTGCTATTCTTGCTTCCCTGTACCATGGTTTGGATACCGTAATCACGACCGTGGGTGCCATCACGGGATTTTCCTAACTTCTTGAGGTACATTAACACTTTTTCCTTATAAGTTATAAATCAAATATCTTTCAATAAACGTTTAAATATAATTTATAATTGTTTTTTATGTTATTCCGAAATGCAGTATTAGTTCTACAAGTATTATGGGGTTGGTCACCCTATTGTCAAGGAAGAGGTTAAATTCTCGTCCTATCTGTGTCTTAAAGCATGGGAGAGGGGGAGCAAGAAGAAAATAAATGACCAGGCAGCCAATTTATTTATTCTAGGCAAATACCACATTGACCACCGGACTATTGAGACGATCAACTGGTAACCTTGGTTGGATTTTGCGGTGTTTGGTTTAGATGACGTACGGACTGCGTCGCTTCTATCCCATAAGAGGATGTCACTTAAAGTCTCAAATGGAAACTACGAGTATTATTTGGGGGATAGATGTTGAAGGCAGTTGACTGGCACTGCGGGTATTCCTTTGGATCCTCTGCTTAACATGTCGCCACATCTTAGTTCAGTGGATTTACAGACGATGAGACAAGCCAGCTTCGTTGACTGTGGTCAATTTGTGATAGGAGAGGAACGAGAGACTTACGCCTCATACTATGTTAACCAAACTTATGAGGTAGGCCACCTGCTGACAGATTCCCAAAGGATGAGGAATATAGATCTGTCCAGACCCACTGCACTCAGGGCTGGTATTACACCCATGGTGGTTAGGTCAGCAGCGGTTCATAGCTTATCCCAGGACTTTAGTTTGCCTGGCAAGGAGGAAAGGCTTGACCCGGGGTGACACATTGAGTGGATAGGGAGGCGTGAGATGCTCCCCATCCACCTCTTAAGGGACCCGCCACCCATGTCTTCCTCCTACGATACAGAGGAGCTGTGGCACCTGACTCATGGTATGCGGTGACTTTGCCTTGCAGAGTCTGCACGGGACACCCAGACAATCCAGGAGTTGACTGATGAGCTTACTACTATTGCCCACAGGCACATAGACAGTATAGATGATCAGCTATATTCACATGTAAGTAATTTATTTATGTATTTATTTTTTTCTTAATGTCATATTTATTTTGTCAAAATCTAAATAATTTTTTTTTGTCATGTTCAGAACCTACATCTAAGGAGGGGGCGTGAGGTACGGGTGGTGCCACTACCACTTTGAGGTGGCGCGAGGATGAGGCAGAGGGCCCGTGGACCTGGTCTGCGAATCAGGGGAGCCGGTAGTAGCCGCAGGGGGCCAGGTACTGGAGATGATACTGACCCGTCTCAGTAGATATAGGTGTTTTTGATATTTTTGTAGACGTAATCTTTTATTGTAAACATCAGTGTTAAATTATTTTTATTGTAGAATTTTGTTTCTTATATAAGTACTTGTACGACCTGATGTCCCATTTCTTTATATAAATCAATATTAATCAATTTATTTTGAGACTTGAATTTAAATAGAAATGCAATTACAATTCTTAAAATAGTAGTTCTACACACGAAATGAAACTCAAAATAGATACAATTACATTTAATTTATCGTTCACGACTAATGTAGGGATTAAACCAAGACCATTCGGTAAGGGGGAGCGAATCCCGTCCATAGTTGGAAAGTTGGTAAGTTGCAGGAAACTTATCAGGCGGGATGTAGTTCTGGTAAAAAAATATTGTATGGAGTCTCGAATGGGAACGGCTGATTGTATTTTCATACCATTCATCTCTGGATTCGCAGAGAATATAAGCTAGTGGAACACCTCTGACCCGCCTATCAATACTCTTCCATATCTCATGAAACTCATCACATTTAGCCTTAAAAGAATTCCACCTGTTGTATAAATCTCCAGGAGGGTATTGAAGTTATGTTTGCTCCCTGAATTTGACATGAACTCTATTCCATAACTGATTGAAGTTGAGTTGTCGGAGAGGTGGATTATCAACAAAATACTGCCAGGAGACAGCCAGGGCTCAGTCTTCATTCCAGCCAAATACCACCGAATATCATGTGTTACAGCTGAAAAACTCGCCATTGTTGAGTTCAAGTAGGGGACCTATTATTAGAGCATTTCCAGCCAATATATATATAAAGTAAAAAGCATTCATTGTGATCCAACACTAGCCATTGTGAAGGACCCACCAGAGGAAGTAGTCGTTGTTGGAAATCAGCAGAGGCAGCATTAAAAGGAACACCGCGCGGTGTTCTTTTTACCGCTGCCTCCACTAATTTCTAACAACCACTTCTTCTTCTTCCTCCTTTTACACTTCTCTCTTCTAAAAAAAGTTATTTTCCCTTCACCGTCAATACCCTTCTCTCAAATCCACTGCCTCAAATATCTTCCTCATCATCATATTCATCAATTGATGATCCTCCACGTGTATCATCGTTCTCCTCTGACGATCTTATGTTTGATTGTGCGGCGGCAATATGCGTTCTGCACCAAAATGCAATAAACCTAGTAGTATATGATGCAACTTCGAGTCACGGCGGGAGTATCATGAGCCGTAAGGATAAAAGAAAGAAGCGAGATCACCCATTGGGGCATTACAGTATTATACGGGACTACTTCAAGCCAGGGTGCACATATGAGCTGGACAAATTTTGATGATATTTTCGTATGAGTAGACACATGTTTATGCATATATTCGATACAGTCGTTGCACATGATCATTACTTTGTCCAAAAACCCAACAACGCTAGTACTCTGGGGTTATCACTATACCAAAAGGTAGTTGCGACACTACGTTTCTTAAGCTACGGTGTTGCGGCAGATCTTTTTGACGAGTATATCCGAATAGGAGAAAATACAACCTTGTTAAGCATGGAAATGTTTTGTGTTGCGGTTATACAAATTTTTGGAGAAGAATATCTTCGAGTACCAAACGCGGCCGACGTTGAAAGGTTAAAAGCGATCGGAGAGTCACGGGGATTTCTCAGCATGTTAGGAAGCCTTGATTGCATGCATTGGATATGGAAAAATTATCATATAGCTTCGCACGGTCAATTTACTAGTTATTACCCCAAGGCGACACTGATTCTTGAAGCGGTAGCTTCACACGGCCTTTAGATTTGGCATGTTTTTTTTGGGTTACGAGGGTCTAACAATAATATTAATATCCTGCAACAATCACATCTTTTTACCGACCTGGCCGATGGTATCGCCCCGCCTTACAATTATACAATTGCCGAAAAAGCTTATGATATGGGGTATTACCTAGCAGATGGCATATACCCCAAATGGGGAACACTTGTCCAAACCATATCAAATCCGGTTACAACGAAACAAAATTTTTTTGCTGAACAACAAGAAAGTTACCGAAAAGATGTAGAACGGGCGTTTGGGATTTTACAATCACGGTTCAATATTGTAAAAAATATGATTAAATTGTGGAAACCCAAAGTTTTAAACAATGTCATGAAGGCATGCGTGATAATGCACAATATGATCGTCGAAGAGGAACGAAGTTCATTCTCATAAATAAATATTTTGAAAACAAGATTACATTATTCAATAAAAAAGTACATTATTCAAATGATTACATTATTGGAAGGCAAACTACATACTTGGAAAGAAAACTTTTATATATAGCAAAGTTAAATTATATTTTATCACCACTTCAAGTACCTGGTCCGCCCCTCTTGGCCAAACGTTCTATGATCTGAGCTTGCCTTTGTAGATAGTATTGTAATTGATGTCCAGAAAAATTACTCAAGTCTTTCTCTATAATTTTGTGATCTTCCCTTGCTTGTTCAAAATCCATTTTGGCTTGCTATTGTCGATTTGCTTCCGCTCTTCTTCTTTGCTTTTCTTCTTTTACTTGTCTCTTCTCCAACCGTAGTTCATCCAGCATTGTTTGGATACCGCTACCAAATGCAATAACATCATCCAAGGCCTTTTGTGTTGCAAAGTTCTTTCTAAAGAGTTTTTGGCTGATGGGACTACTTCCACCCTCATACAACGAACCATCTAATTCATAATTTTGGTCTGCGGATTGAGGTGTAGGTGGGTTGTCGGGGTTCTCCGATAGATTGTTTGATCCGACCGAGTTCCCTAGAGAAAAATTGTTCGATGTTCTCCTGGCTACATTTCTTGGTACATTCTCCGCATGGTTTAACCCATCATCCCTTAGGTTTGCCCATCGGGGTTCTCGCACCAAAATCTTATACGCTTCACGGTGTTTGAAGTCATTGTCGTCATTCATACCTTGATAGATCTTGTGAGCATCATTTTTCTACAATTTGCAAAATTACCAAATACAAATAAATAACATGTATATCCAAAAAAAATAAACGAAATTGAGTTAAAGGAAATTAGAACGTACCCGATCTTCTTCGGTTTTCCCGCTGTCTTACCGAAATCATACTTAAGCAACTATCCCCTTGTATGCCACACATTGCGCATTAAGGGGATACCACTGAGCTTTGGTCGACCCACTTGATCGCCGTGTGGGGCACTCAGGGTCTTTGTTAAAGGCAATGTTGACTTTTTGATAGAAAATAAAACCTTTGTGTGGCCCACTGTCTAGACAGAAGCTATTACCCACACCCTTGCGAGACACATGAAATCTGCATATGTCCAATGCAGTCCAACATCATCCATCTCGTCCAAAAACTCGGCATCTTTTGGCACTTGCATGTTTTGTCTTTGTTTTGTGGGTGTTTTTTTCCTTTTCCTTTTTCTTTCTCGGGCGCCATCGCTTCAACAGGTATTAACGCATTTGCGTCACTTTGATTATACTGAGTAGATTCACCATTCCACAGGTAGTTCTGAAAGTAATTTGGAGGTTGAAAACCTTGAGGTTGAGTGAGCGGATAAGGTTGATAGTACGGGCTAAACACCTGAGGTTGCGATTGAGAAAGTGTAAATAAATTTTGATACTGTCCTCTGAAGATATCCCCTTGCGACATGATAAATGGAGGTGGAGTATGTGATTGGAATTAAGATTGGTTGTGGTAGAAGTATAGAGTGAATTGTGATGATGGGTGTTGAGAGAATGGTGTTGAAAGTGGGTTATGAGAGGATGGGGTCAACAGTGTGGAGTTATTACTGCTGGTGCCGAAGTTTGCCATTTGTGGAGAGTGTAGAGGTTCTCCTCTATGCTCTGCAATTGGGTTTGGGAGAGAAGAGGTAGTCAGGGAGTGCTCAGGGAAAACTAATTGAGTTTGGAGGAGTTCATTTTACCGCCCAGATTTTCCGGGCGGTAAAAAGAACACCGCCAAACTCATATTTGTTTAGTTTGAGCTCCTCAAACTCGGTTGGGTTCTGACACGTCTAGCTCTGACACGTCTAGCTGGCAAGCTCAAACCCAAACCCGGGTGGAGATGCTCTAATAAAAAAATCATTCTGTTCAAAAAGTGTATGATTGGTTGAGTTTCACCCATAGTCCTAGTGTCCACGTTTCTGACCAACGTCCAACCAACCCTTTTGATCCTCTCCATTTCCCTCTCTCCCTAAATTTCCGGAATAGAGTAGCACAACATGGACACAGCATCATCTCTTCACCGCACCGCACCATTCCTCCCTTCATTCCAACGACGACACTACCAACAACGACGAACCGTCATCGTCGCGGTCGCAACCGAGCCTAAACCAACCCAAACTTTGGTAAGAAATGATTCTTAACTCAAGTTTGACGATGACTTAGATTTTTTGATGGTTTGTTTTTTGTTGTAGAAAATAGGGAATGTTTCGCAGGAAATTAAGAGAGTGAGAGCTCAGATGGAGGAGAATGAAGATTTGGCTATATTGATGAGAGGTCTTAGAGGTCAGAATTTGAGTGATTCTCAGTTTGCTGAAGATAATGTTGTAATGAGGCTTGTTGAGGTATCATGCTTTCTTTCTTTCTTTCTCACTCTATTAATATCGAATGATTATATATTTTCTAAATCTGCGTTTTCAGGTTGAGGAAAGCAGTGAGTCATTGCCTTTGGTATATGATCCTGATATAATATCTGCGTATTGGGGAGAGAGACCACGTGCTGTTGCTACACGTATCGTCCAATTAACGTCTGTTGCTGGTGCTTTTCTTTCCCGTATTGCGTTTGATGTTATAAACAAGAAGGTTAAAGAGGCAAGTGACTTATGCTTTTTTGTAATGTTTAGGCTAGTTTCTTATTGTTTTCAAGTGCTTCTAGTAAAGGTTCCCCAATCCTGAATGGAAATAACTGACTTAACTGTTGAGAGTCTTTCAAATGTGACTAATACAAATTAAATTGTGAAAAGAAATGCATCTAAGGGCTAGGTAAATATTTTCTTCTTCAAGTGTACCGCTTCTTCCTACATCTGTACAAATGGATTGTTGGATATTTCGCATGTGACTCTTTCACCTGAATACTTGTGCTGTCTTGCTATTTATATCCCAGCAGTAATCATTCAAATCCCCGATTTTTCAGCAATTAGTAAATGAGGAGAAGGTCCACGGCCTCTGCCTCTTCCTCCCCTTAATTTTCTCCAACACCTCGACCACGAAAACTCTAGCAGCCACCGCCTCTATTGCCTCCATGGTTACTAGAATCATCTTATTAGGCAGTGCAGAAAGAGCAGTTAACCCCGTTTTTGTTCTTTAGTATCCTTCAAGGAAGATCAATGTTTTTCTCGTGCTATATATTATTTTATAGTTTTAAGTATTTATTAGAAAAAAAATTATAGTTGATTATCTGATGTATCGAATAAGATTGTTACTTAAACGATTTATCTGGATATATCCACCATTTTAAGATATAACATCCTTCAGCTTACTTTGAATATCTCACATTGGGTAGTATCAAAAATAGTTTGAAGCACAAGGGATTTAATGGCGACAATTCATTCTTAGTACTGTCAGTATACCTTTTTTTGTAATGTGCTACGTTCCTAACTATCTCATAACTTAATGCTTATCTTTGAACTACGGTTGTCTAAATGCTGTTTGATTTGGAATGATCAGAATGAAGTTGCAAGGGCCATTGAATTGCGCGAGATTGTGACCTCTTTGGGTCCAGCATATATAAAACTTGGGCAAGCATTGAGCATTCGACCAGATATTCTATCGCCAGCAGCAATGACTGAACTCCAAAAGCTTTGTGATAAGGTAATTGTTCTCTCTCTGGACATGTCTCACTAATTAGTTGAGCATATCTTTTTAATTATGATGTCATATGAAAATAGGATCTGCGCTTCTATACCATGTAAAATCTCTTTAAGTAATCGCAACAGCATTTATGTTAGTGACATTTTTCTGTGTGTATTTTTGGAGCATATGAAGTCTGTAGTCAGGGTATGAAAGATTGGAAGTCCTTGAATCAGATTTTCCATGATTAGGATTGTAGTCTTGCTTCATTTTGATTGAGTTGTTTGAAACATCGAAAAATGTTAGCAACATTTTGTGTGTGTGTATTATTGGAGCGTATGAAGTCTTTAGTCAGGTATGAAAGATTGGAAGTCCTTGAATCAGATTTTCCATGATTAGGATTGTACTCTTGTTTCATTGCCATTGAATTATTTGAAACATCAAATATAATTATGGTGGAGAGTGAATCACTTGCTAACTGGAGTAACTATACTTCACTTCATCTTCCTGCCAATGGATTTTTCTTTTCTTTTATAAGAATATGTATTTTTGATGCCGTTTCTGGTAAGTACTTAATCTGATACAGCCAAATATAGTATTTGCTTTGCAGTTGGACACAAAATTATAATCGCTTGTCTAATGAGCATTTGAATTTCTGTACGTATCTGTTTTCCTGATCGAGTTACGTTTCATAATGTAGGTTCCTTCATTTCCAGATGACGTAGCTATGGCTCTTATAGAAGAGGAGCTTGGTCAGCCTTGGCAGAATGTCTATTCTGAACTTACCTCCTCTCCAATTGCTGCTGGTATTCTCACACTATTTTTCTTTTTTCTCTTAACTTCTACATTTATTGAGAGGGTACATATAAGTAAAATGTTTAGCTTTCATTATTGTAAGCTAATAAGACATAGATTCTTAACTCTCAATATTTGTGTTTCTTCCAAACCCAAAGAGTAAATAATTAAAATAATTTGCCAATAATGGATTTTTTTGTGCAGCATCTCTGGGTCAGGTATATAAGGGTCGGTTGAAAGAAAATGGAGATTTAGTAGCTGTTAAAGTGCAACGGCCTTACGTACTTGAAACTGTAACAGTTGATTTATTTGTGATTCGGAGTTTAGGATTGGTTCTCAAAAAGTTTCCTCAGGTAGCCATTGATGAGCATCACATTTTCTTTGAATCAGTTCTCTATGTTAATTTCTAAGTTTATGGTAGCTATGGGTTTCCTTAATTTGGTTTCCCATTCTCTTCAGATCTCCATCGATGTTGTTGGACTGGTTGACGAGTGGGCAGCCCGTTTTTTTGAGGAACTGGATTACATTAATGAGGGTGAAAATGGGACACTCTTTGCTGAAATGATGAGAAAGGATCTTCCCCAGGTGAGCATGTTCACATTTTTGACATTAAGAGAAAGTTAACCTTCCAATTGGTTGGTCTAATGTTGGGGAGTTATGAAATATAAAATTTAGTTTGAAAGCTATTATTGCTTCTTTTCTTACTGATTATGATGTCTTGGATTCTTGCTCTTCCAATAATACTTGCAGAAGTCATGAGTTTCTTGATTAATGGCATATGAGGTCCTAAATTGTTTCTCAATGAGTCAATATAAGATGATTTGATTCTCCATCCATTACCTTCATACATGTGGTGAAAAGATAGTATTGTCTAGTTATATATTTTAGCTTCTATGTGCTAAACATAATCCTAAATCACCATCCTGATTATGCTGAAACTTTCAGGTTGTTGTACCAAAAACATACCAGAAATATACTTCAAGAAAGGTCCTTACGACTGGATGGATTGAAGGAGAAAAGCTGTCACAAAGTACTGAAAGTGATGTTGGGGAATTGGTCAATGTCGGAGTCATCTGCTACCTCAAACAGGTATAATACTCAATCCATGGAGTTTTGCTAATTCATCTGGGCACTGCTTATTCTCTATAACTACTAACCAGTCTTTTAATGAATTGCAAAACATACGTGGATATATCTACATATATCAGCCTCTATAACTAGAACTATTAATCAGTCCACTGATCCCTTATGAATAATTTATTTGCCAGCAATTGGTTATGTCAGTCAAAGCAGTACTTTAGGATCCAAAATGCTAATGATGTTTTAAACTTTCAGTTTCCAGTTATCTGTATACTAAATGATATTTTCTCTACGATTGCATTTTACTAGAGCTCTAAACTTTCTTCATCAAATTATCATCTTTAATCTTATTTTTCTGAACAAGTTCATGATGAATAGGTGTACTGATTTTCTTAAGACTTAACATGTTATGGCTTTACAGTTGCTTGATACTGGGTTTTTTCATGCCGATCCACATCCTGGAAATATGATCCGCACTCCAGATGGAAAGCTGGCTATACTTGATTTTGGTAACAATTCATTTCTTCAGATTTTATGGTGAAGGCTTGTTCTTCTACATGGTTAGCATCATCTTATGTGCATCTTGCTTGAAGTAGTGTACTTTTAATTGCTGTTATAGGACTAGTGACGAAATTAACTGATGATCAGAAGTATGGAATGATAGAAGCAATTTCCCACCTAATTCATCGGGACTATAGAGCTATAGTTAAAGATTTTGTGAAGCTTGGTTTCATACCCGACGGAGTAAATTTGGAGCCGATATTGCCCGTTTTGGCGAAAGTTTTCGACCAGGCACTTGAAGGTGGGGGTGCAAAAGGAATCAACTTTCAGGAGCTGGCAGCCGATCTGGCTCAAATAACATTCGATTACCCATTTAGGATACCCCCTTATTTTGCTCTAATAATCAGAGCAATTGGCGTCCTTGAAGGCATAGCTTTAGTGGGAAACCCTGACTTTGCCATCGTAGATGAAGCTTATCCATATATTGCACAGGTATGGCTTTCTATTAGTGTATCTTGTACTTCCTGGCATGTCATTCCATTTCCATTGAGGTTTTCTATATACATATATGCAGATATTAATTATGTAAAAAATAGAGAATAAAAAAGAAAAGCAAAGAAGAAAGTAGAAAAAGACTAAGAGAAGACGGGGATTTAAGGGAATGGAGGAGGAACTAATCCTACCACTGTCATCATTATATTAGTTTCTAGGGGTTTCAACTGAAAGGAGACATCAGGCGCTGTGACAAATGGGGACCACAAGCTTGTAAATGACAAATTAGTAAATTTTGAAGAAAAAAAAAATTCCCATCACTGTAATTATTTTTATATATATATATATATATAATGACCGGTGAATTTTCCCTCCCCCCACCCTACCCATCACGGACGTGGACCACAAGAAATGTGTTAAGCTGAAAGAAATAAACTAAATTGGAAATTCCTACGTCGTCTCTCAAGCTGGTGCAAAGATATCATTCGAGCCTTAATTGGAAACAACACATCTGAACTAGCTCATTGCATAGCGTTTGGCCAGACAAGGTTTAAGAAGGCTAGCCTCAAGTTGATGGTCTAGTGCCCTAAGACGTAGGCCTCTCTGTGGTTGCGGGGAGGCTTACACCTTCATGAAGAGGGTTTCCTGGAGGCATATGTGAGGCAGCCTATCCTGCTATGCGCAAAATAGTCACTCTAAAAGGAATAGTTTGTCCTAAATGCATCCCCCCGTCCCATCCCGTCCCGTCTGGTCTCTTACCCCTATAAGCCTAACTTATTTTGTAGACAACCCAAATGGTCTGACTTGACCCACTTTTCTGAAACTTTTAATGTAATCAGAAACTCATTGTGTCCAGGGGCGAATCTTGGAATGAATACTGGGGGGGGGGGGGGTCGGATTATGGTAAGCATTGGGGGAGTAGCCCCCAAGGATTTCTTCTGTGTTAGTATTTTGAGTTGTCTTTATGCCACAAGGAAAAAACATAATGGGAAGATATGTGAAAACAAAAATGGGGCACTGTAAGTTAATTATTATATTAAGCTCTTCAAATAGTATAGTTAGAGATTTACAAACGAGTTTGGGGCTATTTAAAAGAAATAAAAAATGATGTTGAAGTCGGAGCCACCAAGCGAGGTAAAAAAATGTGACTTCACCACTGTAACACAGTTGATAAACTGTTGTTATTAAGTCAAGAAATTATATAATTAAAAACCAATGTAAGAAGAAAATATCACTTTTCATATATAATTTTTTGATGGGCCAAATCGTACCCCAGGCTACAGCCCTGGCCAGCTCACTCTTAGATGTGCCCCTGATCGTGTCTCACTGGATTCGAGCTACTTAGAGTTGTACAAGCTTCTTGCATTGCGCTATGTAATCAGAAATGGACTGACTTGACCCGCTTTTCTCAATCTTTAAATGTGATCAGAAACTCGTCGTGTCTCACTGGATTCGAGCTACATTGCGTGATACGAGCTTCTTCCAAGGATCTCCACCATTTTCTTTTATATCTTGCAAGCATTTTCACCAAACACGCAAGCTTTTATTATACATTCATTATTAGTCTTATATAAATGTCTCTTACCTTGGTAGAACACCTCCTAGAGGTTCAAAACACCTTCTAAAGCCTTCAGTCAGACCATGAACTAATTGTCAACGGTACAATCAAAAAGATTTCTTAGCTAATCAAACCTCTTTGCGTTTTTCTTTCTTTCATGATTTACTTGTTTGCAATGCTTATAGCAATGTGGTATTTATGGTGACATCGTTACCACTATACAATACAAAGACATTAGTTAAGAAACAGAATAACTTAGAACTGCATTAATATTTTTTTGACAATATGCTTGTAAATATAGACCTTAAACACCTTCCAAAGCATTCAGTCAGACCATCAGCTAATTGTCGACGGTAAAAACAAAAAAGATTGCTTAGCTAATCAAATCTCTTTACGTTTTTGTTCTTTCATGATATACTTGTGTACAATGCTTATAGCGACATGTGGTACGTATAGCGACATCTTTACCACAATACAATACAATGACATCTATATTAAGAAGAAAATAGCCCTAGAACTGCATTAATATTTCGTAACAAGTAAATATAATATGCCAGATCTAGAACTCGAGATCAGTGCTCAACAGACAACCATGTATGGTTTTTTGCTATGCCAAATAACAAGGTTGCCACCAACCTATGATAACTGGATGTAGAATGGCATTGCGTTTTCCCGGCTTCCGTTCACAGTTGCACACACCAGTATCATTCAAAATAGAACAGCTTTCTCTGAACAACTATTATGGCACTAGAGATACTGCAAGGAGTTGATTTGTGGCATAGAGCTATCAACAATCAAAATTCCTGAAGCAACAGTTCAAGTATTAAGGTCTGGCAGAGAATAAAGTTGAGATAGTTCAATGATTAGACTAGAGGATTTGAATAATACTATAGCAAAGCCAGCGCGTTTAGATGTAGGCAATAGGGATCAAATAACTGAAAGTACTGATATTGCTGGGGCATGTCGAAAGCAATACTGCTTAAAGAGTTTTTTGAAATTGAAGTTTTGAATAATGCAAAGGTTTGTATTCTTAAGTGGACCATTATGCAAAGTTTACCAGCTAACTTTTTTATTGTATTTTTTATCAGAGACTCCTGACGGATGAATCCCCGCGTCTAAGGAATGCCTTACGATACACAATATATGGAAAGGCTGGAGTTTTTAACGCTGATAGATTCATTGATGTCATGCAAGCTTTTGAGAGCTTCATAACTGCAGCTAAAAGTGGAGGTGGGGAGGAGCTGAGCGGAAATATGGCTGAACTTGGAATTGTGCAAAATCAAGAGAGTTATCTCCTTCCCCGATTTCCATTGAGTATATCCAGGGTAGAGCAGCCAATTCAAACCAGAGCAGCCCTAGCTTTTTTACTTTCTGAGAAGGGAAATTTTTTCCGAGAGTTCCTTCTAGACGAGGTACGTAATGGAAGCTTTATTGGGAAAGTAAAGTAGTACCAACTAGGTATATTAGCTGCATCATAATATTAGTAAACATCTTTTTAATTTTGTTATCAAAGTTAAATATTTTGGGGATATTACTAACGGAATCCTGTACTATTTAGGCCCCAAGTTCTCCATGAATCACATTAAGTTTGAAATACTCTCCATGAATTTTTAGTTTGAAATTTGCTTGCGTGGAAGAACCTTAAAATATACTTAAGAATATTTCTGTAAAACCAACACTCAAAAAGAAAGAGCTTCAGACTATTTATTGGATATTCGTTTTTCAAGTCAAGGGTAGGTCAGAAACTAAAATCCAAAGATGAAATTAAAATTTTCTATTGCTTAGTTGTGGAGGTATAAAGCTAGGACATTCTTTTCCATTATGAAGTTTCAATGTAATTGACTGAATTAAACTTCAAAGTGTAGGGTGTTAGGAGAATTTGTTGCTTTCGGTGACTAGGCGTAATTTTTTGTCAACTTAGCTCACTTTGTGGTAAGAGCTTGGTGTTTCAAATACTTACCAGTTCGCTTTGTCATGTAAACAGATTGTGAAGGGCATTGATGCAGTTTCCAGAGAGCAAATGGCAAAAATAATGTCAGCCATAGGAATCAGAAACTCAACCCAAATTTTTAGTATGGTTCCAACCTTTGGGCGTTTGAAGCCTGCAGGGCTTCTACCTACCATCACGGACGAGGACAAAGTTATTCTAAACAATGTTCAGAAAATTGTTGAATTCCTAACTGCTGGTGCTCTAAACTCAGGATCATCATTTCAGGTAATATCAAAGTTTATGGTAAATACCATTATTGTTCTTAATTTTTATTTATCTGAAGAGAACCCCTTCGCCACTATACTTTGATGTCTTCTATTATACCTTCTTTATTGACATCCCCTTGTCAACACCAATGACTGATAATTCAGATACACCCAATATGTAGAAGTACATCTTTTGGAGCATCCACTTCCCTTATGTAGTGGAGCAGAGTATGTGTTATTATTGAACATGCGGTGCAGTAACAAAAAAAAACACCCAAAACGTATTTTCTGTTTTCACGAAGAAAACCAAGTCAATGATAGTGAACAGAGAAGTTCTCCGAGATGGAAATAAATAACCTAGGGGCATATAGAAATAACCTAATATGAAATATGTTAAAAACTACGTTTGAGGAATCTAAATTAATCTTAATTGTATAAAATAAAAGGTCTAAAGACCTTAGGGTTTATGAGATTTACCCCAAACTCTACATATCTCTCTAAGGCTAAACTTTTCTCTCTCATTCAAATCAACATAAGAAATAAACTAAGCTTAGGCTCTCTTTTATAGGAGAAGAGACCTAACACAAATAGAAACCCTAGCTAGACTCTAAACTAATTAGAAATAACTAAAATAGAGAGAGTGGTCATGCAAGGTGGAGAGAACCGCCTACGTGGGTATTATGACGACCACATGGCTTATCAAAATAGATCAAAACATTGAAAATCTGATTTTACATATACAACATGTTTAATAGAATAATGATCTTAGGAATGTAATATTTGGTATTTTGCTTGCTGCATCGTTTTGATTGATTGTCGTCACCTAGCAGCATATACTAGGTATGATCTTTGAAATGCTTAATTTGACTCTTTCCTCCAACACTTAGTATATACTAAATTCATCTTTTGTACTAAAAGGCCCTAAAAACCCTGAATATTTTCTCATTGCTCTGAAACCTTAATTATTGGCCTCATTGGCTTGTCTGTGGTACGTGTAGTTTTCGGGTTCTGAATTAAGAATATCTAAGTCTTTGTTGGCTTTAATAACCGGCCCTAACTGTGAATCTGAGAAGTCTTCTAATTGTGGTGAAGTGGTGTGAATCTTTGAAGATAGTTGTGCTTACGAAGATGTTTGATTTTTGAGAAATCCAGAAGAAAGTGTGTTACTTTATCCTTTTCGTACCTTTTGGGTCTGCATTCTTTTGCTGCTAGGTGGTAGTTATGCTGTTAATTGCCACCTGGCCCTCGTATCCCTTCTCTCTATATATAAATGATGCAAACCAATCTTTAAGTCAAATAATTTTAAATTATGCTTAATAAAAGAAGAAGAAACGAATTTATTACTTGAATCTCCAAAACTAAACAACTCTCAAACTCACCAAAACTAAACTTAACCAATTTTTTTTGAAACTTTCAAACCAAAGTAACCAAAAAAATAAAACTAGAAGAGTTCTCCATTTTTAGGGAAAGGTGGCTCATCAGAAAATAAAAAACTATTCAATTTAGGAAAATAATTAAACCCTATTTCTGCGCGAATCTTTCACATCACTTGCTGAAAATTAACAGTTTTCACAATTGGCAATTTGACATTCCTCATCTTTGCCTTCTCTTTTCTTTCTTTTTATCCAGAATCGTCATCTATTTGCCATAGTTGGGCTCCTTCAAATTTACTTCAAAGCTTTCATTATCGTATTAAAATCCGGTTAAACATGAAAAACTATATTGCATGGCGGTGTCGTGCAATGAATTGTTCCAAAGTGGTACAATATCTTCTTGACAATCAATTGCGATTCCATTTAAGAACTCCTTAGAGAAGATGAGAATTTGAGTGAATTAAGTTTTGGAAAGATAGTCAACAGTGGGTAGTGAAATAGAGTTGCAATGATATGGGTCAGAAGGGGTTGACTAATTTAATAGATGGATAGGAAAATGTTGACTGAATCTACATCAAATACAAAACCAACCATTAAAGAGGCTCAGAGGCCTGCAGTCCAAGTCTTAGTTGCATGTAATTTTTTCTCCATACACGCCTGGAGGGTATGAGGACCAGTATTCGGTATGAGTTTTAACATACCGATGAACGTGAGTTCCTGAGTATCCTTATCAGACCCCCAAGTCTTACTATACAGTTACTCTGAGTTTCCCTTAACAATCAGACCCCCAATACCTTCTCTATCATCTGAGTAAGACCAAGACCCATCTGTGTTCAATTGCCAGACGACATGTAGGGGAGCCTCCCATGCCAGAAGAATGCTCGTTGGTAATTTGTTAACTGGTATCAACATCTAAGCATTGCAGCAGCTTCTTTTCCTTGCTGTATCTTCAGATTCCTTCCCATTGAGGTTCAGTCTTGTTTGAGCATCATTCACAATATTTCTAAGCACTTGTGGAGCAGTGCTATACCTGTTGCGGAGTATGAGAGCCCCTTTAGTAACATATCGTCAAGTAATAAATCATGGTTCTAATGGCCTCTAAAAAGTACTATTGGAAGTGTAAATTTATTGAAAAACAGTTAGTGAAAGGGATAAGGATAAGACATAGCGGCACAAGATTCAGGAACATTTTCTTATTGAAATCTGAGCTGGTGCTCATAGTCAGTGGACATCTCATTAGGGTAAACCAAGCTGACAAACTTATTGTGCTGTTTTACTTGGTCTGTTTCTTGCTTTATTTCTTGCTTGTACCAATTGGTTTTATATATCTAATTTCGCTTTCTTCTTGTCTTGTTGATTTATGTTCGATAATACATTAATAATATAGAATAATTCTCGATTTACTTTTGCCATTAATCATCATAGAAAATAGTTTCTGACTAGTGATTTTTTGGATACAACCAGGATGTAAATGTTGCTCAGGTTATTCAAGAGCTTCTTCCTGTCATCCCAGGATCTATAAGTATACTCCCTGAAGTGCTCAGTCGGTTATCTTCACGAGTGTCTGCACGTTTAATACGGGACATATTTTTGTAAAATAGAATCAGTTCGCTAAACAGTTCGCATTGCTGCTAAAAGCAAATGAAGTTGTATATATGCAAACTGAATCAGTAACCAATACAAAAGTGAAGAAAGGGAAAGAAAATCTACAAACTCTGAGATCTTCATTCCTCAAGATCGTATCAGGTATCCATCATTCCAGTTGCTCTATGAAAACGAGGTTTATAATGTGTACATGTACAGATATGTTGTAACATTTTGTATCCTGAAAGCATAAATATCAGCCACGTTTGTTTCCTGTACCCTCCAATTAAAGTATTTTCTGATGATAAAAGTTATAGTTAAGGGGCCTAGACTTCCTCAAACTACTATTTTCACCTTTCGGATTAGTTTTGAACCCTCTTTACCACCACCAACAAAGACAGACAAAGCGCATTGCGAGGTGAAGAGTCTCAAGACAGAAATATCTGGCTGTTTAAAGACCTAAACTGATTGTGTCATCCCTACTTTATTCAAAAATAGGGTCGGATTGGAAGACTCGATCATGTAAACTTGTTTTTAGATTCGTAATCTTCATCATGGATGTTATCCGGCTTCATAAGTAAGCAAATAATCAAGCTCAATTTCACTCAAAAGTTGAGTGCCACAAGTAAGTTTGTTTTATTATGGCTCTCAACTTTCAGTGAGTAGAATCTATTGTAGTTGTAATTTAAAATCGATCAAGAAGCACAGCACATTAGTCTCAACTATGTAATGTATTTAAGTTCCATGTGATAACAAAGACTTGTGGTTTTCTTGGGGAAATGACTCGTATCACTTTCAATGATTACTTACGCCGATGTATCAATTTATTCGTTAAACATGATTTAGTTTGAACTTAAATACCGATAAAAGTTGCATCCCTGGATATTTGATTACTCATGCTGATAAAAGTTGGACCTTCTAAGTTAACCAGCCGGGGAGCTAATCACAATGCTTTAGACCGTCAAAATTAGCCACTTAAGATCACAAGCCACGACAGGGTAGATTATCTGGAATTATACAGAGGTGCCCCGAGAATCTGAAATTGAAATTGTATTGCATAATGTTTCTTAAAGAATTCCAAATCCAACTACAGAGATCACGACCATGTTTTTTGCATCTTGTTAAGGATCACCTTCCTGCATTTCAAGATATTGGGCATTCAAAACTGAATTTTCCTGGGCGTACAGTTTTTATCCTAACTGCATCACCCTACGAATCCAAGTAAATCATATAGACGAACCAAAAAAAAACTGCATTCGTGTAATAGCAATTGTATATTACATCAAAATCACAATTCCTTACCAATAGTTTATGTAATTGCAAAAAAATTCAAGATTTTATCAGACAGAATAAGCACCTTGGAACTTGCATATATTAGGAAAGATAATACAGATCCACAAATTTTCAACACCCAAAAGAGCAAACAACACTTCTAGGCAAAACACAATGTAATATTTTAGCCAACAAACTTGATGCCAGTTATACTTCTCCAACTTCACCCTTTAGTTGAACAAAACCCTAGAGCGAGCAAACATTTTCAGCCAGACCGGTAAATTATTGTCTGGGACTTAAATTTTCCAGGATAAGCTGAAGGGGAAAAAACATGGATGACACATCGCGATTAAATAACACTATAACACAAAAACTAACACTACAACCGGGATACACTGCAGTTAGTACAATCCAATCACTTCCTCCCAATTAAAGTCCACAAAATGTTTATTTCTGCATGTTTCTAATATTCAGAGGATAACAATTTCTATCACAACCTTTATGTACAGAGACTGTGATCAATGTTAAACACTGCCAATTTTGGTACAGGTCCTAATCTCCTACAATCTGAGAATAAATAAACCCACCCAAAATTAAAAGTACTCACTCAAATTGCTAAAACTATCTATGGTCTGAATACTCTTCAATATCATCAGATTCAATTAGTCTAACATTGTTAACAGCTGTTTGAACTTTTGTTGATAGCTGATCACCGTGTTCCTCTACATCTTTAATAAATGCCTGAAGCTGCTCCCGGTATGACGTGCACAAACGTTTTGTACGTCGCAATTCTGCGGTAAGTTCCTGAATTTTTTTATCCTTCTCATCCTACAAAAAGTTAAAACACATTAAAACAGAATTAAAAGGAGAAGTTATGATAAACTATAAAGAAATACTTAATGTACTTTTTAATTCAATATTTGACAATAAATTGAGAAGAGTGATAGTTTAAATCAGAAAATAAAAACAATTGAATGGAATATCTTCAAACTACTCAACAGAACGACAAGAATGTCTACTGCAAAATACAACTAATATGCATCCACTATGTCAATCAATTTTATTCACTATTTTCCGACTGTCCAGCAAATCAGAGAGCTGAAGAGTAAAAATAATATATTTCAGAACTATTTAATTTAAACCATTTGCTGTCGATATTTTCGCTATCTTCAGTCATATATCACGAAAGGTAGATAGTAGACTTCAATTTTAAAAAAATTACTAATATCGTCCTGTTTATCATCACATTTATCGCATCGATGATAACTTCATAAGATACAAGCCATTGTTTACCATATTTATCATACTAATATACATGAAATATAGTTTCATAGTCAGATCCTACTAACTTACAGTGAGCTGTAAGAACAATTTTGAATATCAAAGACTGCAGCCACAGCATTTAAGAAGAAGATTTTCATGGTCAAATGACCATCAAAGTTGCTAAAAATTATTGCTTACATAGACAAAAGTGACAAAATCGATTTGATAATTGTGATACACTATGAGGTAAGACACTCATATGTTTAAAATGACAATTATTCCATCTTTGAGAACTTAAAAGTGATGGCAGAGACTCAAAATGATAAATGAGGCGATGGCACCTAAAGGATACTAAACTAACTGTAAACCGATAGGTAGTATGCACCAATTGTCTTTTCTCAAAACAACAGAACGAAATGGATAGCTGAATAACACATCAGAAACCTATTAAAAATTTGATTTGCTCATTGTCCTGTGGGCTTAATGTCCCGGACACTCTAGTTAGAAACTTATTAGAGGACAATGGGCTTAATGCCCCGGAAACTCCTATTATAAATTGGGTTTGCTCATATATTATTGTAATAAATAAATTGCACAAGAAGACTTATATGCACCTAGAATAGGATTATATGCAATTTTTGCATATTGCGTCACAATATTCGTATGTCCGCAGTAGCATACTTTTCGCTTGTGGCTGCATCCCAACAAGCATTAACTACCCTGATCAAGCATTAACTACCTGCATCACAACAAGCATTAACAATATTCATAGCCCTTTCTCCACCCTAGTATGCCAATTTTGGCATTTCCTACCACCAAGGCATCCGAAAGAAATCACAGAGATTCCCTTTTATGTTAATCAGTTTTTGCTTATTTTTGAGATTAAGGTTCTTGTAATTTGAGATGTGAATCGAATATCCGATAAAAACCCTCTAGAAGATTCCTAAGTAGCATCAGGCGAAAATTTGAATCGGAAAGACAGTCTTAAAGTTTCGTCATAGTATAATGTCATTTCTTTTGGATTTTACATTTTGTTGACAAATTGTGGGTATCAGACCTGATTTCTTATGGCTTTAAAGGAGATTTGTATCTTTCTTGTGCAAAGGTGCGAATGTATGAGAGTATGAAAATTTGACTCTTGCAAATTATGTGGAACTTTTCCATTTATGGTGCATTTGATAGGTCATGATCGTCCTCCACCCGTCTTGGGTTTCATGTATCACGAGACAACATAGATCTTCCATAATATAGAAAGTCATATTTGTTTTATTTCCTAGTATTCTATTTTACATTTTTTTTTAGTTTATATAGATTTTATTTAATAGATCTTAAAAATAAGTAAACTTCCTTGATAAGAGTTTCACTAGAATCAAAAGGCTTGTTCTATAAAAGCATATGCTAGGGCTTATTTTCATTGGTTGTTTTGTTGAAAATTGATAGCTTGTTTTAGGTTTCTTCAAATAAATACAGGTTTATTAGTCTTTAGTGCTTAATTGCTCGGAATTCTCATAGTAGTTTGCTTCCGCCTAATAGTTTGTATCAATATTAAAGAATTTTTTTTCAAACTTCGGTTTAAGAAGTAGAGATAGGGTTATGTGGTTATATAGATCAACAACTTTCCAAATAAAGCCAAAGAAAATGTCTATTATTTGCTTTTATGGTAAAATGCGCATTAGTGCCTTACATATAAAGATAAGGCCATTCTAGCTCTAGCGAACATGTATCTATGGATCATGCCGGCTAGAATGGTTGTAAAGCCTGCGCGGAAATGAAAATGGGGCCTTAAAATAATAATTTGCAAGGACTTGAACCCTTGGCCTCTTACTAATTATAAAAGTCATTAACCATCAAAGCTAAAGTCTATCATATGCAACATATACTAATTTATTTATTTTTCCTCTTCTAGGCCTTAGGCAAAAAATTAAAAAAAATTGGGGCCCTTTATCTTTGGGCCTTGTGTCGTCGCACACCTCGCACACCCCAAGGGTTGGGTCTGCAATGGATATGGTGTGGTATTAGGAAGTAACTGAGTCCACTGGTAGAGTAAGAGACAAGCCCATTTTTTTGCTACAACTTCAAAACGAACTTCACGGTAATTTGCACGGTGTCCGAAAAAAATTATGCCTTATTTTTGCTGATTTTGAGAACCATGAGAAAACAACTGTCATAAAAAAAGGCTAACCTTTCCAAAATCAAAACAAACGTAAAAAATGAAAGAACATGTAAGAGGAAAACAGTAATGCCTGAAATTGATTCCTTCAAATGATCCACCGAAACAAAAAACACCCACATCCACTTTTGTTACTAGCTGTTTGGAACCACAAAAAAAAAGAGTTTAATCACCACACTCGCATCTTTGTGTGATTTTCCAGCATTTTAATTTCGTGCATTTCTTTTGAGCAACACAGTCTAAATTACCACGAATAGGAGAAATTATACAATACTCTGAATGGTAGTGAAGCTCGAGATAGACTTTCATTACTTCCTGATTCTTGCCCAATTACAACTAGCTTGTATTACAAATTGATAAGGATGATAACATAATTGCTCATAATATGAACCATAAAAACTTAAGATTGATCTTCACTTAACCCCCTGACAAAATCGTAAGTGGTGCGATTTGGACACAAAGAATGGCAAGAGAAGCATTTGGTATATGGTTAGCACGATGGGCATGCATTTTATATTTTTGCCCAAAATTAAGGAATATTGACAACCCTTGTATACATAAATTCATGTGAGTGGTCATTGTTCCATGAGTAAAAGTGATGAGGACACATTTATGGCCTTATTAATTTTGTTTTGTTAAATGTATTTGGATTGATATGTAATTCAAGTTGATTCCATGGCTGCCTTTTATATTAGTGTAAAGCTCTTGTCAGATTTAGATGTGAAAAACTTTGCCGTGGATTTTCTTTTTCTGCAATAATGTAGACGGTTTGGCTAAAACCTAGGTAACAACGATACGGATACGGGTGTCAGTGTCCGACACGAGTACGGAGTGTCGAAAACGGCAAAAAATAGAAAAGTACCTTTTAAATAGTGTTGGATCCGTGTCCGAGTGTCGGACATGTTTTTTATTTTTAAAGTGAAGTGTCATTGTTACCTAGGCTAGAACACACAATGCGAGAAAGTTTGAAGGGAAGAAAAAGATATGTGAGCGTGTCATGGTACCGCAAAAGCCCTTCATATTTCAGTGGTAGAAAGAGGAGACTAATATGACTGGGATCTTTATTTATTCAGTAATTAATGAAGAGAAGAGGGAGAGAGAATATGCAATAAAAATAAAAATAAACAAGTTGGGCCATAGTCATCCTAACAAGGAGACGCTCTTGTATATAAGAAACTAGTTAAATATACAGTAGTTTCGATTTGGGACCTCAATTCTATACCATTATTAGAGTCCATTCAAGAGTGATTGAACATTACTGAGGTAAACCAGGAATTGAGTGCCATCCATATTTGTAAGAATTGCCACCTGACAGCACAACTAAAGATGCGGCTTGCATATCCCAACATGAATCTGACACTACCGAACGTCTTTCCTGTCCTGTATCTTTCACTATTGTTATTGACATAGCCTAAATGATAGCAGTACAGTCAGCAATAGATGCATCGTTTACATCAAAATTAGCAAACACCGTCCCAGTTCACTTTTATACCCTCATACAAAGATATAATTAATTTACTCGCTTTAATTATCAGTCTTCTTCACTGAAGATTATATGACTGCAGATTTCCATGTTACTAATGTATTAGCTACAAATCTTAGCCCAGTCACCCATATTGTTCCCAAAAGTATCAAACAACAATTGCCAGATATCCTTAGCAACTTGCAATTCCAGAAGAGAATGGCAATATCCTTGATGCCTATCTTACACAACCAGTACCAAGAGGTAATCTGAACTCTGTTTTGGACTGCTGCACCAATAAGAAAGCCTTCAGTAATTATTCTCCAAAAAAGTCAGTGAGTTTTGGGAGAATACAATTTTTACCCAAAGATCTTATGTCACTGAGTAGTTTGAGCTATATCTCTGATCAATTCATAGGATGTTTGAATAGTAAAATCTCCATGAACCACATTATTTCCAAATACATTTATCTTTGTTGTGTTCAGTTGATACTGGTTCAAAATCAATCCCAGCGGAGAGGAGAAGTTGAAACTTGTTGAGAGCAGGTATCCAAACTCCAGTAGTAATGATATCACTGTAGTAAACAACCAATCCACATTTAACCCTAGCAAAATGTCTTTGAGATAGCCAATATCATCAGTCCATCGTCCGTCCACATTTCAATAAGACTGTCATTTCCTGAAATCCACTTAGTATTGTCTTTGACCAAATGGAAAACTACTTTAAGACCTACCCAAATCGAGCATTTGTAATAGGTCATTGTTCTTGAGATACTTGGCTCTGCTATCAATAGCTCCAAACAAGCTTCACTAACATAGCCAAGTTACATCTTTGTGATTTCTTGAACCTAGACCCCCTTTTAACAGGTTTAAATACATTTTCCCAGGAAACTTATCTTTCTATTGCTGGGTCTCCATTCAAGATAAAATTCTTGATAATAGCCTCATTTTTTATTTTTTTTACTTTTTTACATCTTTTTTGTAGCTAGAGTTATCCGGGCCATCTGGCCCGCGGACCGTCAAGTCCCGACTAGATCCTCAAGGGCTCGTGCAATAGCCAAACCACACGAATTGGGCAAGCCGGCAAAAAATCGATGGGCTCATACCAACCTCAAAGCCCACCAGTGGTGAAATTCGAACCCTTGACCTCCCGATGGTTGTTTCCACACCATCACCACTAGAGCACAAGGTAGTTGGTAGCCTCATATTATTGACTATGTTGGAGGACCATCTATACACAGATATATTATACATACGTATGCTCTTAAGGATGGATTGACAACCACCACTATTCCCCAAAAATGACCACATGTTACCTACATAATAGTTGGCACTTTTCTTATTTCATGCAATAAGGATCCAACTTGTTCTCATCATTTCCAAAACATGTGGTGCCCAGATAAGTTTCAGGCAGAGCTGTTTTTCTGTAACCACATGAATCAAATTTTTTGATGCCAAATCCGCTAATTGGAAAGAGAAGAAAGATTCAACTGAACTTCTTTAGTATTGATCTCACTCATAATAATACCATTTGTATTATCAATCTCAGAGCCGTGACATAACTTAAAGGTACAGCTATCTTCAACTAAGGGGAGCCATAACCATTTTTAACACTTCAAAAAAGTAATCAAACTTCTACTTTTTATGTTGGGCTTTCAATAAAAAATAGAAGCACCCAAAACTTCTTCATCCCATACCGTTTTAACACACCCCAATTTCTGTCAAAATCTGAAGCAAGTATATGCATTACTGCTTTCCAAATCTCTAGGACCTTATCAACAATCAATAAGGAATGTCACTAACCACCTCGACGTGATACAAATCTCTAGGACCTTATCAACAATCAGTAAGGATTGCCACTAACCACCTCGACGTGATACAAAAAGCTTAAGAAATTGTTAAAGATTTAAAATATCGACATATTACCAATGTGCTTGATCTAAGAGTTATTGCAAAAATATATAACTTCAGTACTATACTTCTTTAGGAAATTTAGTACGAAGTCATTCTTGCAATTGGAGGAAAGATGTTAGACTTAGAGACCAATGTAGCCCATTATTTGGACACAAATAGCTTTTATTTCCGCTTGGGTTGTAAACATTTGGGAAGAACTTTGGATATTCCTTTTCTCAAGGTGTTCACCATGTTTCACTAATTTGTCATAATACAAGTGTTAATTAAGAAGAGCTGCAATAACTTCCAGTGTAAGTATTTTGCTCATAATAGACAAGATACTTTCATGAACTCTACCGTAGATAGAGGGGCCTTCTTCCCTTAATCCATATCTTTATTTAGAACCAAGGTCACTACTTCACCATTCACAATTCTAAGACTTTAATAAGCGGCTCCATTAAAGCTATTATGTCTTGTGCGTCCCCCAAAAAGACCGTAGATTGTATATATGACACAAGATATCTTTCCATTCTGAACACATTGTATTCGAGTTTGTCCTCTACTCGTCCGATGGAATCAAATAGCAAAGGGCTTGCCAGTGCTTTATCATGGATTCCAACAGTATGATGTTAACTGAAAACAAATAAATGTTGGCTTCTTCGATTTTATTCCTTTTCTATAAAAGGGATATGAACTTGTAGATAAACAGTTTAACTTTTATTGTACGATATTATTCACTTCAGATATATATTTAACCTTGTCTTTGAATCTTACACCTAGGCAATGAGCTGCATAATTTGTTTTTAACAAATGTCGCATTCTCTCCTTTGAAATCTCTTAGTAATTGAACAGTTGAAGTATAATGTCGACAACATTCTCCCTCCATAAGGACTTTTTAATTCATATAATAAAAAGATGAGCAAGAAACCTAACATCTTTCTTTCTCCATCAATCACCTAAAAACAAGGGTTGTCAATGGACCGGATTGGTACAGAATGTATACAAATCCGTACCCGATCCGAAGTTCTACCAGGTGAATCCAAATCCAAATAAGAGAAGCCCTATCCAAATAATTTACACAATATTGGTTATTTGCTTCAATAATTATTGCAAGGCAACACAATCTAAATAGAATCAAAACTGATATTAATCAACTTAGATAACTAAATTAGATTTTCTATAGAAATTTCTAATGAGAGTTATGAACAGAAGGATATATGTAATATTTATGTACAAATACAAATATATTTAAAAATATTAGTACTTCTAAATCGGATTCGGTTGTATAACGGTCTGGATAGGCTAACATCCAAATTCGAATTCGAATCCGAAACTACTTCGGATCCTAATTTGACATCCATACCCGATCCGAAATAATAAAGGTCAAATCTAAATCCAAAATTTTCGGATAGGATTGGATCGGATTTTGGATTTTATCCAACCCATTGACAGCCCTACTAAAAACATAATAAATGTAAATTGACAAGATTCTTTTCCAATTGTTCTCTTTCCATTAAACAAAATAATACAAACTGTTTCAGTCCAATATCTCTTGATCTCCTTCACATACTCATTTGCTTCGTCTTTTAATAAAATAAATAACATATTCCTTATAGTATTGTTGCTAGGTGGAATATAACTAGGACGAAAGATTTGAGACAGTTGTCATTTCAAGTGTATATTCATGTGATCTTGTAACCTTAAACCTGATATTATTGTAAAGAAAAGTCGTGCAATGGCCAAACCAATAATTCTCTTTTTGTCGCACAATGAACAAAAAGTTGAGCAAAGGCAATTGCTGATTTGACATTGTACTACTTTTGACAACAACAATGTTGTGTTTAAGGTGAAAAGATGACGTGGATATAAAATTGTAATGACCAACATCATGAATCATGGTATTGGCCAAGTTCCACCTAAAAACGATAATATAAGGACGGAGTTATTTGGTTCACTAAAAGACGAAGTAACGGATTAAATAATGGAAATCAAGTAATTTTCGTCTTATACAGGTTTATACCATAATGTTTGACGGTTGAAAAAAAATTGTAAAGGACAATTCAATATTGGAAGAATATTTTCATATTATGAGGCGATAAATGGAAAGTAGAAAGATGGTAGGTTTCTTGTGAATTTTATTACTTGAGGGATAGATAAGTACATAGGAAGGGAAAATGCTATCCAGATTATAACTTCAAATGTTTTCAACTATGCAGTAGTTCATTAGTTTTGGAGATGATGTGTTCAAAACAAATTGCGCAGCTCATTCTCTATATCATATTTGAAGACATGAGTAAAAATTACTCAATATATACATAAATCTAAAGTAACTAATATTAATAACTGCCAAATAAAGTTAAGAACTTGGTCCGCAAGTACATTAACATTTTAAATTTAATGAGAGTTCATACAAAAGGGGAAATTAAAAGAGGTTATCCAATACTCGTACAGTCAACTTCAAGTTCTACGCATTATAATTTAATCAAATGAGTAAAAGGCTAAATTACATACAAACAGTCCGGAAAAAAGTTGTTGCATCCCCCGTATATGAAGTATGGTCTTTTAGGAGGACGCAAAAGAGGTCATAGGAGTGATTAAGCCCTCACGGAAGTCTTAAGAATGGTGTGCGGTAAACGAGCGACTTTGGATTATAAATAATAGGTTTTCAATCAGACGAAGATGGCAATTACTCTATTGAATGTGGAGTTCGTGAATAACATGATCCATATTGGGAGATAAAAGACAAAAGATGGCACAAAATAATTGCACCACCCAATCCAAGTTTTGGAAAATCTTCTTCGTCAAAACTTACATTCTAACAAGTTAGTGCAAATTTGATAAAGAAACTGACAAATAGATGCTCAATGTTCTTCACTAAATGTTTACTACCGAAGCAGAAGTAAGAGCTTTTAGCAACCAAGTAGAGACTTCATTATTCTCAAGTCTAACAATTACTTACTTCCTTATAAATGTCTATTAAAACCAATAATCTAAGTATCACATCAAAGTTCAATACTTCGGCAATAACTACTGGCTTAAGCACATTGTTTCATGGTAATATGTTGAGATTTTAAGTTACTAGTGTAGCTGCACGGATTTGCGAACACCGCGCGCGTCCACTTAACACGGTTTGTTCAGCAAATTCTTTGATTTTATCATCTCTCTCTCTCAAAACTTCTCTGACCAGGTTTTACTTTCACAGATTCTCTTCCGACAATTTCATTTTCAAATTTTGCTCTCCAAGATTTTCTCACACACAAACACTGTCTTGAATGTACGTACTTTAGGATTTATTGCAGGAGCATTACACGTTTCCAACTGTCTAGAATGCACGTACTTCAGCTATGTATAGATAACAAAAACATGGTATAATATGAGAACCCCAAATTTTCCACCATGTAAGTCGTAGATCTGGTAGGATATACCGTAAATGTAATTTCACTCGTGTGTCTATCATTTGAAAAACAATTGGTGTGCAATTATAATAACACTAAGTAAGATTCACACACTCTAGCCAAATAGCCAATGTTTATGTAGTCTATTAAACCTTCTTATGTTGTCTACAGTTTTCACTGTGTTCCCATACCTACTATAAGCTATTTCAGTTTTTTTTATTACTTATGTTCATGTGGTTGATCTTATACTAAAATATTAATCACACCGAAAGAATGGAAACATTAGAAGAACAAAAACAAATAAAGTTCAATTAATTAAGCGAAAATTTGGTAAATATAATTTGAGTGCAATAGTTTTAACTAAAAAAACTCACCGTAGTATGCCGACATTCTCGAGTAGATAACACCAACGGATGATTATGTTCCTTAATAAATTTCGTCACCATCCAATTCCCAGACTTTTCCAGCTTCACCAATATCATTGCTTTACACCCTTCTCGCGTATTCGGTCTCGGCTTCCTAACCGGCCCTTTTCCTCTAACAGGTGCACGAAACCCCTCTTTATTACACCCAAGTCTACGTGAAAGAATTCTTCCATCAACCTCGGACCGACGACATTTCATTACACGCATTATAAACCCTAGCCGTCTCGCATACTCATCATAGAAGGCTTTCACATGATTCTCAGACTCAAATTCCATCCCTTCGTAAGGCTCTACTATTCCATCTCCTTCAGGAACAACCACCAAGTTGCCCCCATCATAATTTTCTATCGCCCCGGATTCTTCGCCAATACGAGTTTCTAAATCCACCACCTCCTCTATATTCACTGCCACAACATACAACACATTAACTTATTATTACTATCTCCAATATCAATAATATGCAAAGGGGCATTTTATCGAACAATTTGGCATAAAACCCATAAATTTTATTGCAAGATGCAAACTTTTTGGCAAATTAAATGTGGGTATCTGAGAATCATTTGTTGTGAGCATTAAAAAGATCAAACCTATTCAATCTGTTAGGGTCTAAACAATAAGATGTTAGGGTTTTGTTAGATCGTTAAGAGAGAGAGATGGACTTACTTGATAACAATGATTCGCACATCAAACTTTGAGGGTTTCTTCTTGGTTTGCTTATGCTTGAGAGAGAGAGGGTGAAATTTTCTTCGAGATATTCGAATTAGAGTTCGAGACCTGAGGAACAACTTTGATAGGTATTATATTTATATGCACGTCGTGGATGAATGAAATTTATTTTATTTTTATTTTTTTTGAAGTAAAATTGAAGTGATTTTGGGGGTGTTTGTTTTTGGTAATAACTCAGGTAAGAGCTCATTTACATAATTTACTTACTCCACTTACAATCTCTAACTAGACTAACTTGAGAAAGTTAAAGAGTCATTTTTTTTTTGTCGTTACTTATTATTCACTCATATCAAAGTATTTTACCCTTCCCACCCCCGAAATTAACTTCATTTGACCATCACACCCTCAAAAAGAAAATCCAACACTCGTCTCTCTAACAAGCGTGTGGCCTCTTTCTCCATCCCACTCTCCCCATTGTTATTTTGATTTCATGTCATTTATCATGAAAGTTGGGGGTTTCGTGTTAAGATGATAGTGTGAAATGTAAGATTTGTGTAACCAATATGACGTGTGGTCGTTTAAGAAATTTTGTATTCTATTTTACGAGGATCAATTCCTAATGAATAACTAATCCTAATAATTGATAATTAATAAAGGGTTTCGTGCAACCCTGTCATCTACTTAAGTATATCAGCAAAAGTACATTTAAGGTCTGTTCTTCATTTTTGGTAGTGAAAACCATCTAGGATGTCTATGTTAGAAACTTTATTTTTGCATTATTTCTTTGTTCAATTAGTTGTTACCTTTTATTAATTAGTTGCCATTTTGATTAATTAGTTTTAGAAGTTCCTATTTCAAAATTGTAGCCTAAAGGCGAGTAGTAACCTATTTATATGGATGAACAATAAAGTTTATGAATCAATGAAATGAATTCCTTTGCTTCGCAAATCTCCACTTATTTTCTCTTATTTCTTAATAACTTTTGTTATCTCCTATAATTCTTCCCCTTTTTCTCATCTAATTTATTCTTTTCAATAAGAACCATCTGGCATAAAGAACATCTTTCATGGCATAAATCATGACGGTGGCAGAACTCCAAGGAAAAGTTAATTTACTTCCTAGCCATATGGACAAGATTCATGAATATCACCATGGCAGATTTGCAAGATTTGATGGAGCAATTATTGCCTTACATTCCTCCAAATAACAACGCAATGAATAATCAAGTTAATCAGAATGGAGTGATCATCCCACCACACAACTTCTGTATCAAGTTTCAAAAATTTAATGGAGACGTCCCTACCAATTGGGTTTTCCGCGCATAACACAATTAACGTATTCACAACACATCAGATAAGCAACATACTTTAACGGATGCAACAAACTTTAAGCTAGATAACATGGCTGCTCATATTATGAGGGATATTGTTCCATGGTTTCAATAGATACAACGTACTTTAAGCTAGATAACATGGCTATAATTTACTGATCATGCCGTGTGTCAAAGATTTGGTAATAAATAACGCGTTGATCCAAATGATGCACTTGCACTGTTATTACCAACTAGCACCGTTCATGAATACCACATTCAATATAAAAGGTTAGTGAATCGAACAGGGGACTAACTGAAAGATTTTATTTAATTGTTTTATCTCTGGTCTTTGTGAATAAATTAAAGTTGGGGTACGAATGCTACTGATCCAAGATGATCTAAACATTAAACGCCTCAAAAGAAGACCAAGTCGTTCGAACGAGACATGACGCCGTTCGAACGAGTTAGAAGAAAAGGTCGTTCTAGGCAAAATTACCAAGGTTATCCGAACAAGACATGGAGTCGTTCGAAAGAGTCAAAGACAAAGGCGAGCATTCTTTCTGCCTCGGGTTGTAGGCACAAATTGGGAAGTCGTTTGAATGACTTATGGGTTCGTTTGAACGACTATTGCGACTATTTCTAAATTTATGTCATTTTAAGGGCAATTTGGTCTTATATTGTAACTAGGAAACTTGTAGCCTATTTAAGGGTAAATATAGAGAATGAAAAGGGGGGATCCAAGTTATAATATAGAACTTGAGGTTTTTTTAGGACTAATTCATTATAATCAATTGAATTGAGCAATAAAAGTTCTTATTGGGAAATTATCCCACCAATTCGTTTATTTGTGGTAATTCTTCTTCTAGGGTTAGTTTTTACTTTGATTGTGGATTAAGTGTTATTAGATTTTAGAGTTACGATTCTTAGGGGGTTGATGGTTTAAGGTCTCTACGCGTGACTGACTCAAGCAAACGAAAGAGAGACTTGTGAGTTTGTTGAAGATTTACAGAAAACCTAACTCGAAGAAGAACATAAATACGAAGATGAGCGATTTGGAAGATAGACTCACAAAACTTGAAAGTCAAGTTTTTGACCTAATTACTACCCTGGGAGGCTTAGTAGAATTGTTAACTCTCGCAAACCTCTCTAAGGCGTCAACTTCGACAAAGCGAAAAGAGTGCAAGGAGAATAAAATAGTTAAGGGAGAGGAGAAGGACGAGGGTAACGAGGAGAAAGATAGTGATTCTAGTGATGTTGACTCTGTAGAAGAAGAAGAAGATATTGGTAAGTCCATAAATCCTATGCGTAATCTTCATATTGATTTTATAATAGAAATTCTAGTATTCGATAGGTCAATCGATGCTGAGAAATTAGATAACTGGATATATAGGTCAGAGACCTATTATTCAGTGTATGAATACTCAAATGTTCAAAAAATTAATATGTTTTTTGATATTGAAATTTGCTAGTCATGCACTCACGTTGTGAAAATCTTATAAGAAACGTCACGTTATAGAAGATTTGAATTGGAAAGAATTTAAAGTGTTGGTTAGGAATCAATTTTATCCAATTGGGTATGAGCAGGAGAAATTGTATAAGTGGCATCATTTGTGCCAAAAGCATGGATAATCAGTCCAAGAACATTATGGAGTTTCATAACCAGGTTTTGGTTTTAGATGTCAATGTGGACAAGTATGAAGTATTTATGAAGTACACAGAATCTATTAGAATGGAGTTGAAACTCTTTAATGTGGTAAATATTGAAGATGCTACCATGAAGACGATCGCCATTGAGGGCAAGTACTTGAAGAGTGACAAGAAAGACAATAAAAACAAGTCAAGGTACAACAAGTATGGTTGGAAAAGTAAAAACATGGAAGAGTCCAAGGGAGAGAGGTCTTCGTCCAAAGAGAATTATTGCAGCCATTGTAAGGCGAGTGGGAATATTTTAGATAAATGTTGGAAACTTTACCTGGGGCTCAGGACGAAGGAGGAGAAGAGCAAGTAAGAGAAATGTATACTAGCCACAGTTGTTGTTGACCTCCCGGATTTAGATAAATCGAATCCCAAGTTTATTCTTATGTTTAAGCTGATTATGGCTACCAAAGAGGCAAGTAAGGAAAAACTCTTTCATGTTAGTATTCAGGTGAAGCAGAGCTTAGTAGAGGCCATCATTGATCTGGGTAGTCAGAAGAATTTGATTTCTAAGACGTTAGTGAAGAATATACCGCTGCTCATCCTAAGCCATACGGTTTGGGGTAGATTCAGAAAGATACAGAGTTGAAGATCACTAGTTATAATCTAGAACTTGGGGATTTGTAGGAGTAATTCATTGTAATCAATTAAATTAAGCAATAACAGTTCTTATTGGGAAATTATCCTACCAATTCGTTTCTTTGTGTCGATTCTTCTTCTAGGGTTAGTCTCTACTTTGATTGTGGATTAGCTACACCATACCATTCTTATTAAGGCTTTTGATCTTTCCCTCCATCAAGAAGAAACGTTCTAAATTATGGAAAAATTACATTGTGCCAAAGAGTTTTACTAGTCCGCTATTTCCTGCGCCACATACATGACAATCAATTCTTGGTCCTCCTCCAATTCAAAGATTCTCACAAGCAAAATAGTTGTGGCGACATTCTAAAGGTATTTGGTGAGGATGACGGATGGGGATAATCTTACAACACCAACCTTACCTTTCTTTCATGGTAATCTTACAAAATTGTACCTTCTGTTGGCTACATAGGGATAATGAAGAACATATCTTCTACAACTGTTGTTATGCTCAAGAAGTTTGGGAAACTATATTGACTAAGATTGGCTATGCTAGAACCTCCCAGAGCCGAGGTGAAGAGATGAACTGGTTAATGAATTAAACAAAGGGCAATTCTCTTAATTCTAGAATCATTAAACTGCTCTTTAACAGTTTTGTTTATAATGTTTGGACAGTAAAAAATAGGAATATCTTTGAGACCAAGCATCTCACTCCTCCTCTCTCAGCATCAACATCATTTACGAAGTTAAGCTCAAGCTCTCCCATGATAAACACAACCTGGTAGATCGTGAGAGGAACAAACACCTTGTAGAAGTTTGGAACATGCACATCATGTGGAACCCACCCAAGTTCATTGCTTGCAAATGGAATAAGCCACCAATAGGAGTCTATAAGCTAAACACAATTAACTATCAAAGTTGGGAGGTTTTGGTTCCCTTCTTAGAGACTGGAATAGGACAGGCATCAAGGCTATTACAAGGAGGGTGAAACCACAAACCATTACTATTTATGAATTGCAAGAAGTTGATCATGAAGGTCTTGATATGATTTTACAGTTAGGCGTTGCTAAGCTGCATACATGATCTAATTATATAGATGTGGTTAACATGATAAAACAGGCTTATGCACCTCATTGGCCTGCTAAGAGAGTAGTCAAGTCCATTTTAAGGAAATCAACCCTTCTTGAATTTTTTTCTATTGAACACAACTACAGGGAGACCAAAAGAGGTCCAGATCACCTTGCCAACCTTCTTGATGAGATTGGGAAAATAGTGTACACCCCCAATACCTTTATAGATACTTTCAAGCTGATTATGGCCGAGGATGCCTCTGGGGAAATCTACTACAGAGCAAAGAAATGAAGTTGTTTTTTTATGTTGTAGCTAGCTAGAGCTTTTGTATAGTCTTTTTTTTTTCTTTTGGTATCCAGGCTCTCCCCTTCGCTCTTATGCCCTTGAGAGATGGGAGTTGTCCTCACCCTATATAGTTTGTTTTTTGCCTTTAATTTAATGCTAACTTTCCAAAAATAAAATACAAAATACAAAATCTGATATGATAGTTATAAAAACTCTTTTCCATATTGAATGTGTTTGAAATGCATGTTGAAGTGTTTCACGAGTCGTCTCAGGTAGTAGGAAATACAGGAATATGAATGTTATTGTTGGTACAATAGCTACGAGGAAGAAAGGCAAAGTTTAAAGTCAGCACATGCCTCACACAAACCCTTCAAACACTAGGATGCTAAAGGCCAAGCTTGATATAGTCTTATTGAGTGTTCTGCCTCACTCTAGCTTAAATGAGAATCTAGAAATTAGTCAACCAAGAGGTTCGACCGATTAAGTGTAATCTAGAAATTACCCCCCCCCCCCCACCACCACACATTTGTATACCCTTTTGGCATTGACCCTCACATTCACTTAAACTAGCCTTTCCCCCATATTCTTGCTTGAGTCCAACTTTAAACCTAATTAATTGACTGGCATTGACTCTGATCTAGTAAAAACTCTGTTTGCCCTTGAATTAATAAAACTTTCAAAAACTTACAAATTAGAAAGAGGCAAAGGTGGGCCTGTGGTGAATATCCAATACTTATTCTTTCTTCTTTTTAGATTTCATCCCTTTAATCACTCTCTCTTAAGCCTTAATTTTTTCCTCATTGTTGAAATTGTAAATCATCTTCAAAGTTCTCAAATAGTTTTGCCCCGTGCATTAGGATCTCATGAACAACTTCATCAATGACATCTTGAACAACAACATCAAAATCTTAACAACATCGTGTTGGGTTTTGCAGTGGTTTTGGGTTTAGATCTCTCACACTCTCTCTCCCAATCTCACATTTATCAAACACTTGAACCATTTGACCTTCACAAGTTAACATACAGGGGTGTCCCTCCTCCATGGAAAACTCCTATAGGGCAATTCAATTGGGTCTCCGAATCCAACCAAGGAGAACTTTGAGAAGCATTGAGGCAATCCAAACAGGGCCAAGGAATAGAACGAACTCCCTTATATTCCCAATTGTTGATGTTGTTATTTGAAGATCAAGCAAAAATGAAAATAGAGCTATCCAAACTCCTCCTCGATTCAGCCCAAGTAAGATATAGCAATAGAGAGAGCTTGGCGAAGAATGGTTGATTTGGTTTGGATGAAGAAAGAGATCCCCACGCAAAGATTTTAAACAAAAGTTGGTTTGTAAGAACTGTTGAATTGGCGGTGAGGCAATATTATATTGTTTTTAAGTTTTTCTTTCGAATATGTATCTCGGTGCAAAAGGGTATAGTAGGACTTTTTATAATTTGAAAATAGTCTATCAAAGTCAACAGGGTTTGACTAGTTGCTCAGGCTAGATTGGGGCTGTAAAGCTAGTTTTAGAGAATGTGAGGGTCAATGTCAAAACGGTATACAAATGTGGGGGGTTTTGTCAAATTTGTTCTCAACAATATGAAGGTAATTACATCTCGTCATTCTAATAATGCATGCGGGCGGCGTTATATAATACAAAAATACCCCAAGAAAAATTAGAGAAATGATAAGTATATAGTAGGCCCAGAGATACGTGATCCCCCCTCCCAAATATGCACGCAATAAATTTAAAGACATAAGTTTTATTCAATGTTGCACAAAATATAATGTGAGATGTGTACATCACTTCTTGGCCCTTGTGTCCTATGCTCTGAAAGTCGCGTGGAATGAAAAATATCAATGACATCCCTCCCGTCAATGGGGGAATAGGCTACGACACTCAATAATACTTGTGGAATATGACTTCAATAATTCCCTAAGAATTTGTCAAACGCTTCCAACCTTTACAATATCTTAAACAGTTTTAGGGAATTCTTCAGTGGCATCCGTAGGTGTTCAGAGTTTTCCAAGTAATTTTCTTGCTTTTTCAAAAAAAATAAAAAATTTAATCAGGCTTTTTAAGGACTTGCAAATGGATAACGCAAACACTGTGAGGATGCTCGATAATACAATTTCTATCATAAATAAATAACTTCATCTCGTAAAATTCTAAAACTTTAGGAGTCAAAACATTTTCCATATAAATCTGTTAGAGTTTGAATAAATTAGTTTACTGTTAGTGTTTGAGTTAGTCTTGAGTTGTTTAGCTAATTTGTAGGAACTTTATTTGTTGATTGAGTCTAGGTTAGTTTATTAGACGTGGAAAGACTTGTGCATAATTCTAGGCAGTTGGTTAAACTTGTATGTATATATAACAGACCTTGGTCAGTCAGTTGTAAACATCGAAATCAATAAGATTATCTTAGTTCCCTTTTATTTCTTTTGTGCTAACATCTGGTACCAGAGCCCAGGTTGTTTAAAAGTGAAGAAAGTCTCCACAATACGAAAAACAAAATTCTATTCACTTCTGTTTTCTTAAGAAGTAGTAATTTCATCAATGACAGAGAAGGAGTACTTTGTACAACCGACTATTCCACGCTTTTATGGTCATTATGATCATTGGAGTATGCTTAGGGCGGATCTATTGTTTTAGAGTAAGGGGGGGGGGGGGGGGGGGGGGGGGGGGGGCTATAGTAAATAAAATGTTTTGGATTATATTGGGGGTTCAGGGCAGAACCCCCAATTTTTTTGGTGTTTAAGGGTGTTTAAGTAATTTCATGTATTTTTTGGCTTTGTTTTATATAAATCAAATACCCGCAACATGCACTAATGCATATCATACTTACAAATAGTCGAAATGGAAAATATTTGCTCTTTTGCACAAACCAAACACTGGCACTGACCATAAGAAGAAATAGAGGTACCTCATATATAGAGAGAGGGTGGGAGTTCAAACTTTTCTTCTTTCTTTGTTTTGATCGAGAGAAAGAAAAGCCAGGAGGGATAGGGAAGGATAGGTCGGGCTATGGGTTGGGCATTATTGTTTATGTATAGTGTTTTTTTTTGTTAATTGTTAAATAATATAAAGCTATTTTTTTGGCAAAAATCAAGGGGCATGGAGAACTTTTTATGATCCAAGGAGTATTGGTGCATTGTTGAAACTGGAATCTCAGAACCTGCAACTGAAGAAGCGCAAAGAGCATTAACAAATGCTCAAAGAGCCAAATTGGAAGCGAAGGCTTTAGGACTTGAAAGCAAAGAATTATCTTTTCCAATCTATCGATCGATCGATCAATCTTGGAAACTATTCTTACTAAAGATGCATCTAAGGAAATATGGGATTCGATGAAGTAGAAGTATCAAGGAACAACAAAGGTGAAACGAGCACATCTCCAATCCCTTCGATCAGAATTTGAAACTCTTCGTATGTAACTCGGAGAGTTGGTCGATGATTATTTCTCACGGACGATGGCTATTTCAATTAAGATATGAATTAATGGTGATAAGGTCACTGATATCACTATCATTGAGAAAACTCTTTGATCAATGAGCATGAAGTTTGATTATGTGGTGTGTTCCATAAAAGAGTCCAAAGACTTGGATATAGTATTGTTGACGAACTCAAGAGCTCACGACTAGTTTATGAGCAAAGGATTAATAAGCATGTAGCAGTGGAGTAGACTTTGCAATTATCAGTAAACAATTTTTTTGCTAATGGAAGATCGTCAACACTTTGGACGAGACCGAGGATGCGGCAATTTTCAGGGAGGATCTTAGGAATCAAGGCCCTTTGATAAGTCCAAAATCGTATGTCACAAGTGTAACAGGTATGGCCATTTCCATTACGAGTGTTATGCTCAATTATCTATAAAAGATGGAAAATATAAATATGGTTGAGGCTGAAGATGAGCCTACTCTTCTTATGGTTTACAACAGCATGGATGAGACATCTCGAACCATGTGGTACTTAGACATGGGGGAAAGTAACCACATGTGTTTCGACAAGTCCTTATTTTACGAGTTGAATGAGACTTTCCATACTACTGTCAAACTCGGAGATAGTTCTCGACTTCCTGTTATGGGAAAATGCACTATTAGCATTAGGAATTCCAAACATTCCCAATCTATTTCAAGTGTGTTTTATGTACCGGCCGGGGTTAATGAACAATTTGTTAAGTGTGGGTCAACTTCAAGAAGATGATTATGAGATCCTTATTCTCAAAGGAACTTGTCGCATTCAACATCCAGAGAATGGTCTAATTGCCGAAGTTATTATTACAAGCAATCGTATGTTTCCTTTATACTTCAACAATGATATATTTCCTTCTTCTTTTTTTGCGATGTTAAATGATGAAGCATGGTTATGGCATCTCCGATATGGTCATCTAAACTTTAATAGTTTACAAACCCTCCATTATAAAGGTATGGTCACTGGTCCTCCAAAGATTGATCATCTTCCACAACTTTGTGATAGGTGCGTTATTACAAAACAACATCGTGATGCATTCCCATAAGGCAAGCATGGAGAGCAAAATAAGCACTCGAGCTGATCCACTATGACAATTACAGGTTAATCGATCTACAATCCAATGGTAATAAATAGTATTTTATCACTTTTATTGATGATTTTACTTGAAAAACATGGGTCTACATCTTACGTGCAAAGTCGAAAGCTATTTCATCCTTTCATATTTACAAAGCTCTTGTTGTGAAGGAAATTGGCCAATATATCATTCCCATGCGTTCAGATCGAGGATGCGAGTATAATTCTTAGGAATTTACAAGTTTTGTGAGGATAATGGCATCAAAAGGCAGTTGACAACATCCTACACCCCACAGTTCAAATCATCAGTTGAATAAAATAGAGAACCTAGCCTCCCATTTATAGAACATAAGGGGGTGGAAACCCTAATTAAAAATATTCTAGAAACTGGGGAAAATACTATTTTAACTTTGTATTGGTTAATTTGGAGCTCCCTAAAACTTACTAAGCATCTCTAGCAAAGAGGCTTGAATCAAAAGAGCATAAATATAAATAGTCTGTTAAAGGTGAGAACGACCATTAGAGAATAATTCATATCAAATCCTTCCCTCTGCGGAAGATTTTGACCATAAAATTGATAAGTTTTGGAATACCATGTAACTCGGAACTTTCTGATGTGGCATACCCGTATTCAAACTTTAAACTCTACCACAAAATTTACTGTAAACCAAAGTCATACCCAAGTGCGGGGGTACCATGTAGTCTACGCCGATCGACGTCCAAAACTTAAAAAAAAAACTCATTGTGAATCGCCTCTCAAAACTCGCGAGAAAACCCTCTCAAAATGGGTTAACGAACTTTTTCTGAATAACAACATCTGGATATTCATCAAATATTGGGGGTTTGTCCCAATAATTGTCTGGGGAAAATACACAATCTTGTGTAAAAGTACTCGGGTTGAGTGGGTTCTTCACGGGTTGGGTGTTTTGGATCTGCTGAAGTTGGTCAGTTGGAAGAGCTGGATTGGGCTTGGATTTGGGCCAAATCTGGATCGTACCTATTTTGTTGATCACATGTGTATGATGGGTGTTGATTAACATGATAGATGTATGTACTGCTGGAGTAGCTTCTAGTTTTTTGTGACATGTTAGGGGTTGGTACGGTGTACGTTACAACACCAGATCGTTCTCTCTTCTTTCTTCTTCACTCGTGATCTTTCCCTAACACCAATTTGTAATTGGTTTTTAGATTTTGAGTGAGCCCTGACTGATCCGACTTATAACTCTGACCAGTAGAGTTCCTTGATCTACGATTGTTACTCTGATCTCCTTATTGTGACATGTCTTCTCCGTTTCAAAACTTAAAGAAAATTTCTTTAAGGTTTGCAAATCCGTTATTTTGATTGGAGAGGTTTTTAGGACTCTAGTGATTGCACATCTGCCACTGCGATAACTGAGTTTGTCAGACCGGAGAGAATTGCGGCCAAAACTTCAATTAGAGATGTTCCTTGGGTCCCGAAGAGTGTTATCATACCCCCCTTGTCTCGAATTAGAACTCTTTTTGTAGCTGTCTTTCTCTCGATCATCGAATTTGTAAAGCTGTAAATTGAGTTTTTAATTATAACTGCAGCACAGGCTAGAGCTTCGCTGAACATTGCCCACTGGACCATAGAGAGAGGTCTGGACAGTCGTTTTCATGTAATTATTTCTTCCGTTATCGAACCTATAACAACCTCGATTAGGGTTTCAACCTCAGCTTCGATTTTATGACCATCAACGATGTTTGGATCAGGGTCGTATTCTTGTGAACTTTCAATCAACCCGTTATCGGGGTTTTGTATAGTTTTAACCAGTGACGGCGAAACTGTCGTTGGCCCAAATTAGTCCTTAAGGTGAGGGGGTAAAAATCCTTTCGAAACCAAAGCTTCAACTAGCTCATCAAACTTGATATTTAACTCTTTGATCAACGTAACCATCTTATTGATCTGGAAATCTGAATTCCTCCAAAGAAAATTTAACTGGCTCTGATGCCAATTTAACATAAATATGATTCGCGAAAGCAAGAACTCTGATTGATAAACGTTAATCTAATTAAAATCAGGGGTTTTGCTAATACTAAAACACAAAACTAAACCTCAAATTGAAACTAAACAAAAACTTAAACTGAAAATAAAACTTAACTCTCTTCTAATCATCGACTGTATTAAATAGAGAACTTAGCCTCCTTTTTATAAAACATAAGGAGTGGAAACCCTAATTAGGAATATTCTAGAAATTGAGAAAAATATCATTTTAACCTTGTGTTGGTTAATTAGGAACTCCATAAACCTTATTAAGCATCTATAGCAAAGAGGCTTGAATCAAAAGAGCATAAATATAAATAGTCTATTGATGGTGAGAATGGCCATTAGAGGACAATTCACATCACAAATACTCCAAGTTGAGGAAATACTGGGTCTAGTATTTGAATTTAAATCATACATTAACAATCACCTGAACCAAGAAGTTCTTTTTAAAAGCAAAGGATAAATTAAAAGCCACAAGAGGCACAAAAACACAAACAATGTCAAGCATGTTAACTGCCGCAGGGGGGATATTACAATGAACAGGAGGGGCTGAGGCATCCCAAGCTGCTAAACAATGATAATCTACATTAACTCCCCTATGAATACACTCAAAACGAAAGCCATCAAAAAGAGAAGCTTGATATAGAATGTCCAGTATTAACGTAAGCAGTTTGAGACCTTGCCTCAAGAAGCAGATGTGAGGACCACTCACTTACCCCACATGTGGGTTAGTGGGGCTCTCACATGCCCCAAGGATTAGTCGAGTGAATCGGATAAATTATGAACCCATGTCACCTTGGTTTATAACAACAAGAAAATAATTAACAATCTCATTACCTTACTATAAAAAGGATTGGAAAAATTAATTTCTTGTAATAAAATCGGATCAAACAAAAATCTACTTTAGTGATCCTAAAGTCTTTTAATATATTTTTGGGTCCTGCTATTTCCAAGGGTGATGTTTTTATTGCCAATGTGTATTTATGCAATCTTACCTAAATACCCTTTAGCTAAATTAAATGGTTTTTTTTTTTTTTTTTTTTTTTTTTTTTTTTTTTTTTTTGTAAAAAGACTTCTTTCCAATTTTAGATGTTGTTTAATATTCTTCCTAAAAGAATATGAAAAAATATGGTGGGGATATAATAGAAAAAATTTCACCAATAATTTTCAAGACATCCAATCTTAAGGAAGCCAAACAAGATAGTTTTTTAAAACCTCGTAACATAGTTAATGAATTTGGCTATGTAAGAGGATAATTTCATTAAAACGTGGATCTCATTAGATTATTAAGCTCTTTGGCGATTTGAAGTTTAGATTGATTCTTCTAGCTTTTATGTCATTTCCCCATTCTTGGGCAGTATCTTAGTCGTACTTATACCAAATATATAAAAGAGTCATATATGTTATTTTTTACTAATGAATGCCATAATTTAGGTTTAATGAAAATTATTTCTTCAATTGAAAATGGTATAAACGTTTAAAAAAATGGTGTTTAAGTATTGAAAGAGAAGACAAAAGAGAAAAATAAAATTTTCCCTACTTTTTTTGAGAGATTTGCTTAAGAATGGAAAGATATTAGCGAGATTTTTTTTATAATATCTTGTCCATAGAAAGAATATTAGCCAAAGTTTAAAATATGAAAGATCTCTTGTTTTCAAAAAATCACAGCTAATATAGTTTAAGGGTATTTAGGTAAAATTGCATAAAAATACCTTTGCAATAGTAAACTCGACCTTGGAAATAGCAGGACCCTATTTGTATCCTGATATATCCCATGTTGCCTAAAGTACATAACTTAAGTTAATTATTTTTCTAAATCTTTATCATAATATTATCTTGGAATTTTTATTATCCTTTTTTTTTTTAATTTATGAGGATAAAATAATTATTTTTGAAAAAAACCCACCAACCAAGTACGACTCTATCATATATATTATTTATTTCTCATAAAGTTTATCTCTTGCAAGTCCTTTTGTTTTACAATACTACTTAGTTCTTCCCCTATAAATAGATCTCTTTTCCAACCTCTCACATTCTATCTCTCTGGTGGCTCTAGATAATAGTAGTTCAGGTGGGCTCATCGTTAGCTTCAGTGAGATGCTTATTGACTTTGTTGCAACAATTTCTGAAGATTCTCTTGCTCAAGCACCCGGGTTTCTTAAGATACCAGTTGGTACTTTAACGAGCGTGGTTTCTCAGTCCACTTAATAACCTATAGACCTATAAATTATTCTTGTCTCCAACAAGAAAGAGTAAGCCCTAAGTTAACAACTTAGAATTTGAGTTTAGATCTCAACGGATTAGGCTCTTTGATTTGTTCATAGCGGAAAGATCAGAAAAAAAATCTTAAACCCCGCGAATTCATCTTTTAAGAGAGGATTCGAGGAGAAGACCCAAAACTTATTAAATTAAACCCTAACATACTAATATAAAGTGGAATCCAAAGGTCTAGTTACCCTTAATAATCATTTTTTAAAACCTAGTTTAAGTGAAGATTTTTGACAAAACAAACCTCATTTCCCTTAGATGTTAGTTTACCCTAAAATAACGTACCTCTCAGCGGATTGACACTATATTTCCTCTTTTATTACATTAATAAGTAAGTAGGATTTTGATTAAACAAACGATGGTCTATCAGTTTCTCTATTGGTAGAAATGGAAAAGTCTAAACAACACCTTAGCAGCAAGTCCCGCATATTCAAATACTCTCTTATTGGTTGATGGCCCTTTTTGGGCGGTTAACATATAATTCTCCGTTCTCTAAGTTTTTGATTTCAAAAGACGATTGTGAAAGAACATGCATTGCTAATACTTGGTGATTGTTCATATCATCCTCTAAATTAGACAACAAATCTATCAATTGGACATCGGCATCATCTCCAACATGTACAATAATTATACAGTGTAATTGATCAAAATAAACTAAGGTTTCTCAAGATACAATAACCTTGAACAGCGAAAATCATTTCTATTTCGCGGGGATAACAATATTAAATCTTGAATAAACAAGTTAGCTAAAATTATATGATAAATTGAAATAAACACATTGAATTGATAACATGTTGAATACCCAAAATTATGCATAATACATATTTATCCAAAAAAAGTTCAAATTCTATAATAAAAATAAAATCATTTTTAAGTCCTAAAGAAAATCCATTTTTTATTAATGAATTGGAAAAAGGTTAAAAAGTTTTATAGAATGTACATCAAGAAAGAGAAAAAATAGGTATTTTCTAATATCATTTGAGTATTATGACATCCTAATTAGGTTGGCACCTCATAGCCTATAACCCTTTACATTTGAAATAAAAAATATTGCACAAGATGGAACTTCAATCTTGGCTAAGAATTTTGGTTTTCCTTCAAACCATTGGTACTCTCCTACCCCATAACACTTCCTCTTCCTACAACTTTATCAGTACTAAAATTATGTTCTCTCTGTACCCGTGTGAACCTGATAGAAGTGAAATGTTGATGCAGAAATCTCCTGAATAAATATAGTATTCAGGGAACATTTTCATATTTGAAAGCTTGTATAACTGCTAGAGAATCTGGACCACCCAAGCTCATTTGAATCCCATGATGTAAGCCTTTAACAATCCTTCAATAGTAGATATACATTCAACATGGTAAGATGTGTAGTTTGGACCAAGTTCATAGTAATAGCATCAAGGACATCATTAGTGTTATTTCTAAAGACTACACCACAATAATCTTAATCTCTGATGGATATCGAGTAATCCAAAAGTAGGATTTAATAGTTGGCCTACTGTTAAGAATTCGAATTTCTTTAGCTGTGTTGTTTATCCTATTTTGCCAGCATTGGAACAATGATTAGTTCTTGCATTATAGATCTTTTAAATCTTAATTTGGGGAATATGCACTTCTATGTCTAGATTATAGTAACATATTCCCCAAATTCGATAAAAAAGAACTATCAAAGGCATATCGAAGGTATTTGATGATGTACCCCACTGTAATTCAAGAACATTCCAATTTACAACTGCAAAGCTAAACTCTCTCCAGTAGCCGTTACACTTGGTCAAATATAGCCGTTGTACATGCTTCATGAAGTTTGCCCACCTCCCTTAAAGATAGGAGAAATATTATATTTTTGTAACTGCTTGTATCCAACTATAAATATAGGTAGAGCATACAACAGTGGGGACACATTTATTTTCCTTTCAGTACACCCATAATCTAAATTTCTCTACAAGTGTAATAGATTAGCATTTAGTGGATTTACGTCTTAACTCTCCTTCAGGTCGTGGTTTTTCTCAGACTTTACTGAGTTTTCCACGTAAAATTTGTTGTGCATTAACCTCTATTTGCACTTGAATCATACTTCTTTACATAAGTATTGGTGAGGTTTACCTACCAGAAAACTAGCCATTACAATTGGCACCGCCTGTGAGAATTACCACCTTTTTCTCTATCAAATCTCATCCTTAACAATTACTACCATGACCAACATGAACCTCAAAAGTTCCTCCAATATGCAGAGGAATAATAAGGACATTTTAACTGCTATTCTACCAGAAACCATCAATTTACACAATGTTATTTTCGAACTCTAAAAATAGATAGAATTTGACAGAGTTCAACGATTTGAAGATCAAAAAATTCACGCCCAAGCCTTCTAAGTTGAAAGAGATGAAATGAGGAAAGCCTGGAACAGAAAAATCGAACCCATCAAAAAAAGATGGAAAGCATGTGCAGACAGCATGACTGACTCACCACTCACTAGGGGTCACCCATCTTAGCCCGAAACGATCACCGATCGAGAGCATATCAGAGGAAGAATGGGTCACCGAGAGAAGAATAGCACCGAACCTCAAGATCGCAATCTAGGAATCTAGACAGAGTATTACAATACTTCAGACTCACATCATCAGCATTGACCACTCTAGGTACTCGGCATCAGACCCCCCCCCCTCCTCCAAAATGACCCATAAGAGAGAGGTTGGCCCCCGAAGGATAAAGAGATTTTAACCTTCATGCTACTATAGCACCTCATGTGCTCCCTCAGTTCGTTACCTTGGATGACTTGAACAATTGGATTTAGGCCATTCAATTTAATAACCCAAGTCAAAGATCTGCTCTAGACAGGATCGAGACAAATCCCATCTCCCCCATAGTGGGAGGAGCTCGAAGAAGTATTAGCTAATAACTCTATAGCATAATCAGACTCATTGTCTAAAAACACAAGATGGAGACTCTTTATAGATGGATCTGCAGGGCCTAGAGGTTTAGAGGTTGGCATTATTCTAGTAACACCTTCTAACCACAAAATCGAAAAAGCTATTAAACTCAAGTTCTATGCAACGAACAACAAAACAGAGTATGAAGCTATCTTACATGGCTTAGACCTTGCACTGGCACTTGGGGCGAAAGAAATTGTCATTTATATGGATTCATTACTACTGGCCAACTATTACAATAAGACATTTAAAATATCAGAAAATGGTGGAATATGCCGCTCTGGTCAAAGAAAAGATGAAGAAGTTTTATAAAGTCACAATTTCTTATTTACCAAGAGCTAAAAAATGACATGCTAATGCACTAACATACATAGTCGCAATGCTCAAAGACAGTGTGAAAAGGATATTGGACATCGAAGTGATCTAATATTCCAGCCTCAAACAAAATCCAAATTTCAGAAGATGAAGACCCCAAAGACTGGAGAAGGCCATTTCTCACATACTTCAACTCTAATACCTTCTCCCAGAACAAGGAAGAAGCTCGATCTTTTTAAGCAAAATGTCCAAGATTCAAAGTCCAAGGAGGAGTACTATACATAATTATCGGCAGAGGCCCACTAATCAAATGTATTTTGCAGAAAAAGTACAAGTCAAATTAAAGAACTGCACGAAGGAATTTGTGCAGCACATGTCTCAGGTCGATCATTGGCTCAAAGAGCATTCACTCAAGGTTTGTACTGGCCAAAGATGAGGCAAGACTGCTAAGATTTTGTTCAAAAATGCTACAAATGCCAAGTCTACTCTTAAAACATAAAAGCCCAGCCCTCGACATGTATGTCAATAATGTCTTATGGCCATTTTAATATGAGCAATCGATATCATTGGTCCATTCTACCGTGCATCAGGCAACTAAAAAATTGTCCTTTTTGATACAAATTATTTTACCAAATGGGTTAAGGCTGTTCTACTTTATCACACTGACAAAAATGAAGTAATTAAGTTTCAATGGGAGCACATCATCACAAGGTTCAGATGTCCACCAATGATAAGGTCAGATAATGGCAAGTAATTCATCAGAAACAAAATTCTCAAATTCCTCCACAAATACAAAATACAGTTGACTACCTCGGCACCTTACCCACATGAAAATGGCCAGGCCGAAGCCATTAATAAAACATCATATCGGGGTTACAAAAGCAGCTGGATAAAAAGAAAGGAAGGTGGGTCGATGAGCTACTAAGTATCTTATAGGCATATAGGACTACGCCTCAAATATCCACAAGTTGCACACCATTCATGATGGCCTTCAAAACTGAAGCAGTCATTCCTTCAGATCTCAATCTTCCAACTGCTAGAAGACAGGTAATAAATGAAGAAAACGAACTCAGACTCCTATATAATCTCAATTGGATCGAAGAAACTTGAGATCATGCCATCACAAATTTGAGGCGATACCATGACACACTAAGAAAAACGTACAACAAGAAGGTGTGAAAGTAAACATTTGACGTCGGTGACCTCGTACTTTGATGAATTCAAGACATTACTCGACCAAGGAACTCTAAAAAATTATCAAAAAATAGGGAAGGTCCTTATATCGTAAGTGATAAACCCGATAGTGGCACATACTGGTTAATGACTGAAGACGAAGTATAACTAAATTTCCCATGGAATATAACCCATTTGAAGATGTTCTACAGATAGGAGTTGTAATCTAATCTTTATCATATAGAAATTCTCTTTCCTATCAACTTAATAAATCATCTACTATCAATTTTGATAAAACTTTACAAGTTAATGTCAAATCCGAATTTTACTTATTCAGTAAACATAAATGGGAAACATGTCTGACAATCATTACTAACTCAACAAGCCATAACATGGTTGTCTTATTAATCAAAACAGATATCCCATAAATGGGAAGCATATCTCACTATCATTACTAACTCGACAAGCCATACCATAGTTATATCATCTTTATCTTATCATTCGAAATATATATCCTATAATAGGGCAACATATCTAAACTACATAGAAGAAGAAAAAAAGAGTCTTAATCGGTTCTGTTGACCATCTCAATATAATCAATATGATACCCTGTCAAGGATTATCGACCATCACATCACATGTATTAGACTACTTATATCTCAATCATTAACAATTTAAATGCAGTAATTTAGACATTAACCATTTAAAAATAAACTTCAACAAAAATAGAACTATTGTCAACAAGTTCCATCGACCACTTTTATAAATTAACCTTAAAGTCTTCGAAACATACCAGTAATATCTTTACAAATCCAATAGGATAAATCAAATTATTTTCTCTCTAGAGATAGAGCTGGGGCAATATTTTTCACGGGAAGACCAGGAGTGAGATCATCAAGAAGTTTTTCTCCACCTTTCTCAGTAACATCAAACAAGACTGGAGTAGCAACTGTAGTCTCAGATAAATCTTCTTCAATATTAGAATCTACAAATTTGAGACCAGCAGCTGCAATAATCCCCTTATAGAAATATTTTCTCTCCTCCATCAACTCAAATTGGAACGAGAAGTTTGCTTTCATGCACCTCAAGGAATCGAGACCCACCAAATCTACCTCGGCGACAGCCTAGGCAATAGCTTTGTCCTTCTCTGCTTCCATCGACTTCCAAACCGTTAGAATTTGTTCTCGAACATCATCCACAAAGTTCAATATTTGTAGAGCCAGGACATCCTCCCTCTCCTTTGCTACATTACCTTTCAACTTCTTGACTTCCTTCCTTTTCTCTGTCTTCCATATTCTCTTGGCCTCGCGGATAGCCCCCTCTTTGGACTTAACCGCACCAACTTTTACCTTATCTAGCTCAGCTTCGAGCTTTTATTTCTCCCTCACCAACTATTTCTCGATATTTTTGGATACCAAGAGTTCATTGGCTAAGTTTTGCCTTCTAAAAAATAAAGGTTTCCCATCGAGGAACAACTTCTTGATCTGCATTATTGATAAAGCATGAGTTCTCGAGGAAGGAACCATGTTTTTTAATCGAGATAATGCATTAAATTCTTCGCCTGATTTATCATTCCATGACCATCAACGAAAAAAGTAGAAATGCTCTCTACTCCAGCCAAGTAGTTATCGAAGTCCTGGTCCATAAACTTTGTTCCAACTGTAAAAGCTTCGATAGTTCAATGGGTCTATTCCTCTGAGTCTACCAAATTTCTAGCAGGTTTCGATTTCAGTGACTCGAGAGAATCCTTCTTTAACCCTGTGGCCTTCTGCAGGGGCACCGAAGATGCCTTCATTATTTGAACCTCAGGAGCACTCTCGATCCCAGCAAAAACAACATCTCCTTTCCCTTATTTCTCTGTAGGGGTTTGTCGAGTAACCCTCATCAAAGGAGGAGCAGGTGCAGGAGGTAGAGTGGCAGCCCTCTTCTTCTTGCCAACCTTCCCGAAACCCCTACTTAGCAGTGCCTCCCTTTCTGTAGCAGCAGAGTCAGTCGTATACCTACTTAGATCTGGGTTTTCGAGGGGGATGCTCGAATTTGAAACTTTCTTAGGTTTGGCTGACATTTTACCATCGATAAGGCACACCTCGTCGCCTTTTGTTCGACCTCTCTTCAACTCCACCTCCTTGAAAAAATCTTCTACTACCTCTTGATCCTTTACAAGAAAATCAATTCGACCATAATAATTTGTTCTCAAGTTATAAAACCTTTCCTTCACCTTAGAATTTTTATCGACCTCTTTCAATGCTGCACAAATAGTGCAACCAGTTAACACATGTACAAAAACAAAAAATAGGTTTGACAAAACATAATCAAACAAGCATGTACATAAGTAAAAGTGTTTCCACTTCAAAGGTTCACCGGGGTCTTTTGGATTGAACTCATAATTCCTTAAGGCGAGAAGTCGATCAGTAAAATATTTATCGCCTGTTGATACCATGAAATACAGCAATGGCCTCTAAAGGAACCTGGCTAAATACATATACCCCACCTTACTTCGATTCTACTTCCGTGTATAATACACAGGCAAATCATCCACAGAAATCAATTACCCTCCTTTCCCTTTAAGTCGAGCATTCAATAAGTAACAACTCGAAACAAGTCATACACATTGGGGTTGAATTGACCTTGGATGAACTCGAAGAAATTAAAGAACTTCTTTTGATCAGCTCGAAGAGAAAATTTTAAGCCTTTCGTAATCTATTCCCGATGAAGAGAATACCATCCATAGGGGTTTCTTGATCATTCATCTCCCCATAATATTCCTCCAATCTCACATCTTGGGGAATGACATACTTCTTTTAAAGTTTAAAATTTCACTGGTCTCCTCACTATCCCCATATCACTCACCATCCTCATCGAGATCTACATTAGATTCACCTCCTGCCCTGCCCCCACTAATATACTATCCTCGATCACTAGTCTAAGGATCATGTTCGATGTCTATCTTAGTCCTCTCCTCATCAACCTCTCCCCTCACAACATCAAAACAAGAGGGGACTTCATTCGCCACCCTTATTTGCCAACCCTATAATTTTTACCAAACTCCTGAACACATGTGGTAATATCAATAATTATGGGTTCTACATCGACAACATTATAAATAGTTCGTTCTACAACCACATCATAAAGATTAGTGTTTTTAATTGGTTCAGCCATTCAAACCTGAAAATCATATCATTTTAAAAAAAATTAGCTCTACATCATTTTTTGCACTACAAATTAATTTAAATTTATTGTTACATTGACATTTAAAGGAGTACGCTTTATCAATACTATCAAGCCTTGTCAAAGCTTATGCTCCAACAGGTCATCATATCTGTTACAATCTTGTTCTTTAATAAATTCACAAAGCAACTTTGTTAAAGTGCTTATAACGTAAATGTTTATATCGTAATTCTTTAACTATTTATCTATATTCTCGAAGTTATTATACAAGTATATTAAAAAAAAATCTCCAAGATAAAAACAAAGAAAATGGTGTCCAGTTTCAAGTCAAAAAAGTTTTTTTTTCTCGATATCTTCGGCATAAATTAAGGTAATGTATGGCGTAAAAACTGATAATTCCATATTGACTCTGTTCACAACGACATTTCAACTTCTATCTGTTCTACCACCTCCAATTCACTTTCTAAACTTAACATCGTATCCTCCACGGTGAATAAAGCACATAATCTCCATGACAATCAAGGAACCGCCAATCCTTATACATGCACATACGTCTTGGTCCAAAATACATGCTCTAATAGAAATATTCAACCAACTCCACATCCAATATAGAAAATCACACCCAAACCCTAAAACAGATCACCACTACAATTACTCATACAATGCCTAATTTTATTCAAATTCATTCATACACAACATACATACAATCATAGCCTATAATGGATTTCATTCAAATCACAATTAAATCAAACATAACAAGAGAATCAAAGAAAGGCAGAAAAAAACCAACCGTGAAGATGAGCTGCTTCCAAATCTTTCTCCTTTGCAACTTTTACCCTCTCAATGTGTATAAAAATCTCCTCGGTACCAATATTGGAACAATTTACAAGTAAAGAGCAAAGAGAATCATAGTAAACTTTTGAATTTTTAGAAAACAAGTAGTGTGAACCGTCACCAGACAAAGGGGTATTATAGACCCCACGTGACGGTTCGACGTACCACCTTGAGACCCTTCACCTAACCATTTGGTAGTTTTCCTTTTTATTCGCCTAGCACTACTCTTCTCGAATTCTTTCACTCTTTCCCTCCTTAAAGATAATAAACCATTACAATATTGCTCTAGACCATCTAGATACACCCCAACATCCTCAATCTTATCTATCTTCTCAAATACAGTTTTTAAACCCACAAAAACTGACTGAATATCAAATTCCTTAAAACTTAATACATTACCTGAAGGTAAGCACCTAGCCATTATTCTTTGCAAATCTCCACCATTGCTTTTCCTTTTATTGACCTCCTATATTCATGGGACAATTATAACCAAATTTTCAAAATTCAAGTAATCTTCTATAATACAATATCATAACTAAGTTCTACATCGACAACATTTTAAACATGGTCATACATTTTATTTCACCGAGAACAAGTACATAACATGATTACATGTAATTACATTTGAAACATGGTAAATGGTTTACTTGCCCACATGGAATCAACACTCCTCCAGTAGCAAGAATATCTTCATGCCTTATTTCATCCTCTACAATATAACTCAGTACAACACAACGACGATTGATCTCACATACTTTATCTGCAAAAATGTCATACCAGACCAGCGGCCAGCTTCCACCTCCATCTACTCTGGCAACATCCCTAGAACATCTAAAAGTCCCCGTGGAGGAAGCACGTTAGCAATAGAAAAAATCCCAAAGTATCGTTCCTCCACTTCAATAACCTTAATGGCTAGACGACCTTCCTCTGTATCTTGTTGGTGACGAGACTGAGTTTTCACCATTGCAGCAAATACTTTGCATCTCCTCTAACGAACATGGCTATTTATAGATAAAACAACAATTATCCAGCGCATATATAGTACTGGTCAAGATAATTGCCATGTATTTGCTCTACGAATCTAAAGGATTTTTATTTCCCGTCATCTTTTCCAAGACAAAAGTTAGCATCACGAGTCCCAAAATAGTCTTCTCGATACAACCACAAGTAATTGTATCGAGAATGGGGCGATTGTAGTTGCATATTCCTCATATTCGATAAAAAAAGAACTATCAAAGGCATGTCAAAGGTATTTGATCATGTACCCCACTATAATTTAAGAACATTCCAATCTACAACTGCAAAGCTCGGCTCTCTACAGTAGCCGTTACACTTGGTCAAATATAGCCGTTGTACGTACTCCGTGAAGTTCGCCCACCTCTCTTAAATATAAGAGTAAGTATTATATTTTTGTAACTGCCTATATCCGACTATAAATACAAGCCAGGTATACAATAGTAGGAACGGATTTATTTTCCTTTCAGTACACCCACAATCCAAATTTCTATACAAGTGTAAAAAATTAACATTAAATGGATTTACGTCTAAGCCTTCTTCGAGGTCGTGGGTTTTCTCATACTTTACTGAGTTTTCCACGTAAAATCTACTGCGCATTAGCTTCTATTTTCACTTGAATCATACTTCTTTAGATAAGTATTGACAAAGTTTACCTACTAGAAAACTAGCCATTACATAGATCTTTGCAATATTTACACATAAACTACAAATAAAGGTTCAAGCTTATAACAAAATCAACACACTCAAACCAGAATTAGAAAATAAGATTTTATTGAATCAATGCTTTCATCTTTACTCACCCGTAACTCCAAATTATATTTTCTTAATAACTTACCACTATTGAAGCTAATAAGTAGAAAAAGACAGTTTATAGAAGGTACAAAGAGCTGAAGCATCTTCAGCAGTCTCTCAAGAATAAGGAAGATGTATATATTTAATGTACTTATAGATTTACTCCAAGGAATGAAGATGATGAATGACTCTACAAGGATTAGTTTCAGAAGAAAAATCTAGATAGAAGATAAAGTATAAATGAGATAGGATTTATCTTTACTAAAGATAAAGTTTTAGAAATGCAAACAAGTCTCTCATATCTCCTATAAATAGGAGAGTAATTCTATGTATTTTGCATCTCATTTTTGAAGTAAAGAAAGCTTACTTTTTTAGTAGTTCATCTCTCTCTCTCTCTCTCTCTCTTATTTATTTAATGCTCTTAGAATTAAGCTATGATTGATAACCATTAATGGAGAGCTAGTATGACCCTCCTACGATTGTGAGCTAAATGTAGTAGTTATATAATAGAATATATCTAGTATTGCTCTACAATACTATGGTTTGTAGTAGGGAAGGATTGATCTAGCCATGACAACCCCGATCTATTATAAAATTAAAAGAGATGCCAAATTAGCCATATTTGGTGGTCTTCACGTTCAATGAGATTACTAGATTATTAGGAACTTAGACACTCCACCTAGTCATTGAGGGTGTGTACAAGACCTATATTTGATTGTCCAAGAACGATTAAGTCGTTATGTAGAGTTTTAGTAATAAACCTTAGATTCTAGACCCAAATAGACCTAACCAAGGCTATTACGAGCGGATAAATTTTATTATATAAATATTATTTTAGTAAACTATGTCAGAGTAGATCTAAAGCCTAGTGTTTTTTTTTTTGAATTGTACCCAAGTTCGTACTATAGTTTAGTTTAGATTTAAGTTTCAATCCAAAACTCATTTTGATAATTAATTTAGAATCGTTTATTAAGATTTTTTGTATTTTATACGTTTACTCCCCGAGGAAATTGACCCTTGCTTGCCCTTATTATATTACAATACCCGTAGTTTTGAGCGGGGTATTAGATTGAGTTTTTATCGCATCACAACTACAACTTCAATACGAGATATGTACCTTGAATATGGCTTTAGCATCAAAGACACAAAGGGTTGAAGGCTTGCGGTATGGTGTTTTACATGTTATGCTACTTTATTCTCTATATTGATATTGTATAAGAAATATTGATTTATACAAATTTTATAGTGTTTGGTGTTTAACATGTTTACCTGAAAATAATATAGTGCTTAAAAAATTACCCTAAAGAGATAAACTCGATTTAGATTTTTCATGGTAAATCGAGCGAAGCACGGGAAGATAAAACTAGTTTATCATGAGAGTTAAGTTTTTTTTTCTTCATTTTTCCAAGCCATGAAAGTTGAATTTCAAATGAACATGTTAATACAAAATGTAAAATTTGTATGTCCAGTATGATCGTTTTTAAAATTGTGTATTTTACTTTATGAGGATAGAGAGTCATATTGAATATCTAATCCTATTGATTGATGAATATATGGTTTCTTACAACCTTTCTACTTTGTAAAAAGTAATGTTTTTTGTCTAATTAACTAGGTGATCTTATTAGCTAAAGTACATATAAGGTGTGAAGGTTCGGGGAGAAAAACCAAGTTGCCACTACATCAAGACCCAAGTAGGTATTTGGTATGATATTACTACCTGTGTATTATAAGGTACAACCCAAGTACCTAAGGGTATTACCCCGATTACCTAAAGGTACGGTATGGTCGTATCTTTCTTCTTCTTTTCTCCAAGGCAAGTTGGGGTCATCACCCTTATTTTATTCTCTTTCTTTATGTAAAATCTTGAACTCTATGAAGCTTGAAATTAGTCTTTTGATAGCATGATAAGTGTATGGACCTATCCCTCGACCTAGTCCAAACTCAAACTACCTCAATACCAGACTCACGTATTATGCACGTCATATACACAAATCAATATTGACACCTAGACTACGAACTAGTAAGGAACGTGGCTCGAGCACTACAGAAAATATGAACAAGTTAAAGACGTCTGTCTTCCACGAACTAGCAGTTACACATTCAACTGCCACCTGCCCCATTTTATGAAGAACGTGCCTCTACACAATTTAGAACTGAGTGTGAGGTCTACAAAAAGGATGAGTCCCAGAGGAGATAGGACCAGGAATTTTATATTCTAAGACTACAAGAATTTTTATCTTTCAAGATCAAGTATTTCTAGCTCAAGAGATCACTTGTAATAAGATATCAGCCTCAAGCAATAAAAGTTGCAGTTACTAAATCCTCAACTCGAGGTCGTGGTTTTTACCTATTCAAAGGTTTTTCACGCTAAATCACCTGTGTCGTTTCTTTAATTATATTAATTCTTGTCACAGGTACATTTGGTGTAAGATCTAATTTTGAGCTATTTTGAGCTACAAAATTATGCCATTATATTTGGCGCTGTTTGTGGGAAAGAAGACTTTCCATAATATCCTAAGGCATACATTTACTCCACTACCCATTTCCAATCATGGTCACTTCCAAGCGACCAGCAATAGGAGTCCAGCTCAATCTTTCAGTTGGGCCAGAACTAAGGGTGAATCTCTACGCTGAAACAGAGAAGCGTAATGAGTTTGAGCGTCAGTTAGTTCTTGATCGAGAGCTCTGCATAAAAGAGCCCGAGAACGAGTATCAAGCTCGTCTAGCAGCATTCAAGAGATATGAAGAACATATGACAATTATGCAGACCACCTTACGAGCCTTACAATATACTTAACAAGCTCCCCATACCAAAGATCGTGATCAAGTGCCAGCAAACTCCTGAGTTTTTGTACGAGAAAGATTTAGACCTCGAGGAGCAACCAACAAATCCATTTCTAGAAATATTTAGAATAAACCACAAGCTATAATTTATTTAGGAAGAAAAGCTTATTCTGATATCGGTAGAGGTCTCTAGCCTTCCAAGCGTCAAGAGGAGGAGCAACAACCTTAACCCAGAATACCGACATGTGAAAACTTAAGCGAGGGCACCGGTATTCATAATCCTCAGCCAGCTCACCAAGTTACTCAGGTGCCACATCAGTACGTCATACAAGAGCACATGGAACAACGTATCAAGGAGTTGATTGAAGCTCAAGCACTAGGCAATAAGGACAATTTTACCAAGTTACAAGGTAGTTTGACTGTAAAAGAGTTATTTGATATGGAAGTACCAACAAGTTTCCATACTTTAAAGATACATAAATACAAAGGCACTGATCTGAAGGAGCACATTCAGTAATTTCGCGATTCACTGGGATTGCATTCAAATCTCAACCATATTTTATGCCATCTGTTCGTTACAAGTCTACAGGGAGAACTGTTATAATTGTTCCATTCTTTATCTGAAGATTCTATCTCCACAATCGACCAACTACAGAAGATCTTCGTCAAGACTTATGCTCACAATAAAGACAAGGAAGAAAATTTTTATTCTCTTATTAGTCTCAAATAATCTCAAGGAGAGATGCTCGAGGTCTTTGCAAAGAAGTTTCTGGAGCTCGCACAAAAAGTTGACAATCTTTATCAGAAAATAGCTGTTACTGTGTTTACAAATGCACTTCAACTCGATTGCAAAGCAAATGAGCATATCTTCTTAAACAAACCCACAACCTTGGAAAACATGATTACCATGGTCAATGGGTATGTCAACCTAGAAAGGATGATGACTGAAAGGCATAAATCTACTAAATCCGTCCTAACCACTAAAGGTCAAAACACAAAATGTAACAATGTACCAAGGAGGACCAGGGTGATTAAAAGCATTCCAAGGTAACATACACGCAAATTTTGGAAAGGTAATTTATTACCCAAGCCGGTCCTCCCCAAGATGAATGTCTGGATCTCATTAATTTTTCCTGTGCTGGCGAATGACAAATTCTACCGTGTATCTCAACCACTGGAACAGATTGAAGGCAAACCGTACTCCATGCACCACAAGGTAAATCATCATGAAACTGACAGCTACTCTACTTTATAGAGCTTGCTGGAATATATTTTCAAAGACGGAAGAATGCAGGAGTACATTATCGATTTGGAAGGATATAAGAGTGGTAGATACAAAACGCAGGTTAAAGTAGTTCAGGTCGAAGATCAAGCTGAGGAAAAACACTTATACCATATGTACCATAGCAACATGATCGAGATCCATCAAATCAACAACTCTACAAGTTCAAGTGAAGGCGATTAGAAGAATGCTACGATCTCACAACTCAAGTTAAAGAAGTTAAGCTCCTTTCTAAATCAAGCAATCGTAGACTTGGGATTGCGATATCAGTCACATCAAGTTTCCTCATCATGACACTCAGGTTATCATGCTAAAGATGAAAAAATTCGTAATGCATACCATGATGATTGATATTGGTAGCGGTATTAAAATTTTCTTTTAGAGCACAATCGAACAAATGAGATTGGCCGATCCATTTATTCCAAACGATATCAGTATCAGTGGCTTTAATGGCTCTAAGGAAGAATGAGTATGAAAGATCATCCTACCCATCACCATCGGACCTCTTAGAATCAATGTCGTATTTTACACCATCAACGCCAAATTTTGTTACTTAGGGATTATGGGTCGCTGTTGGATCTACAACATGGAAGCAATTGCTTCCACATATCATTAAGCACTTCACTTCAAGCACAACGGTGGTATCTAGGAAATCAAAGGCACTCAAAAGCTCTCCCGAGCTTAAGAAAATACCATATCTGCCATTCTCGACACATCTGACAAATTTTTGCTGAATATCAATTATAAAAAGCTGGTCACATCGATAACCAGCCTAAAATAGAAGAACCTATAGAGTACATAGACATTAATAAACCTAATAGGGGTACTTATATAGGTATGAAGTTGGTCTAATACGAAATGGAAGCCCTCACTTACTTTTTACGAATAAACAGAGACATCTTCACTTAGTCTTTCGATAAAATGCCAGGAGTCGGCTCAACCAAGGCATGTCACAGATTGAGCATCAATAACAATACCACGATGGTCGAATAAAAATAGAAAAGACTATCACCTCATCTTCGAGATGAAGTTAACAATATAATCGATAAGTTGATCAAAGTCAGATTCATTCGAAAAGCTAAGTACCCAGATTGGATCTCCAACATTGCTACAATTCTAAAGAAAATGGGAAAATCCGAGTTTGCATGGATTTCACAGATCTAAACAAGCATACTCCAAAGGATAGTTTTCATCTTCCAATTATTCATCAAATTCTTGATTTAACAGCAGAACACGAGCTCTTATCTATGATGGATGCTGCTTTTAGATGCAATCAGATTTATCTCTTCGACGATGATTAGAAAAAGACCACTTTCATCACTGAAAGAGGTCTCTACTGCTACAGAGTCATGCCTTTCAAACTTAAAAATATAGGAGAAACTTATCAAAGATTAATGATGATAATGTTCAAAGCACAATTGAGGAAAATCACAAGTCTGTATCGATGATCTACTCTACAAAAGCTTATAGTCACAAGACCATATCACCAATATCTTCACAGTCTTCAAAATTCTATGCTCATACAGGATGCGGCTCAACCCTGATAAATGTTAATTCAGAGTATATTTAGGCAAGTTCCTTGGCCACCTCATCAGCCAGAAGGGGATTGAAGCCAACCCAGATCTAATTCAAGCTCTTCCCAACATGCCCTCTCTGAAAACAACAAAGGACATTTAAAAGCTCGTATGTAAGATTGCTGCTATAGATTGATTTATCTTTAAGTCTTCAGATCAATACCGATGACTATTTTTACTACTTTAAGGGTGTACCAAATGGGGAAAGGTTCAGCCTAACGAAGAGATCCGGCGGACAGAAGAATGCAAAACAGCTTTTTAGGAACTCAAAACCTATTTGGGGAAGTCTCCCATCATGAGCACTCCGGTCGACAATGAGGAACTGATCATCTACCTTGATGTTATAAAAAATTCTATCAGCTTAGCCCTCATTTGACTTGAGGGAAAGGTAAAAAAAACCAGTCTATTTCATCAGTAAAACCCTCACTCTAGTAGAAGCAAGATATTCTAAGATCGAACGACTCCTTCTAACTCTCGTTTACACTTTACAGAAACTCAAGCACTACTTCCAAGCTCATTCTGTAAGGGTTATGACGAACTACCCACTACAGGAAGTTTTTTCTAAAAAAGAAAAATCATGATGAGTATAACAATGGTCTGTCAGCTTGGGTGAACATAATATCATGTTCGAACAACGTCATTCAAAAAAAGGTTAAGCTGCTACCAATTTTCTAACAGATTTTCCTGTAGAAGATCCTTATTGGGAGGATCACGACCCTGACCTGATAGAAGATATTCCAAAAGATCCACCTTTAAAGCCATTTGACGAGCAAGTTGAATAGATTACAAGGAAAGGATTGAGACTTTTTACAGATGGCTCAGCAGGACCTGTAGGGTCTGGGATTGGAATTATTCTTATTACCCCATCAAAAGATACAACGCTTTAATTCATAGGCTCGATTTAGTGCTTGAGCTCGACGTTCCCAAGCTATCAGTCTGTACATCTTCTTTTCTAATCGTCCACCATTACTCCAAACAATACAAGAAAAATGGAAAGATGGTCGAATATACTGCCCTTATTGCTGATCAGATGAGTAGATTTACGAAAGCAACTCTTTACTATTTACCACGATGTGAGAACAGACATACCGATTCCTTGGCTTACTTAGCTAGGGTTTTAGGTACAGATGCACGATATATACAGATTGAAGTGATGTCCACCCCCAGCTTTAATCTCTACTCTATATGTACGATCAACACTAGAGGCGATAAAGAGGAAGACAACGATTGAAGGAAACCTTTTATCGCCTACTTCGGCCCGAAAAATGAATGTGATGGTCCCCATCCAGCAAATCTAAAAAAACACCGAGAGTTGTTCAAAAACTTTAAGCGTTCTACAGTTCAGAACATCCGTTTATATCGTCGATCAGTGACAGGGCCTTCTCTCAAGTGCCTCTCCAAGAAGAAAGTCGATGGAATGCTCAAAGAATTACATGAAAGAACTTGTGGCTCCCATGCCGTAGGTCGATCACCTGCAAATAGAGCAATTATACAAGAATATTCTGGCCGGGAATGCAAAAGCAAGCAGAAGAGTACTCACGAAAATGTGACCCATGTCAAGGACATGGACACATGATAGGAGCTCATGTACTCAAACTTCATACAAGTAAGGTATTCTGTCCCTTCAAGCGGTAGGTGCTCGATCTCATGGGAGAATTCCCCAATACGCTGAGTAACCGGTATTTCTTACTCGTGGTAGCAGATTACTTTACAAAATGGGTTGAAGCAGTTCCTCTTTATCGAACTCGTGAAGAAGAGGTCATCTTTTTTATCTGGGAACATATTATCACACGGTTTGGATTCCCCAACCTAATTTGGTTCGATAACGGGCCACAATTCATTAGAGAAAGGGTTGTAGCTTTCCTCAACAAACACAACATCATTCATTCCCCATCCAATCCATATTACCCGTAGGGAAACGGATAAGCCGAAATTACCTACTAAATAATAGTGGATGGACACAAGAAACGACTTCAATCGCAAAAGAAAGGAAATTAGATACATGAGCTTCCTCATATCTTATGGACATACCGTACTATACCAAGACAATCTACTGGTTATTCCCCCTTCTCCCTGGCTTACGGCACTGAAGCCATCATTCAAACAGAATACCAAGATCCTGCAAAGATCACAAGTTAATAAATGAAGAAAATGAGTTTGAGTTAGCCTGTAATATGAATTAGATTGAAGAGACCTGAGCTCGAGCTATTACCAACCTAGGTTGATATTATCATATGTTAGCCAACTCGTATAACAGAAGGGTCTAAAGCTATAAGTTCTAAATCGATGATCTCGTCTTTCGAGAAATCCCACAGAGTAGAAAAGAGTTACATGCTCGGAAGCTCACAGTAAATTGGGAAGGTCTTTTCCTCATTGTTGGCCGCACTGGCCTTGGATCATACGACCTCATAACAGAGAAAGGCGTCCGCATACCAAATCCTTGGAACACTAGGAGATTGAAACGATATTATTGCTAAACCCATAGTTCTCCTTACAAATTACTCTATTCTCATTCTTTATATTCCAAATGTAAGATTTCGATCTCCAACAGTATACATTCTTTATTTTCTACTAAATGAAAACTTTCAAGTTTTTTCCACATTACTCTCTACATACATGTAGAATCTACTAAATCTCAAAGATTAAAGCAAAGGTAATACTAGTTTTCAATCGCCCATCTATACATATATCAACGATTAAAACAAAGGTAATAGTAGTTTTTAATCAATGATCTCTACTATCTATCAGACACAAGATAAAGTGAAGGTAAAACTAGCTTTCATCTCTCTATATGTCTACCATACATAATACATAGATCACTTTTACAGGCTTTTTCTTTTGAGAGGTCAGTTGCATTTTCCCCTACACAGGAGGTCGTGCAGCCATAAATTATTAAGCTTGAGAAGATACGATATTCCTTCCTTGCTCAACCAGTTCAGCAGGTCGGGATCCTAGCTCGATTTCCATGGTATTGAAGCAATTTCCTCGATCTATATCAGTATTACAGATACAGTCTCTGAGTACCACACAGTCATGTAAGGTATCCCTTTCAAGCTCAAGTCTTTTTACTTCTTCTACAAAGTAGGCAATGACAGCCATTAGTTCCCTCGACCGTACCTCATCCGGGGAAATCTTATCTCGATCCGGCATGACTAACTCGACAAATTTTACTTTTAGTCTCTGATGAAAATTTTTCATGGTCGCGTGATGGGAGCTTGCCCGTTCTGTGCGAGGCTCCAAGCCCGATATCGTTGTAGTCAATTATGATATTAACTCAGTCGTCTTCCCCTGCTTAGAACAATTTTGCATTCTTAGCTCATCTACTTCACTACAAAGTGCCACCAACTCCAACTCGTTTACATCACCTCCCCCAGCACGAGCCTTATTCCGCAGCTCATCCTTTCTCTTCATAGCTACCTGTAACTCTTGCTCTTTATGAAGAATAACCTCTAACTTATAACCACTCCCTCTAGTTTATTCGTTTACTTTCCTTACAGCAGCTCAAACAAAAATAAAATATGCCTCCAACTCTTTAATTTGAACTGATGGGTTAGCCGTGTCACCCTTGGCAGTCGAGACCTAGGCATCATTCTTTTTCTTCTTTGACCGCTCTCCAGCCTCGACCTTATTACCACGCGAACTGGCCAAGTCTGCCTTTAACCTCGCAACTCGCTCATTCAATTTGTCACACCGATTTTGGGTAACCAGAAGGTTAAAATCATTACCTTGCATGGCCTCACTAAACTGCTTAACTACACTTTCGAAACTTGATAAATTAGCTTGCACCTTTACAAGTTTGTTTTCTTTCCTAGCCACTTGATCCTTCAAACTGGCCACATTATCCCACAGCTCTTTATCTACCACCTCTAACGATTTGATACGGTATTGAGTGGCATCAACTTCTTTCCCTTTTACCATCAACAAATCAATCCTACTACTTAGCTTCACCACTTCACTCTACATACTCACGAGCTCCCCCAACAGTTTTACTACCTCAGCATCTTTACTTTCGATCTGCTGTGTCAGATCATTCATAATCTTACTTGCCTCAGCAAGTTGTAGCTCAACTTTGACATACTGGTCCTCCCTTTCTTCATATGCATCTTTAATCCTATCAAATTGGGCCGCAAACTCATAATTGTACCGAAGCGTTTGTTATTCACTCGAGCGAACAGTTTCTAGCTCAACCTGCATAAACCAATTCGAATCAATAATACTTCATAGATACGATCAATAAACTACAGTTAGCTTTACACAATTCTAATAGATTTCAGTTTCTAACAAGCCAACATGATGGGATTATACTTTGCCCTTAAGTTACAAAGTTATCTCACACTAATGACATTACATCTACATCTCATCCTATTTCAAGGTACACATTTTCTATGCTGTCAGTTTCTAAACTTCAAAATGGTCTAATTATACTTGGATTACTTTCGTTAATTATGATTTTCATCTGCCTTCTAACATTACTTTATAGCTCTAGAGTGGCATAACCTACAAGTCAAATATTTTAAGATATTTTTTAACCTGTAGCTTCGTTTGCAAAGTCAATAGAGTTGTTGAGGCATTTTACTTCTTAGCAAGTTATTTCTCTAATTCCACAATTTTTAGGCGCATACCTTTAAGTTCCTGCAAATCAATATTTGTAACATCTCTTAGACTACTCCGAGCTTAACCTCCAAATATTTACCATACAATCACAGTTTTCAACTCATAAACACAAATTTCCAAGAGTTTTTACTCTACCTTCTCTTCATCTCCTTCGCGGTTCTCTATATCAGTTCTAGAGGATACCGCATTCAACCCTGTAGCAACACCTTGGGGAGAGCCACCATCAACATCGGGCTCATCATCAGCTTCGACCTCTTCAGCATACCACCTCTCTATGATAGCTTCAATATCGGCCATGGATTATCTAACTTCGAGGAGCTTTTGTTCGAAGCAGTTGCGAGCAGCTGCAGCTTCCTCGACATTCTTCTTCGCCTCCTCTGTGAGTTTGAGCATCATCACCCGATGCGAATCCTTCGCAGAGATCGAACGCTCCTTTTCCAAAGCTAAATCAGCCTCAAGTTGAACCACTATCTTCTTGACCTCAGCCCTCCCGTCCTCGAGCCCAAGGCAGATGCCCTTCAACGTGCGAGCAGCCTGCCATAAAAAATAAGAACACATTTCAGCTCGAAGGTAACTAAAAAAAATAGAATTTCAATTCGCAAGATTACACAAAATTCAAATAGTACGAAGAATTTTAACTTACCCTACACAGCTCCAACTACGCAGATGTGTTCAACTCCTCAGCACCTACTTGAGTTGAATCCCTCAGCTTATTCTCCATAGCTAGTTGTTCATCCTCTATAGTAGGACCACCACTCTTCACCTCGCTCACTACAGCAGGAGCATCCAACCTGCTCTTTGTCGTACTCATCTCAACCTCTCCACTCTCCTTGGTAACCGAGGTTGAGCCACCCTTTATAGTCTTCATTTTGGGGTGCTTTGAATTAGCTTGTTCGACGTAGCCCCCCTAAAACCTACCTTCAAAGATATTAGTGCAGCCTTCGGTAATACTGGACATTCTTCACCGTCCGCTGCTGCCCTCCTTTCAGCTCCAGTTCCTATCATCTGCCTCTTTGCTTGAAACATTTACACTTTCTCTGACCTACTGTTAGCTCTTTTTGATATGCTTATTTCGAGCTCTTTCAGAACAATCTCAAGCACAGAGCCTTCACGAGCTACAATATCTATTAGTGATTCTTTTCTTGCCACTTGAGATTATGGACCTACAAAATACTGCCACATCTACTAAAGCTCGATATCACAAACTGTTACTTACCTTTCTTTAGAGTTTTATATATAAGGTCCATAGGTTCCTCGTCCTTTCTTTAGAGGCACTCACCCTTCACCCATGTCAAATTGTCATTCCAGTCATCGCATAGTATTTCATAGTATAATACTGTAAAACATCTACATGAGTTATTCTCCTCTTCACCCCTTTTTCAGCCCATAATCTATTCAGGTTTTCACAAACATTTATCACTTCTCACATATTCCCATTCAGTTGGGCAGGACGAGCCTCAATGGTATTCAAAATACCTTTAGCAAGATTGCTAAGAGGCAATATTAGTTTGAATTCTAACTGGGACAAATAATACAAAAATCCCTGGTCCATATCACTTTGGGCACCCCCATTAAAGTACTTAAAAGAAATCGACTCCTCTACTCCCCTATCAGCTTTCTCCTATTCTAAGTCAGGTAGTAAGAAAAAGTATTCTTCCCCATTTGGAATAGTACATCCCCTAAACGACATCCTAGAGTATTCTATAACATTACCCCATCTACCACCTAAACTACCTTTTATTTTACAAAACTCCTTACAAGTATCTGAATCTATAGGGTAGGATACGAGATTATCAGTAAAATCTGGAAATTTTACTTTGTCCTTCCCCTTTGAATCTACCTCTACAATGTCAGAGCTCTCAGTTCTTAGGTCACCCTCCCCCCCCCCCCCCCCCCCCCCCCCACGACATCTATATTATTAATTCAACAGATACTAGCTCGATCAAACGTCCAGAGGTCAAAGTCTCCATATCAGAAATAGGCTTAAGGATAAGGCTTATTTCTATAAAAGAACCTTCTCACTCCTCTACCTACATACAAGTCCAGGTATTGAATAAATTTTCTTTATTATTATTTTTTGTCTATACTTTTATACATACATACATCATACATATGCATCTATCATACACCTACATATGTACTTTCCCATGCAAAACAATTTTTTTTTCAAAGGTTCAGTAAAACTTTTTTAAATTTTTGAATACCACACATATAGTATTCTCCACTTCATACATTACCCTAAATCACAAGGGCACAAATGGGCACAAATCATCCAGGCTACTAACCTTCAATGATATGAATAAGAGTTTGGAAACGCACACAATCCCTCTTTACCATGATACTGTGCCACAAAGGTTTCGTGTTTGCCTTCCCCACAACAATACCCCTATTTTTTCTTTGCCTGTGATGCTTTACTTTCGTTAACTCTTTCTCTTTCAAAAAATCTCTAAAATTTCAATTTTTTTTTTCTCCTCTCTCAAATTTTTAGTTTTTCTGTTTTGGATAACAGCTTGAATGAAGAAAAGAAAGTTTATTTATACTTTCTCTTCTAACTACTGACAGTTTTGGGCCTACAAACACGCCACCCACCTTTGGACACCGGCAATACCCCTTTCACTATTAATGTCAGACATTTGTACCTTTTGGGTGAAAATGCCTTTACACAGCATTATCCCACATCTATATTAAATATATTTATCTCTCTCCTAACAAATCCCTCTCAGACTTTCCTACACTCATTATGGTTTCTCTCCTCACCGCAATCAAAACTTTCTCTACCCTCACACAAAACACAAAAGTCCAGATAATTTGATTTTTCCTAACTCAATTTTTATTACTTATAGAAACGCTGATAATCATTTTCAATGATATAACATTTCAAATTTCAAATTTTTATTTCAAAATTTCAAACAACATTCACATAAAATAGGAACAAATTTAAAGAAGTATTCTCCCTCAATTCCAAATACAGTTGTATTTCGACCTAACACAGTGCGCTCCCTCACATAATCACACATGAAACATTCAAGAACCCTGGAGTACCACCCTAATCAGTTCATACTAGGCAATCCTTTCATATTCCTCAGTTTTATTTCTTCTAGAGTTAATTTTCCTTCCACAGAGCTTTTCAAGCTTCAGGCTCCAATTCCAATTCACAAAATATGTCATAATACACGTGACGGCCCAAACCTCATTCTCCCTCGCCCCTCAGTCAAACCCATCAAACCGTATTGAAGATTTTGGCAAGTTAGCTTTCATAATCAACTGCCCAAAGATTCTCTCCGAAACTTTTATACCTTTATTGCTAAGCGCCACTCTGATGTTATGACGAGCTCTTTGAGAATGGAGTCCTCGCCAGTTTTTTATTTTCCACCTCTCTACATCAAATTTCAGCATTATTTATACATACAAAATTATGATAACAAGATTCCCCACATCTGCATTTGAATAATACTCAAATTCCCTTACCATACTGACAAACCCTAGATCATGCTCAATATTTATTTAAGTTATCTTTGCATAACAAACTCATTGCATTTTCGACCATTTATTTTCGAACTATATTCCGAAACCTCTCAAATGTTTTACTACATTCACAATTTGTTCCCTAGCTCGATTTTTTGGTTCTATAAATTCACTTCTACTGCAGAATGATGTCTTGTAGCTCGAGTACTTGATTTCTTTCAGCTTGACACAAGTACCTGTTAATCTTCATATATCTAGCTAACAAGTCGTCTAATGCATTATAAGGAATTTCATTATACCTTTTTTAGCTCGACTGTAACTCTCCCTTCCGTTATTTTTTTCCCCGTCGGCTATGTTCCCTCATGCCATAGTTCAAATTATCATACTCATTTTTAGTTAGCTTTCTTAAACAAATAGAGAATTAATTTCAGTATGCCAAAATGTATTTTTACGTTTGAATTACCATACTCATTTTCACAACAGTATTTTTCATTCTCTCGAATATTACTTATTAGAATACTTTACAAAACACAACTTTTCAGATATTCCTACAGATCGATCTATAGGTTCATAATATCAGTTTTTGTTTAGAGGTACATGCCCTCAAAAATGAAACTCTTATGCAAGAAATGCCAGGAAGATGGTTGTAAGTAGAGCCTGAACCCCTCAACTAGATACTCCTTCAAGAAGAAGAAAGATGATTGTACAAAAGAAAATTTCCAATCTCTGTCCCTACCACCACCATCTCTTCTCTGTATCCCCACCACCTCATATTGGCAAAGAAAGGAGAAGATTATACTTTTATAAAAACCCATCCCTCGCAGGATAAACAGCGTCTTCATGGTACGAACAACACGCTTCCACATCTGCCTCCTCCATCTTTCCTCTAACAAGAAATGAAGGACATACCCGACGCTCTTACCTAAAAGAATTGAGATATTGGAACTGCCACATATGATGTAGTCACCCTCAGCCTCTGCTACTTCCTCCTCCATCACCCCATGGTATGTGGGTGGCACAGGTATAGGAGGTGGGCATCTCCAAAGAATTTTTCAAAGTAATGCAAAACTACAGCCTTTACACTTCCGCAGTCACCCTGGCTTCATATACTTGCACCTGCATCAATCACCATTCTCAAGACACAGAAACCACCAGTTACTCCTAGAGGCATAATATTTCCAATAGATAGAGACTTTCACAGAAATGACAGATGATACATACAAACACTATTTTATCAGACCCGCATTCAATACAAGGAAGGATTTTCTAAGCAGTCATCATTCAAGAAACAATCTTTGCTGGGAAACCCAAACGCCAAATACATCAATCTTTTCCCAAGCAATAAATATCAGAATACGATCTTCAAATAAAATGACAAGTCCCCATCAGTCAAATTCCACAGTATACATTTCCAAATTCTAGCCACTCAACCATATTTTTTTTCTTAACTAAGCCACCTATCCCTTTATTGTACGAGGGGCGATTGTGAAGGGCCTATCCCTCGACCTAGTCCAAACTTTAACTACCTCACAGACTTACGCTTTGTACACGTAAATACACAAATAAGCATTGGCACTTACCACGAACTAATAAGGAAACGTGGCTCGAGCACTACAGATATATGAATAGTCCAAGATACTGTCTCCCCAAACTAACAGTTCACATTCAAACTGCACCTACGCTATTTAAGGAGAACGGCCTCTGCGCTATATCGAACTGGTGTGAGGTCTATAAAAAGGATAAATTAGAGGAGATAAGACCATGAAATTTTTATAATCTAAGACCACAATAATTTTATCTTTCAGATCCAAGTATTTTTAGCTCAAGAGATCACTTTTAAATAAATATTAGGCTCAAGCAATAAAAGTTACAGTTACTAATCCTCAATCGAGGTTATGGTTTTTACCTATCAAAAGATTTTCTCACGCGAAATCACCTGCTGTCATTTCTTGAATTACTTAATTCTTGTCACGGTACATTTGGTGTAAGATCTAATTTTGACTATTTCGAGCCTGCAAAATTAGGCCTTTATAATAAGTGGAAAGAACCAATCCAACGAAGTTGACCTATTTCTGAGTAGGAAGCCACCCATGTTAAACAATGGTGATCCAGACCCATTGGCAACCCAATATTCTTAGTTGTTTCCAGCCAACCTTAATAGCCTGCATCTCATAAAGGTAATGTCCACTGATCTACCATACCTACATAAGTGGCCATACCGACTCCCTACACAGTCTCTAATTAAACCCCCAATACCCCTCTATGAGTTCATAATGAACCCATTAGTATTTATCATCCATACTCTTTCAGGAGGAGGATCCCAGTGATTAGAACTCTATGGTAAGGCCCTTTTGCATGCATTGAATGGTATCGTACGGGCCCACCACACCCAATGCATTTGGTTGGCCACTTGGGTCATAATACAGTTTATAGAAAGAACCTCTTTTGGATCTAAGCTAGGCAACATACACATTGGCCTTATATATGTGAGTTTTTAACATTTACCTTGGGTTTCTCCTTCCCAACATCCTAGTTTCAAAAAGTTCATCCTAAGAGCATACACAACAAAAAACAAACTTATAGAGATATACACAACTCATAAATAAAAAATAAATAAAAGTTCACAGAGAAGCTTAGTCCATTCCCACTTTATACAACCTTGAGAGCATCTATAGCTTTTGGGTGTGAGTCAGAATAGATTATACATAAACTCACAAATATATAAATAAAAGTTCACCAAAGAAGTTCATCTATTCCCACTTATACAACTGCTAATGCTAGTTGTTTTTTTGTTTTTTTTGGTGAGGAAAGGGTTAAGAAGAGGTTAGAAGAGCATAGAAGATTAAGGTTATAAATTTGAGGTTTTAAAAAGATTGGAAAAAACTTGTATGCGTTTGGCTAACGCTGAAAGTTTTTACTTAAAAACTTAACTTCTAACTTTAACATCTCACTAGTTTGTTTGGCTGAGCCATAAATTTGACCACAAATTAGAAGTTCTCCACAAAAAACATTAAAAACCCATGTAAACACACATTTCCTTTGAATTCTCATCTATATTAAATGTAACAACAAAATTAAATGGTGGTTTAAGGCAAAACAAAACTCAAATATACAAATCACCATACCAAATACCAATCTATTGGGAACTGGTTCACATACACATAGAGAGAAAGAGGAGGAAAACACCATTAGAGAGATTGGGGGTGAGGGAAGAGAAGAGTGTAGGAGATATATATATATATAAAGAAGAGAGGATAAAGGTATGAAGTAGGAGAAAAGAGAAATCAGGAGGTGAGTAAGAGATTAAAGTGATCAGGATGATGAGTAGAGGGTGAGAGAGTGGGGATTTGGGGATATAGAGAGGTGAGAGAGGATAAGAGAGGAGAGAAAGGGGGATAGGGGGGGGAAAATAAGAGAGAAAGAGGGGGCAAATTGGTGTGGGTTTAATTTGGCTTTTTTGGGGTTAGGATGATTTTTATTCGCAGAATGGAGTTTTTTTGTTAAAAAACCCCATAATACAGCCAATTAAAGTAGTCTCGTGGGAAACGACAATACTACGTTATAGGGGGAAAAAATATGCCAGTCAAAGGCAAGTTATAAGTTTTGGCGATTAAAATTCAACCAAAAAACTTCACGGTGGGAGGGGGGTATGAGTTTGAGGTTAAAGTGAGGCCAACTTCACCTAACTTTTTAGTTTTTTTTTTATGGAGATTTTGCTAACTTTTATATATAAAAAAAAAGGGCAAATTAGCTTTTAGAACCCTACATAATGACCACGAACTTGGTCTACCCCTCTATATTGTGTCATTTTAGCTTTTGTCCTAAAATAACCCGGAGTTGTTAGCTTTTGGTTAAAATACAAAAATTACCATTTTCATTATTTTTTAAGTTTTATTAAAAAATCCGCGTGGATTACTAAGAAAATTACGTGGACAATAAAAAACATCCACATGAATATTTCTTTTTTACTTGATTGAGCGGGAACTCTGTAAGGGTTTATTTCTAATCCTCGGTACTGAGTCCGATATTGCGAGCTCACATAGTTTGAATAAACATAATGATAACAACCAAGGATTGAGGGCCATCAAGATTATAATACAAACTTCGTCACTACGTTCAGGATATTTAAGCAGCCAGTAACATCGCACTGCAGAAGATCTCAGATATCCCTCAACAGTTCGAACACTCGTTAGAGATCGTATCTTTACCAACAGTTCACATTACAGCTAAGGTCATCAAGAATTCGTTTCAAGATCAACAATTATCAGATAACAAGACAGTCAACGACCTCATAAAAGGATCATCAAACTCATATATTGTTATGTTCTCATTAAAGCAGTAAACGGTCATGTATAAACCTTAATAGGACCAAGACTACAGATTAAGGAGGCTGCTCTGAGACCTTCTGAGAGACCTTTTCAAGATCTCTCTCTTTCTTATGTAATAGCTACATCTCAACAAACATCTCTTTCTTTCTAAAATCCTTAGGAGAGGTCTGGTTTTTAACCATTCAAGGTTTTCCACCCTAAATCTCGCAATTAATTTTACTTTCAGTTCCTAGCTAACATTCTATATTTCAAAGGTTAAGGTCGTTATCTTCGTCCAATCAAAATAGGTTATTAACATTTGGCGCGTCTTGGGAAACCGACCATACACTCATCGTTTTCTCCGATCAGTTTCATATTCATTATTTTAAAAGCTGGTAAATCTGAGAAAAATTAACCCAACGTTCCTGCCCTGACGCTTGCTGGGGGAGTGATGATCTGTGAACTCTATGCAAGCAGAAAAAATCTGAACGACGAATAGAACTATTGAAATAGTCGCCAGCATGCAGGCACGAGTCAGAGCACTTTTAAATCAATTAAACAGCAAATTCTGAGTCCCTGAAATGCTCTGCCTGCAACCTCGGGTATCAGTCCATAATCGCTTGGGCAATCGAGGCAAAAATCTAGCACTTCCTCAAATTTCGCAAGAATAGTTCTACTACTCAGGGTTACGTCAATCCATAATTACCGCTAGAGCGATAATTGATCCTGCACAACAAGGAATTAAAACAGTGCAAAACCTCAAATTTTAGTCTATGACCGCATGGGCGAAGCCACAGGAGAGCATAATCCACCAGAGACAAACAACAGATTGCATATCACGTCCGACATATCTCGAGTCCGCAGCAGGTGGCCAAATGCATCAAGGAGCTGTTAGATGCTCAAAATACTCACTGGAAGAACAACTAAACTAATTGGGCAGAAGAGTCCACTGCACAAAGTTGCTGGCAGGGAAGTACCCACCAGTTTTCACACTCCGAAGATAAAAAATACAAGGGGGGGGGGATCCTGTGAGCACGTCCAAGAATTTAAAGGATTCTTTGGAACTACATTCGATGTCCAACCACATCCTCTGCCTTCCTCTTCCTGACCAGTTTAAAAGGGCGAACCACTATGATGGTTTTTACACACTCAATGAAGGATTTACTTCAGTTTTGAGCAAACTTCGCGAACGTTTGTCAAGAACTATTCGCACAATAAGACAGGAGGAGAGTCTTTACTCTTTGTTCAGCCTTAAGGCAGGGCACCCAGTGAACATTGAGGACCTTCACCAAGAAATTTTTTGGGTTAGCTCAAAAAATTGACAACCTCGATAAAAAAACACAATCTCCTTCGCTTTCATCAATGCCTAATTCGTGGATGGACAAGTCAAGGAGCACCTCATCCTCAACAAGCCACTGACGTTATAGGATATGATTGAGAAGGTCAACAATTTTATCGACCTCGAACGACTGACAACTGAGAACCAAAACCTCAGCGCATCATCTATCCCCCAAAAATCATCCCGAAGAGCGTGCTCATAACAACAGTAAAGACTATGGGGTGATAAGAAATGCTTCAAGTCCTATGCGTGTCGAGCACACCAGGGACAAAAGAAATCAATTCCATGCATACCACAATTAACACTAGTCTTGCGAACTTATACCGTCGTGCTACAAAAAGATGAATTCTTCATAAATGCCAATACTATTCCACCCATACAAGGAAAGCCGATCGATTCACCACAAATTCGCATGAATGAACAGTGTTTCGCACTGAAATTCTTCTCCAGAGTATATTTGCACAAGGTACGAATGCTTGAGTAATATGCTAACATCGAAAGTTATAAAGATGGTTACTTCAAGACTGACACCACGATCGTCCAAGTTGATGAAACAAATGAGGAAAAACACTTCTACTTCATCGAGACTCAGACGGTCAACAACTGTAATAGATCCAAACTAGGCCGTTGGACAATGCCATGACTGGCGATGGGAGACAAAGAACTCCTTTATTACCGAAATCCAGCAATCGACGAGCTGGGATTTCCTTCGAAGACTGTGAGTTCGCACGTCAACTTTCTGCACCACGTTGCTCTCATCATCATGTTAAAGATGAAGAACATAGTTCTACACACAATGATGGAAGTATACTGGCAGCAACAATCGAACTATTATTCTAGAGCACAATCGACCAATGGGCTTAGCAAACAAGGTCGAACCGAGTGACATCAATGTCTCTGGATTACAAGCCTGCTTTCATGGAGGATCGCGTGGAAAATCTCATTATCTGGCATCATGGGACGACCATGGTTACATAACATGAAAGTTATTCCCTCTACATATTATCAGGCATTACTATTCAATTAGAAAGGATGGATCTACAAAATCAAAGGTAGCCAGAAATTGGTACGAGCATGCGATAATACTATTTCCATTGAAGCTGAGCCAGCTACAACAACTCCTGCATAGCAATTAGAATAGTCAATTCCAACAGAACCTTATTTGCCAAGCGTCAAACCAACAAAGTACATCAAGATCAGTGCCACGCAAAGAGGAACTCACATTGGAACTCTCTTAAGCACGAAGGAACGCTCAAATCTCATACAATTCCTCACAGATAACAGTGACGTCTTTGCATGGACATTTCACAAAATATCGGGGATCGATCCAGCTATGGCATGCCACAAGCTAGAGTTGAAAAATAAAGCAGAACTGGTTAAACAAAAGCAACAAACTCTTGCACCAAAATAGCAAGACGAAGTGATTAAAGAGATCGACAAATTGATTGAGGTCGGTTTTATTCGCAAAGCTATTTACCCGGACTGGATCTCGAACATTGTCACAATCCCAAAGAAGAATGGCAAGATCAGAGTCTGCGTTGATTTCACGGATCTTAACCGATACACACCAAAAGATAGCTTTCCACTTCCAATCATCAACCATCTGCTCGTTTCTACAGCAGGGCACAAACTTCTCTTTATGATGGACGCTGCATCGGGATACAATCAGATACCACCTTTCCCTGAAGATCAAGACAAGACTGCGTTTATCACTGAACAAGGTCTATATTTCTATAAAGTCATGCCTTTCGGCCTAAAAAATGTCAGCGCTACCTATTAAAGATTGATGACACAAATGTTCAAAGACCATCTCGGTAAAACAATGGAGGTCTACATTGATGATATGCTCTGCAAAAGTCTAAAGAAAGAGAACCATCTTACAGATTTACGAACAACTTTCAAGATTTTACGATCTTACAAGATGAGTTTAAATCCTGATAAATGCCAGTTCAGAGTACAATCCGGAAAGTTTTGGGGCCATCTAATTAGCAAAAGAGGCATTGAACCTGATCAATCACTCATACGAGCTCTCTTGGCTATGCCTTCACCAACGGCAAAGAAGGACATTCAGAAGTTAGCCGCGAAGATTGCAGTACTCAACAGATTTGTATCCAAATCATCAGCAGATGTCGACCTTAATTCGATCTGTTAAGACAGGGTACATCAGGAGGAAAATCAAAGAAAGATTCAGAGATCGAATGGACAGACAAATGTGAAGCGGCTTTCCTCAAACTCAAAAGTCATTTGGGTAAACTACCAGTTATGAGCACACCAGTAGATGGAGAAGAACTCACAGTATACCTAGCTGTCACAGATATATCTCTCAGCTCTGTTCATCTCTGACTCGACGAAAAGACCGAGAAACCAGTCTATTTTATCAGCAAGACTCTAACTCCCGCTGAAACAAGATACACCAAGATCAAGAAGCTTATTCTAGCTCTCGTTTATACATCACAGAAATTGAAGCAGTATTTCCAAGCTCATACTATTCGTGTCTTGACGAACTATCCACTTCGCAAAATCTTATCCAGGCGCGAAAAATCTCGACGTATTCAGCAATGGCCAGTAGCACTCGGGGAACATGATATACATTTCGAATCATGTCACTCCGAAAAACGTCAAGCTGTATAAGATTTTCTAGCAGACTTTCTAGTAGACGATCCTGATTGGGAAGAAGATTTAATTGGTAAAAAAGATGAACCGCTCACAGACCAATCTGAAGATAAATCAGATTGGGTAACAAAGAAAGGTTGGCAACTTTTGACTGACGGCTCCGTCGGACCAGCCGGATCAGGAATTGGAATTGTCCTTATTACCCCTTCCAATGATCGGCTCAAAAAATCCATTCGCCTCAATTTTGAAGCAACCAATAATGAAGCAGAATATGAGGCAATAATTTATGGCTTGGACATGGCACTCACACTGGGTGTAGCAGAGCTCTCTATCTACATAGATTCATTACTAATCGTCAACCATTACACAGGCGTAAATCAAACCAATGGGGGAATGGTTGACTATGCTGCTGCAGTGGTCAAATGAATGAACAAATTTAAGACAATTTCTATGGAGTATTTTCCAAGGGGAGAAAATAGACATTTAGATGCACTCGCTTACCTTGCGGGGTGTCCTTAGATCAGAAGCTCGTTACTTAAAAATCAACGTCATTTTTAACCCCAGCATTAATGTCATCATGTCCAACACCATTAATATTGGGGGCAACGAGGAGATTGAAGATGATTTGAAACAGCCTTTTATTACATACATCGAACCTCAAAAAAAATTCGACGGTCCACTTCCAGAGGATCCTACAGAATGACGAAGATTAATTGACAATGCTCAAAGATATATTATTCAGGACAATCTCCTATACAAAATTTTGGTCACTGGTCCATACCTCCTTTGTCTATCTGACAAAGAAGCACAATAATTCTTGCACGATCTACACGAAGGCACGTGCGGATCCCATGCAGCAGGACGATCTCTTGCAAACAAAGCTTTAACTCAAGGAATATTTTGGCCTAAGATGAAAGCACAGGCAATCAAATATGCTCGTAAGTGTGACACTTGTTAACGGCATGGACCTAAAATACGAGCTCCAGCATATAACTACACTCAAGCCAAGTCACTTGGCCATTCAGACGATGGGCTATCGATCTCGTAGGAAAGCTTCCTACAGCACCAGGAAAGTGAAAACATTTGTTTGTCGCTACAGATTACTTTACTAAATGGGTAGAAGCAGTCCCGCTGTACCGAACATGAGAAATAGAAGTCATCAGATTTATCTGGGAGAACATTATTATTCGGTTCAGCAGACCACATCTTATCAGAATTGATAATGGACCACAGTTCGTTGGCTCCAAAATCGTGGCATTCCTCAATGAGCACAACATCATTCATTCCCCATCCAATCCTTATTATCCACAGAAACGGATAAGCTGAGATTACTAATCAAACTATTGTGGATGGCATCAAGAAGCGTTTAGACGACAAAAAGGGGAACTGGGTGAAAGAGTTATAATACGTACTTTGGGCCTACCGATAACTCCCAGAACATCAACAGGCTATACTCCATTCTTACTAGCCTACGGGACTGAAGCCATCATTCCCACTCAATATCATCATCCAGTACATGATCACGAGATGACAAATGAAGAAAATGAATTTCAGATCGCATGCAATCTGAATTTGATCAAAGAAACACGTGACAAAGCCATTGTTAATCAGGGAAGATATCATCTTGCTTTGTCCCGATCCTATAACAAGCGCGTTCGACACCGAAAATTTAAAGTTAAAAACCTCGTTCTTAGAGAAATCCCACAACATCGCAAGGCACCTAATGCTAGAAAGTTAGCAGACAATTGGGAAGGTCCTTTTAACATAACTGGTACAAATGGTTTAGGATCCTGCGATCTAAGTACATATGAAGGCGTACATGTACCTAATCCATGGAATACCCGCCGATTGAAGCTGTATCGAAGATAAAAATGTTGTAACATCATATATTATTCAATAAAGCACTTTTTCATCATCATCCTACAAGTCTATTCAATTCGAGCATTCTACCTATCTCTGCATGGTTCGCTCAGTTCGACCTATACCGGAGAATTGTTACAATAATTACTACAACATTCAATATATCTCATTACGGTCTCTTATTGATACGCTCAATTTGACCTTTAACTGAGACTTACAACATAGTTCTTCAAGTATACACACTCTCCCGAGGGTCGCTTATTGAGTCAATCAATTCAACCTGACCGAGACATACTATACAGCTATTCAACATTCAATATTTCTCATTACGGTCACTTATTGATACGCTCAATTTGACCTTTAACTGAGACCTACAACATAACTCTTCAAGTATACACACTCCCGAGGGTCGCTTATTGAGTCAATAAATTCAACCTGGTCGAGACACGCTATACAGCTATTCAACATTCAATATTTCTTATTGCGGTCGCTTATTGATTCGTTCAATTTGACTTTTAACTGAGACATACATTACTACTTCAACAAACAAACATCTCTTTATGGTTGATTATTGACTTGTTCAATTTGACCTATACACAGGAGAATACAGCATCACTACAATCATATATCTCAATATATCTCTATATGATCGCTTATTGGTTCACCTAATTCGACCATACATAGAGATAACAAGACAAAAACTTTTTTCTAATCAACTTTGACATTTTCTCTACAACAAAGACATATTTACACTTTGTCTAATTATAATATAAGCAATTTAACTATCTTTCACGCTGTGGGCGTACAGCATTCGAACCTTCTCCAGGCCCAGACGAAAGTAAGGCAGGGAAAGATGTAGCAGCATCGAATACAGTAGGAGATGCATTCGGCAGTTCCATAACTCTCAGCATCAGATTATCTATATAATGTAACTGCACTGGCAGCATATCATAATCCATACTGTACTGAGTTGAAGCAGCCAAGATCGAATCATGATCTTACCGCAATTTCTTTACATCAGCATACAACATAACCATAGTACGCAATATAGCATTATCTGCAGTCAACAACGTAACTTCACCAAGTTTGGTCTTCACCTTGGTTAGCTCACCGTCAAGATCCTTGCATCGATCTACCAGATACTATTTCTCCTTCAGCAACGAAGCCCTATACTGCTTTGTTATCTGCACACTACTATCCATATCCTGCCTCATAAGTCACAACTTCTCACACAACTCCTTACAATACTCGCTATCGTTATCAGCATCCACCTACTTTTGCAACTCCTTATACTTCAAATCGAGTTCCTCATAAACCACATTACCTTGCATACACTTTATTTCCCAAGGCTTGCTTTTCCCATTCTAAATCGGCGATTCGTGTGTTACACTTATTGATGGTTACGTTCAGCTCTTGATCTCTCTTTGTACATGCTTCTTCGTGAGTTCTGGCATGGTCACTATTTTTTGACAAGAATCTCGAGCCTCACGCAAATCCCAGCTCAACTTTTTCAGACGATCTCGCATATTACGGAGTTCAGCATCTTGCTTCTTTAACAGATTATCATTATCTATTACTGCCGATTGATGATACAATAGATCATTCTTATGTTAATCAATCGTACTTGACAGATCCAGTACTTGTTGGTTCGCAGTCATGGTTTCTAATTTTTTCTTCTTTAAAGAATCTTTCTACAGTTTGGCTTCATTATTAGCAGTCTATATCTATGCATCCTTACTTGACAACTCTACAGTCACAGTATTTAGCCGACTCTGCAGCTCTAACATATCAGCCTCTAGCTTCGAGTTCAAAAATATCATATTTTCAACCGCCAATGAACACTGCTGCAATTCTGCAGTCAATTCATTATTTGATACGGATAAAGCAGACAGTTCGTCCTGCTTATTGACTTCAGCCTAGAAGAACATATTACAAATGGTTAACATCTATCAACAGATATTCATGCAAGCAAGATATATCATTCAACAACATTTATTACAACATCAAGATATGATGTTCTTTCTATAAACACAGATCAACTACATTATGCAAAGCATAATTATATGCCACAGTTTAGTTGGCTTTTGGTTGAACTCTACTACTACTCACATCTACTTACAAAGACTTAAGGAAGATTACGACCTCTTGATGATGAGTCTTATGTTGTGTATGAGGTAACAGATCTTCAACCTCCTCCTCTTCAGACTCTTCAGCTCACAGTCTCGAGGTGAAGCTCCTCTACCCTCATTACCTTTTGCAAACCACATATTTTCAACTTTATCATTCTCTGCTCCAACATCTTTACCATAGCTAGAGATATAACGTCTAAATTCATTCTCTACTCTCTCAAGCTTGCCCCCATAAAACTCGATCACATCGGTTATCTGCATTCATGATCTGTTTTACCAGTACGTTTCCCCCGCTTTGGAGTAAGATACTTCTTCAAACACGATTGTGATACATGCAGACGTTTCTACGTATCTAGTAAACGCACTTCTAACAACTTAACTCTCTTCTCCAAACTCTGCAACGACTTATTACACTCTACCTTTTCATTCTCCAGACACGCGTTATGTTCTTTACATCTCTCCAGTTCGTCACGAGCATGCTTCAGATCATTTTCTAAACGTGTCTGGACCCTTCTATCCTCCTTCTTTATATTGAAGAAAAGGATCATCATCATTCTTCGTCCCTACAAAAGTTAAGCTCATCAGGCAATGGACCTACACCACCCCAGATGATGGATACACCAGCCCGAGTTGAACATCTTTTCGCATCTATACCATGACAATTATGTGCCTCTTGTGCTAAGAATTTCTCCCAAGCTGGATCTGGCACTACACCTCTCTTAGTTAACAGTTTTAAATAGGCCTCCTTCAAGCCCCGCTCACTATCGACTTCGGCCTCAAAGTAAAGCGTCAAAGACAATAACGACCTTTGACACTTTAAATTATCACTCTCATCTAGGAACTGTTTATCCTTAAGGGATTTTCGGAATAAGATAAACCTATCGCTCTCTTTCCGTAAAACCTCATCCCTCTCAATTTGTATCTTCCCATATCTACATTGAGGCTCGAATAACTCCTTAAAGGTGTTATCAAAGTTGGACTTATGAAGACCTCTCTCATATTCAAGTTTATGGTGTACCTGTTGAATATGATTGATGGAATCCCTTGCTCGACTTAAGGCCTTCTCCATCTCGCTTACTTTCCCCCTCAAATGAACTACCTCCTACATGCAAATTATACATTCACCATCAAATAACATATATCAACAGCAACTGCAAAAATTCAATTCTCAACAAAAATAGATCTATCACCAATGACAAATTTGACCCAACAGTCAAAACAATTATTCTTCTAAACAAATAGGAAGCCATCAATGCAGTATTTAACACAAAATGACTGGTCTTCTCAACCAATACCACTCGCTACACACGTTTCTCCTACTATTGGCTGAGAGGGGGAAGTTGTAAGGGCTAATTTCTAATCCTCATACTGAGTTCGATATTTGAGCTCATATAGTTCGAATAAAAACACTGATAACCAACCAGGGATTGAGGGCAATCAGATTACAATATAAACTTCGTCATCTACAGTTCAGGGATATTGAAGCAACCAGTAACATCGCACTGCAGAAGATACTCAAATATCCATCAACAGTTCGAACATCGTTAGAGATCGTATCTTCACCAACAGTTCGAAGTTATAGCTAAGGTCATCAAGAGATCCGTTACAAGATCAACAATTATCAGATATCAAGACGTTACAAAAGACCTCATAAAAGACTCATCAAACTCATATATTGTAACGTTCCTCATTAAAGTAATAACGGTCATGTTATAAGACCTATAAATAGGACCGGAGAGCTACAAATTAAGGAGGCTACTCTGAGACCTTCTAAGAGACCTTTTTAACATCTCTCTCTATGTATTAGCTAGCAGTCATCAACAAACATCTCCCTCTTTCTAAAAATTTTAGGAGAGGTCGTGGTTTTTAACCCATTCAAGGGTTTTCCACGTTAAATCTCGTGTTAGTTACTTTTAGTTCTTAGCTAACATTCTATATTTCAAAGGTGTAAGGCGCTATCTTCGTCCAATACGAAAATAGGTTATTACAAACTCCATCAACATCAACATTCATACTTCGACTGAAACTAAACTTACGAATCAAAACTAAATGAAAATAGAAAGGGGGATTCATTAACAAGTAACAACATCAACATCATTATCACCACAAAAACTCAAAAAGAAACCCTAAAAAAATATTTCCCAACAAACCCAAAAACTTGGGCTTCTTTCAAAAAATTCCCCCTTTAAAACTTAAAAAAACCTAACTAATAGAACCTCCTCCTCTGACGGAGAGGTTCATCATCTTCATCATCACCCTCATCACCACCACCACCACCATCATCATCATCTTCCTCATCATCCTCACCACTACCACCACCACCCTCTAACAACTCACGGTCTTCCTCATTGTCGTAGTCCTCTTCGAGACATTCGTCTGAGGTGTCACTATACTTAGATAATCGTAGGTTCTCTTCATCACTGTAGTCAGATATTGGGGGTGTTGGTAAAATATAATCAGACATTATTGAGAGACTTGTGAGAGAGAGAGAGAGAGAGAGAGAGAGAGATAAATGATAGAGGGAGATGAAGAGATTGGAGTGTTAAACTTAAAGTTATTCAAGTTTTGAAACTGACAAGAAGTTAAAATGTCAATCGATGTGTCTCTCCCTCTAGTTACCCTCGCAACCACTCTAGAGTCTAGTCCATAATTACCCTATTTTGTAATTTTGATTTTAGACCCTCTGTGTTTAACAATATATTAACTTTTAGAGCCTTGCACGCACGTTGGGAGCACGTGAGATGCAATATAAGTAATTTAGGGCACATAAAACACAACTCGATTGCCAAATATAATTTAGGGATTGTTGGATCAAGGCAAAAGGGAAGGTCTACAGCATATGGTAAGCTAAAATTTGAATTTTCTTACTATACCATTTGAAACCATGTCTGATGATGAAATTTATGAGGTATTTCACCTAATAATCGAGTATTGTGGGGAGTGGGATAAACCATGTAAGAGTGAGTACGGAGTGAGTCAATACAAAAGTGGTAGTTGTTTCGTCTTAACTATGCCTGTAAATATTAGTTTTGTGGAACTGTTAGGGTTAATTACTACAAGGATAGACGATGAGCATGGTCCATATAATAATATTCTTGTGAGGGGGGGTGTGATTGGGCTATTATTTATTGTAGATGGTGTTTTTCATGCCGTTAGTAATGATTTAGAAGTTAAGTTGATGTTTAGGCACATTGAGGAAGACCCGTTCATCGATATTGTAGAGTCTTCATAGAAACGGAGGAAATACCTAAAATAGTGTCATTTCCTATTGAAGAATCACCATTACATTTAGAATATGATCCACCCAAAATTAAGAAAAAAATCTACTAGATGTTTAGAGAAGACAACTAGACCTTTAAAAATGCATACTTCTAAGGCTTTTAATGCAGAATCCTTAAAGAAAAAGCAAAAACCAAATCACAAAAACCTAAAGTAAAGAAAAGTTAGAGCTGATTACCCTTATGAGGAAGAACTTGATGATTTAACCAAAGACTATGCCAGTGAAGAAGAAATTGAAATTAAGGAGGAGGATTTAGATAATATTAATAAGGAAGTTACAAGATGGACAATAGAGGAGCTTATGAGGCAATTTGAGAACAATGAGTTTGAAAACTTAACTAAGGACTCATGCTTTGACAATATGGATGCTGAAGAAGACTATCACAGTAACCATACATCACATGATGGTGATGATGTTCCTACAATGGATGACATAGAAGATTATGAAGGTTTGGCTAATAATAGAGATGTTGTGATTGGTTCTTTAAACTTGCATAAGAAAGAAGATCATGAAGATGAGGAACCCTTTCTGCCACTTCAAACACCAGAGTCTGTATTGACAATTGGGATGGAGTGACCAAATATATATGAGTGTAGGTAATTTATGAGGGATTTTTCAATTACTCACATGTTCACATTTAGACAAAAGAAGAATGAAAGTAAGAGGATCAGATATGTGTGTAAAGAGATACCAACTTGTCCTTGGTGGGTGTTTATAACAAGGTTAAATGATGGACACACCATGACGCTTAAAAATGGGCATTTTATATATACATAAGTGTAGTGGTAAGAATGGCAAATTGAACAGAAATGCAAATATTATTTGGGTTACAAAGGAGATTGAGAATCTAATCAGAGATGCAAGTACAACCAAGCCAATGCAGATATCTGATATTGTATATTGAAGATTTAGAATAAAAGTTTCATATTACACTACATGGAATGCAAGGAACATGGTGATGGGGAAAATAGTGGGGTCATATGATAAAGGTTATGCTTTATGTCCAGAACTATCTGTTCAGATTCAAAAATCAAACCCTGGAGGTCTTGCCACTTTTAATTGGAAAAATGGTAATCTTAAGTTTACAGACTTGGGTATTAGTATTAAGGTAACTTTAGGTGGGTTTACCAATGGTTGTAGGTCAATTCTTGGTCTAGATGGATGTTTTTTGAAAGGCAAGTATGGAGGCCAATATTTGAGCATCATATCTCTTGATGCAAACAATGGTCTTTTCTCTATAACAGTATTTCTTTGTAGAAGTGAGTGTCAAGCTACATGGATAAAGCTCTTAACTTTGATGCAAGGCCAGCTCACCTTATACCCATCTAAATTGACCTTCATATCTAATAAACTAAAGGGTCTTGTTGAGGCAGTTTCACAAGTGTTCCCTCATTCCAATCATAGATTTTATTTTAGGCACATGTACAAAAACTTCAAGCAACTGTACAGAGGTACTTATTTGATGACATTGGCTTGGAATGCATCAAAGGCATACAAAAAAACTGTAATGAAAGGAAAGTTGGACAAGTTGAAAGTTGTAGAACCAGATGCAAAAATATTGTTAGAAAGGGAGCCATATGAATCTTGGTGTAGGTCTTACTTTGATGCTTCTACAAAGTGTGAGCATGTGAATAATAATTTATTATAATCATTTAACAATTGGATTCTTAAGATTAGAGATAAGCCTTTAAACAAGATGGTAGAAAAGCTGAATTTAATGCAGATGACACTCATGTATGAAAGGAAATTGAAGGCCGGAGAGTGGGATCAGAATGGATTGGTACTTAGAGCAGTGAAGAGAATTGAGTTGTTAAAAATATACCAGTCACCACTACAGTTTAGAGGGATTTGAAAATGATCAGTGGTTGGTCCTTAATGACAGTGGCACAAGGTGGATATTGAACTTGGAAGAACATACATGCATTTGTAATGTTTGGCAGATCACTTGATTGCCTTGTATACATGCAGTCAAAGTGATTGATCAACTAAATATCAGTGGGTTGGGTAAATGTTATCTTTTTTAGTTAATATGTCTTAATTGTAATTTCATTGTGCCTTTTAATATTTCACAACTTTATCATGGCCTATGTACAGATATTATAGTCATTACCATAGGGTGGTAGCCTATGTAGCAACATACAACCAAGTTGTAAATCCAATTGCAGACTCATCAGACTAGGGAGAAGTATGTTACTTTTGCCCTTAGATTACTGAATTATTGATTTTTCTTGATTTTCATAATACTAACATTTACTCTTATGAAATAGCCTACAAGAGATAATAGACCACCACCATTATTGAGATCAGCAGGGAGACCTAAAACACTAAGGAGAAGAAAGGTAGATGAGGTAAATGGTGTGGTGAGACAACCAAGAAGATGCAGTAAGTGTCAAGCATTTGGGTACAACAACAGCAGAACTTGTAAATGTCAACCTGTAGAAAAGCCAAGCATGGGGAGATGAGGAGCTAAGGCATACAAATTAGACACTGAATTTAGGACACCTTCAACAAGGGGGAGGGGGAGAAGAAGAGGAAAAGGGAAAGGTAGTACTAGAGCATCTGAACCATCACCTCCACCTCAACCTTCAACTCTTATTTTAGCTCCTTCATCGCATACTAATACTACTCAGCCATCACAACCACCTCAACCTTCAACTCCTATTTCAACTCCTTTATCACATACTAATACTACTCAACCACCTCAACCTTCAACTCCTATTTCAGCTCCTTCATCACATACTAATACCACTCGAGGTCGTGGTTTTTTACCTATTCAGAGGTTTTCCAAGAAAAATCACCTGTGTCATTTCTTACTTTCCATTAGAACTCAACCATCACAGCCACAATAGAATAATGTCATTCAACCATCTCATCCATTTCAACAAGCTAATCCATAATACCCTAACCATTTCCCACCATCTAATTCAACTAGTCAGCATTTTAGACCATCTAGGAAAGATCTTAATGCTAGAAGAGAACATGGTGGATATAGAGCCACTCAGACATTTAGAGGGTTTGCACATTGGTTTGAAGCTTCAGGACAAGAAGAATCATCTAATAGAATGACTAACAAAGCTACACCAGTTAGGGCCCCTTGGAGAATTTGATCATTTTGCAGCTAACTATTTCAATGTTGCTTTTGAGAGTCTACAGAACTTGTGAGTTTAGAAATGGTGATGTTTAACTTGTGAGTTTAAAAATGTTTAACTAAGATGTTTAACAAATTGTTGTGTTGCTATGTGTTTTCTTATTTAAATACAATATTTCAAAAGTATATAAAAGCAGATTTATATCATTGCATTTTCTCTTTTTCCACTGTCACTTTTGTAGCAAATTGAACTACAAATTCATCTAATGACATCTTCACTGTTATTTTCACATTCTTTTACAGATTCTCCTCTTATTGCACAGTTAACCAAATAAAATTATTACAGATTGGATTTTCACATTTCATAAACTTCTGCCCAATGACTATTGTGTCTTAGAAGTATACATTTTCATAAGGTAATTGTATCCATGTGTAGTGCAGGAAAATCTAATTCAATGACAGTTTCTCACCCAATGGCTACTTTGACCACATCCAAAGCAGCCATTTGAACTTGATGAGTCTCTTTCTGCTCCTCTGGCTTGATTAACAACATCTGATAACCATTAAAAGGATCCACAAATTGAGTATTGACATTTTAAGAACTTCCTTTCATAGTTATTTTCAGTGAGAGATATCATCAACTTCATGATGCCATTGCACGTTGTTTTCTTGCATTTTGTGTAAACCCAAGGACATTTCGATGCAATGTGACCCTCAAGTTTGCACATTTGACAAATAACCTATAAAAAATTTAACAAAACTAATGTTTCAATTTTAGTTTTTAGACCCCCTGTGTCTTAAATATTTAGTTTTTAGACCCTATTTTGCTGTGAGTAGTTGATAATGCGGATTAGATACGAAACAAACTTTTGACCTTAAATTGTGTGCCAACTTCATGTTTTCTACCGCCTATTTTGAGTTCTGAAGATAAAGTTACTTCCAAAAGAAGAAGATGAAGTAGTTAATGTGAGAGAGGAGACGAAGATGAAGTTCTGGGTTGGTTTTATAGCCGTAACTGGCGTTGCAACGGTTGGGTTTATCATAGCAGCTGGATCTGTTTGATGAAAATTACTGCGTGTCATTATGATATAATCATACTTGGGACTCGTAATTACAGCGTGACAAAGATATAATCATACGTGGCAAAGTTAGGGATATTTTTGGTACTTCATATTATGTTCATCTCGGAGAGCGACTTCCACAGTGTTTTAGGGTCCAAAAGCTAAAAATGACAATCATAGGGGATTAAACCAATTTGTGGTCATTATGTTGGGTCTAAAAGCTAATTTGTTCTAAAAAAACATGTGAAGGGTGAGAAGTTTTCAAAACATCTCACCTCTTCTCACCCTTGACCAAAAAACTAACAGGGCTTAAGAGCATCTCTAGCAATTGGGTATGAGTTTGGCGACCTGGCCCAAACACACCCAACCCACACTCATCCCTTCCAGCAGTGGGTGATAATCTTTATTTAAGAAAAATATTTGTTTAGTCTGCGGCAGTATTATTTACTCTGCACAATATTATTTACTCCGCACGGTATTCTTTACTCCGCACAATTATTCATCTCCTCTCACACACCAATAAATAAATATTTAATTTATGCGGCATTCTTTAGTCTGTACGGTGTTTTAAACTCCACCAAACTCATTTTTTTGAGTATGAGCTCCCCACACCCGATTAAGTTCTGACAATGCCACGCAAGCAACTCATTCATTTTTTTATCTGCTGAAAACTCAAAAGTGTGGGTTGAGAGTGTGAGCTGACAACAAAACCCAACCAACACCCATTTCGTCAACTGCTGGAGATGCTCTAAGTTATCCCAATTACATGTGACTCAGAACCCATATAACTCGGTGGTTCAACTCCGATAAAAAGTCCGGCATCAAGGGACCATAAAACCACGGCCCCAATCATTATTTGTAGGTCCATTTAGCCACAATTATACTCTGTATGATGGATCCAACCGCAATCTTAAATAATTGCAACTGACAAAAATAATACCACCAACCCTAAAAAAACGTTAAAAAGATTTAATAAAGATCACAATCAAAATAATTTGAAATATTACGCTGATGACCAGAGGTTTACAATGACTGCATCACACAAAATACATACCTATTTACTTGGTGTTACGAATGTACTAGTACGAACCATAATAGGAGATAAGGATAGTTGCCACCATAGATTCATTAGGCAAACTTAAGCAAACTTGGGCTTTTAAATTACTCCAACCCCAGCTGTATCTGCATGAGAGTTCTTGAGATCTACAATCTAGTGGGGTTTATGATTAAGTACCACGAGTCCTTGAAAAGAAATAATTGAGTACCACGAAACCATTCTTACAAATTCAAACCATGGATGCACCTAATAATTACATACCTCAAGAGTCAAGAGGGCCACCCACATACCGAACATATGGATTGGTGGGGATTTGTCCAGCCAATGCTGATCAATTATGACCCCGGATCACCCTGATTTCCCAAAAATAAAACATTAACAATCCCACCACTTTAAAACTCGATTTGTACTGCCTTTTCTAGTATCGATATCGGCACTAGTTAAAGTTTGGTGGTTTTTTTCATTCACCTTCAAATGTATACAGATCAGATCAATCTTCTTTCTCTATAAAATCAATTACATAATCTTTTTCGAGCCTACCGGAGTAAATCGAACTTCTGAGATTTGAATTTGGGGATGATTTGCGTTTAGAACCAAGTTAAAAAAATAAAAATAAAAAAAATCTATCGGGTGCTTGAATTTGAGATTTGGGCTTTCACATTGAGCTATTGTTGCCATAAAATTTCAGTAAAAGAGGAAGTTGGACAAATTGAAAAAAGTAATAAAATTCGTGTACTAATCAATAATACACCTCGAAATATCAGGCTCCTAACTATATCCCAAGTTGCCTAAAAAGCTTAAATTAAGATGAAGCTAATTATTTTATCCAAATCTTTATAATAATTGAAAAAAACCCACCAACCAAATATGACTCTCACTCTCTCATATCTATATATTTCCTTTCTCCTCAAGTTTCTCTTTTACAAGTCTTATTAGTGATTCCCCTATTAATATAACTCTCTCTTCCAATTCTCTCTAATGGCTCAAGATAATGGTTGTTCAGGCGGGCTAATCGTTAGTTTTGGCGAGATGCTTATTGACTTTGTTCCAACAGTTTCTGGAGTTGCTCTTGCTGAAGCGCCCGGGTTTCTTAAGGCACCGGGTGGTGCTCCAGCGAACGTGGCTATTGCCGTGGCTCGTCTTGGAGGGAAATCTGCTTTTGTAGGGAAACTAGGTGATGATGAATTCGGTCGCATGTTAGCAAGTATTTTGAAAGAGAATGATGTGATTACTGATGGGGTATTGTTCGATAAGGGTGCTCGTACTGCGCTGGCTTTCGTCACGTTGAGATCCGACGGTGAGCGTGAGTTCATGTTTTATCGGAATCCCAGTGCTGATATGCTCTTAACTGAAGCTGACCTTAATCTCCAACTTATCAGAAAGGTATCCTATTAGTCACATTTTTTTTTTTTTTTTTGGACTTTTTCTTTGTTCAACTTTGATGGGCAAAAATTTATTACAGGCGAAAATTTTCCATTACGGGTCAATAAGTTTGATTACGGAGCCGTGCAGATCAGCACATTTGCGGGCGATGGAGGTAGCCAAAGAAGCAGGAGCCTTACTTTCTTATGACCCGAATCTCCGGTTACCATTATGGCCTTCGGCAGATCAGGCTAAGGAGCAGATCATGAGTATCTGGGAGAAAGCGGACGTGATTAAGGTTAGTGATAACGAGTTAGAGTTCCTAACAGGATGCGAGGTCGTCAATGATGAAGCCGCATTGTCGTTGTGGCATCCCGGATTGAAGCTTCTCCTGGTTACTCTTGGTGAGAAAGGGTGCAATTACTACACCAAGGTACAATGGCCATTATGTTTCAGTCACATAAGATGCATTGAAACTTTTTAGAGGCACTAAACAAGGAAGCTTGTTTAACTCAAGCAGACCTGTCTAACAAGAATCTGGTTTTTTAATATATATTTTTTAGGATTTTCACGGATGGGTTGAACCGTTCGTCGTCAAAGCCGTGGATACAACCGGTGCAGGTGATGCATTTATTGGGTCTCTGTTGTCCAAGATTGTTAATGATGAATCAGTGCAATCTATTCTTGAGGTAAGTTTGTGTATATTTTCATTTTCTTCATAACAGTTAATAGTTTATGTAAAACCAACATAGGCCACCGGTGACGATTTATCCCAAATTAAAGTGGAACAAACCTGTAGCTTTTTTGCACTGCACGCCCCCAACGTAAATGATAAAGGAGTACAAATCTGGAGCTCATGGATGGGCACATAGATGGGTCTGCTACTTCCAGTAGCAGCTGCACAGATCTCCCCTAAGATGCTAACACCAAACCCCTACTTTATCAATTCTAAGAGATCCATCAGTACTGACTAAGAAATCGTTAGTAGGGGAAAGCAATTCACTTACGTATTTCTTAGGCCTAATAGTCCCAAAACTGGTTTCGAGGTTCATCCTGTACATGAACCCTTGTGAGCTATTTCTATCCTCACTTCAATAACCAACTTAATGTAACATAATGGCAACGATCTCCCACCTATGTGGTAGTAAAATGCACAGAAGCTAATCTTTTTAGTTAAGGCAATAGCATACTGGCAGCAAAAATGACTGCAGCACCATTCAACCTGGTATCCCCATGAGTTAATCATATTTACAACCCCCAGAGGATCCACAATGCCATACCGCACAAACTTGGAGAAGGTGCAAAGAAACTATAACAGTTACCTGCTTGAGAAGCTTATCCAGGGTTCTAAGGGCATCCTTCAGCACAAGAAGCGTGTGGCGATGCCTTGTGTGAACCAAACATTAATTTAATCCACATTAGGATGTTCATCTCTACTTAAAAAACCTGTCAATGAGTTTTCTCCTGTAACTGTGGCCTTCCAAATAATCGTTGTAATAATCATTAATCTTCACTTCTAAGAGCAGTCTAGCAAAATCATCTACTCAATTATCCATGGTTCTAGGAATATACCAGTGTCCATTCTAAATAAGATTACATGCAGGTGCATCGAGAGACCCACTAGGTTGTATTTGCCTTCAATCTTCGAAAGTAGTAATTGAGATGTGATTTTTGGAGGAAGATACTTCATAGGCAAGAGATATGATTTTTGGGGAAGATGCAAAATGTAAGAGAAAGAGGTTTACAAGAAAAAAGTACATAACAAACTGTTAAAATCTACGTGTGCGGAAGCTAAATTAACCTCGATTAATACCAAGTTCTCTCAATTGCATAAAATAAAAGTCAAAATATCTAGGGTTTATGAGATTTGCCCCAAACTCTACAATCTCTCTCTCTAAGGCTAAGCCTTTTCTCTCACTAAAACCAATATTATAAATAAACTAAGTTTGGCTCTCTATAAAAGAGACGTAGCACAAAAAAAAAACCTAATACCAATCCAATTAGAAAACTAGTTTTATTATTCCATGAATTTAAAATTAAATAGCAATACTAAATAAAAAGCACACACGACGTATGAAACGTGCTACGCATGGTCGTGGTTACGACTACGATTTCTATCAACTCTCCCCATCTAAGAAGAGTTTGATCACGAACTCTGGTGAGAAAATCAGCAAGTCATCAAAAAAATGCATGCCAAAAGTAGCAGGAAGATGACCACGAAATTTGCCATTACTCTCTAATATACCCAATGGATTAGATAACGCATCATCTAGAAGCATGTGTCGCTTCATTAGATGCATAACTACTAATTGTACTAATCTACTAGAACCACGCATCAAAATTTGAATATAGAAGAAACAACTACAAAATAGGACAACTGCAAATTCTTTCACGGTATTTGCCGTACCTATTTGGTTTGCCTGCAAATAGAGAAACAATTATTGTGCCAAAATTTATGTGCGTGACTTGCTTGTTGGGTCCCAAATACTGATGAAGACAGTCTTCAAACTCATCCTAAAACGGATTATAAACTTCAAAGTAATGACCTTTTCTGGAGACTCATCAAGATTGGGGGTTTATTTCAATCAATTGCTTGATAAACGTTGAAAAATGTCGCACGTATTGGGTTACCCCCTTCTTCCCAAATTTCCTAGTTCCTTTCACGCACCAGATCGCGGATATCGCTGATCCCAGCAGCGATATGGGGCTCTCTCTCTCTTGAATACCGGCCACCATAGACACCGATGACCCTCTCTCCGTCATTTGCGATGTAATCATCCCCTCTCCGATCGTTCTTCGAATTCGAAGAGTTTTGATTGGGGTTGGTCTTCTTTGGTTGGGATTCCTGACAATTGGAAATCGTTGATCATGTGAACCTCTTGCATCAATGTCGTAACCTTCTCGTCAGACTTTGACCGAAAACTTTTCGACACGTCTTTGTCTTTCCCACCTACTAGATCAATCGCAAGGTGAACCTATATCTCTGTTGTCTCTTCGTGGTGTTTCATCTTCAAGCCATCTCCATCGAATTTCTTTGAATCCTCCGTCACAACTCCTGCCTCTAACCTCACTTTTTCGACAATCTTCTTCTCTCATATTTCTACTTCATCTTCAATGCCGTCGGCAAATCTTCCGTCACCATCGAAACTCGCTAGGACACGCAATTTGGCAAGCATCACCTCAAGTTGCTTAAACATCATCTTGTTTGATTATGTGAGCTCTTTGTTAGACTCTATAACCAACTTGGTAGACTCTTCTACTGTTTTCTTCCCCATCGTTTGTTGTAAAAAAAAAAAATCGCAAAAATCACTGTAGCAACGCCGAAAATCATTGTAACGCGCATAAATTATTGTAACGGACACCGAAACCACTGTAGCAGAAAAAGAAAAAAAATTCGCAGAGTCTTGCTCGCTCTGGTACCAATTTGTTAAAAACTACGTGCGCGAAAGCAAAATTAACCACGATTAATACTAAGTTCTCTTAATTACATAAAATAAAGGTCAAAAGACCTAGGGTTTATGAGATTTACCCCAAACTCTACAATCTCTCTCTAAGGCTAAACTTTTTCTCTCATTAAAACCAACATTAGAAATAAACTAAACTTCGACTTTCTTTTATAGGAGAAGTGACCTAGCACAAAAGAAACCCTAATACCAATCTAATTAAGAAACTAGTCCTATTATTCCATGAATTCTAAATAAAAGGGGCGCACACGACGTATGAAACATTCTACGCGTGGTCGTATCCCACGACCACGATTCCTATCACAAACGAAAAAGTGCTCCTCAATATTTTGATACTTTGAAACGGGTACAATCTTTTGTACTTGTAATCCTTGTGCAATGTTGATAACAATATTAGAATGACTTACTTTTTATTTTTTAGAAACGGGTACAATCTTTTGTGCTTGTAATCCTTGTGCAATGTTGATAACAATATTAGAATGACTTACTTTTTATTTTTTAGAAAAAATGATCTTCATGGCAAGGAGATTACATCCGTAAGAAAATAATCTCTAAAATCATTTTTATGTATGCCAAGTAATGCGTGTCAAAGTATTATAATAATAATTTCGGTTTCTATTTAAGATTTTGTTATGATTCTTTTCTTAACTTATTTGGATATTGGTTGCAGGATGAAGCAAGGTTGAGAGAACTGCTTAAGTTTGCAAATGGATGTGGAGCAATTACTACGACAAAGAAGGGAGCTATACCTGCACTTCCAAATGAGATAGAAGTCCTCAAGTTTATCCAAGGAGAATAGAGTCAATATAAATAATAAATAATAATTTAAAAAAAAAAAAAAAAACACTTCAATATAAGTGCTGTTTAGATTATTTTTTTCTTAGAGGTTGTTTAGATGTTAACTGCTATGTTTTTGCTTTCTTCTTTTGGATATGGATGATAGCTTTTGAAGTTTTATCCACTTGTGTTTGGAAACCTTGAATAGAGTCAATACAAAAAATGCCCACTTAGCAAGAAAATAAAATAAATAGTTTCCCTTGTTTCTCTCCGATGTTGGTGAACTTGGCTTTGCCTGTGAAAAGAAGTGACTGATAGATCTCTGTGAAGTAGAATAAGGTTTTACTTGAGGTGTAAGAAGAGATATTTTCACGGGGGGGGGGGACTCCGTAGGGTTTAATGAGTTCCACATTAGGAAAAGCTCTCCAACAAAAGCATTCAGCAGAGCACAGAGTATATCGGGCTGATTGGCACTAGTATGAGATGATTGGAATGCGTCTGGGGTTTACAATTTGTTTCAGTGGTTCTTTATGATAGCTTCCTAGGGGGTGTTCAATTAAAACATGCAGATTCTTTCAATTCCTACTTTTGAGCTTAACTGACTAGGCTCAGGAGGAATTACTAGTCCAGCTTCGATCAAGTTGATGTGGGATAAATAGAGCAATCAGACTTTGGTGGAGATGTCCTAAATAACACTGACCTCTTGAAACATCAACTTTCAGCTTCACTCAACATATGTACCTTTGGATGTATTGTGAGAACACCCAGAGAGAAGGTATAGGGTAATGGATATCCCTCTGACTCAGTCATAGAAGAAGCTAAACAAAGGCGAGGTTGGGAGGATGCAGAGGAGCAGTGAAAGTCACGAGGACAACCGAAAAGCAGTGAAAGCCATGCTGATCTCAAGAGATCTGCAATTGGGCTAGTGGGATTGGGCCATCTTGTACCATTCTGAAATTTCTGGTTTACTGCTCGAAAAAAAAAAAAATTATGGAAGGATAGCCTATATAAGCATAAAGTTTTAGAACTTACGGACATCTTATATTCATAACATACTAAAATTATTTTTACGTACCAGTAAATACCAACATAGCGCATTACGTTTATAATGTCTTATATGCTGAGCTATACTTACTGATATTGGTACGGAAGCCTGGCATAATCTCGCATCACTCAACTGGGTTTCTAAAATTTTTGTGATGAAGAACTGATATACCATATATGGCAGTATTTTAAGCATGCTTGAAAGTAGACAGCAAAGACCAAAAAATCAAACAGACATTAAATTCTATCCAACAAACATTCATTTAGGACCTGCACCTCATTTGGCTTTGGGTGAACTAATTTGCTTTAATTTACTTGGGCCTATTGGAAAGAATTCTCAGCTTAGTTTATCTTTCAGTAATATGGTAATATATATTCCACACTTAAAAGATGCATATGAGAAAATGTGTAATGTACGATACACAATACTGTATATACAAAATTAAGTTTTTTGGATAAACAAAAAGGAAATGGTTACCGAACCAGAACAGAAAACACTTCTTTCATTGCAGTGTAAAGTGTTTTCCTCCCCTACTACAACACAACTGCTTGTGGGTAGCATTCACTAACCTCCATCTGCAAATTACTCCAAGCTTGCTTACATTTTTCCAACTTTTTCAGCATACAAGCTAGAAATTCCTCTGCCCATGGCTCACTCTTTCCTCCCATGCTCAGATCATAAGGTACCGAAAAGCTGTTTAAGCAACAGTGTACGATTATTAAATTATATATCTATGTCATTTATGCATGAACTATAAACTCAGGTTGTCCTATTTAACAGAGCATGCGTATTTCATAAACACGAGAAAATAGAGGATGCCAATATCTGAAAACTGATAAGGTATCTATCTTTCTTATCTTTCTTCCTTTACTAATCATATCACTAGTATGTACTTTAAAACATTTAAGCAACATTTTGCCAACTAAATACAAAATCTTCATGGGGTCAATGTAATATTTGTTGTAGAGCATGTTATCTATCACGCTTTAACCAGAACCCGGGCAACTAAAAAATAGGAAAGATTATGAACTATATGACTATGTCAGGCAGTGCCTTATGTATCACTGACATGAGGTGGTTTGAGCCAGCTCGTGGGTCTTTAAGGGGGTATATTAGCTCAAAACTGACGACACTGAATGATTGCAACCATCAATCAGCGCAGTAATTTTTCTTTCTATTTGCTCTTTTTATTTTCAAAACATGTATCACTAGTTAGTGTTTAATTATCTTATATTTCTAATAGAAATAAAATAATGAAAAACCATTATGTCCACTATATACCATTAAAACCCCTACCAATGAATTGCGATATTTGTAGACATTTTTATCTGTGATTATTTCTCATATTAAGGTATATTGTGGTGATATAATAATATCACGAGTTAAAATTCCTATTACGTGTGCGCTTAAAGATTATGCGCCTAGTCCACGTAATTTGGAGCAAATGAAAAGTGTTGCCGGACTCCACACCTCTCTCCAAATCCGGATCTGGATTATTGCCTAAATTCGGAGCTTTGGCTATTGGCATGGTTCAAAAACTCTGACTCGGGACTTGGATCGCCCACGGCCGATCCCGAGTTGCACAGTCCGAGTCCGAGTTGGTCCGAGCTAGTATTTTTTTTCAGCATAAAATATGATATATGTATCTCAAGTAGTTCTTTGTATTTTTTTATAGCTCAAATAATCGATCCAAATGCAATATTAGAATTGGTTTAGTACAATCCACACCAAAGATACAAAGTACACTCTACAAGAAATATACAAATACAAAGATAATTTATATAGTCAAACATAAATGATACAAACACACCACACCACACCACACCACACCAAGATACTAGAAATACGAGCTTCATAATAAAACAACTAGATGATTGGATAACTCATTTGCTTAACCAAATCATTCTAGACCTAGATGATATGAATGCACTCCCCAATTGGTATTGCAAAATTCAGAACAACCGTCTCGAGGAATCGAAGAGGAAGAAGTACCAATCTGTTGATAAGTACTACTAGTACCGTATTGCCTAGTACCGTATTGCCCAGGCTGTATCTCAGATTGTCCGTAAGAGCCGTAGTATGGATTATATGGGGTTTGATAAGATCCATACACCGCCCACGAGAATCATTGTCCTTACGTATCAGAAAATCCATGTTGCACTGACTGACCATAAGAAGACATTGAACCATCCTGATTGACTCCATAATCACCAATTCTTATGATTTGAAACCCAACATCGATATCACTTACTCCTATTTCTTGGGTCTCGCCTTCATCATCTTCACTTGGAATAGATGTTAAGTTCCCAAATTTACTTCTTTGCCATTCATAACCACCCGTAACGTGACTACCTCTTCTAGATTCATGATACGCGTCTTGCGTTATGGTAAGTATTGTTCAAGCCGCTATCAACTTGATTATCATTTTAACACCCATCTTTGTCCATGTTATCAGTACCGACTCCACTAGGGCTAGGAGAACAGGTTATTCCCCTTATTCGCTGACTACAACAAACTTATGGTTGTCAATGGGTCGGATCGGTACGGGTTTTAAAATAACCCTAATCCAATCTATTAAGAATTTTAGCCAACCCGATCCGAACCGAAACCTATTAGGGTCGGGACATTTCAAAACTAACCCGATCTATTAAGAAATTCTTTGATCTGCTAATGATCCGACCCGAACCGTTAAGAACCAAATGATATTTGATCTTAAATTATGTTATCTTTGAGTCAAAATGTAAGAATTACATCAGTCCAAGCCTCAACTTGAAAATGACCATGATCTCGAAATAAAATGTCACGACCACGACACCCCTTGAGATATCGAAGAACACGAATAGTTGCCTAGAAATGGGGATGACGCGGCTTGTGCATAAACTGACTAAGAACTCCAACCGCATATGCAATATCAGGACGGGTAATAGAAAGATAGAGGAGCTTCCCAAGAAGCCGCTGGTACTGCCCAATGTCCCCCAATAACTCCCCCTCAAAGTCGATCAGGCGATGATTCAGTTCTAGAGGTGTAGCAGCAGGACAACATGTAAGCTGTCCTGAAGCAGAGAAAAGATCAAGAATGTACTTTCTCTGAGAGATAAAAATACCAGAACTAGAACGAGCAATTTCAATCCCAAGGAAATAACGCAAAGGACCGAGATCCTTCACCTGAAAGCGGGTACAGAGATAAGATTTCAGGTCACTAATACCCTGAATATCATCTCCTGTAATAATAATATCGTCAACATAGACAAGCAATGCAACAGTCTTCCTACCAGAATGTTGAAGAAACAAAGTATGGTCAGCACTACTCGGAACATAACCAAAGTCAATCATAGCGGTACCAAATGTATAAGCCCAAGTACGAGGAGACTGCTTAAGCCCATAGATGAACTTTTTTAGCTTACATACCAAGCCAGAAGCAGAAGCGGAACGAAAACCTGGAGGTGGAGACATATAGGCCTCTTCCTGCAATATTCCATTCAGAAAGGCATTCTTCACATCCATCTGAAAAAGGAGCCAAGATTTCGATGAAGCATAGAAAAGATGACTCGAATAGTATTCATCTTGGCCACAAGAGCAAACGTCTCCTGATAATCAACACCATGTATCTGTGCATACCCCTTGGCAACTAACCGAGCCTTGTACCTGCTTACCGCTCCATCTGGATTTTCTTTAGCCGTAAACACCCATTTGCATCCGACTAATGTACGTCCAGGCGGGAGAGAAACCAATGACCAGGTATTATTAATCTCCAATGCATGTAATTATTCCAACATCGTAGCCTTCCAATAAAGTTTGGCTAACGCATCTGCTACTGTACATGGTATATCAACCAAAAAGAGAGAAGCTAGAAAAGCTTTATAAGTAGGAGATAAACGATGATCTGAAGTATAATCAACGATAGAATAAACCGTTGTATCTGAATATCTATCAGGCTTCCTTGCATTACGCTTCTCTTTCCGAATAGCAATCGGTCTATCATCATCACTATGAGATACAGGTGAAGCATCATCAGTAGTAACTGGTATAGAAGCGGTAGGAGAAGGTTCAATACCTGATAAAGGTAAAACGATGGCAGGTGGCAAACCTGGAGCTACAAAGGATGTTTGGCAGTCTGGTGTAGGAGGCTGGCATCCTGGATGTCGTCGAGTATAAACCTATAAAGGACGTGAAACTGAAGGTGAAACTAAGGTGGGATTGCAGACTCACACGGAACACTCAACAGAAGTGGATCTAAAGGAGGAGAAGATACATCTTCTAAAGGAAGAGGACGAACTAGAAAACACTTCCCCTCAGAGAGAACACCGCCCGTAAAGAACAGAGCATGTTCAAAGAAAGTAACGTCCATAGAGGTGAAATAACGACAGGATGAGGGATGGAAGCACCTATAACCCTTCTGAGAATGAGAGTAACCCAGGAATACACATTTCAAGGCAGGAAGATCTAGTTTAGAGGCTGACCCAGTGGCTTGGACGAAACATACACACCCAAAAATACGAGGTAGAATCTGAAAAACGGAACGATCAGGATAAATAATAGAATACGGGGTATGAAAACCAAGAACTCGAGACGGAGACCGGTTAATCAGAAACACCGCCGTAAGAACAGCATCAGACCAAAAACGTGAGGGAACATTCATGCTAATTGGCATAACACGAGCAAGATCAAGAATATGACGATTTTTCTTTTCCGATTTACCATTTAGCTGCGGAGTTTTCGTATTAGAGGTTTGATGCTCAATGCAATTGACATTACAGAATTTGCGAAGACCTTGGGACATAAATTCCCCACCTTGATCGGAACGAAAAACTTTAATAGTTTTCCCAAACTGAGTACGAACCATTACAGTGAATGTTTGGAAAATAGAGGAGACCTCATCTTTGGATTTCATCAAATAAACCCAAGTACACCTCGAAAAATCATCAATGAACAACACAAAATAACGAAATCCTAAACTAGAGGTAACTGGGGGCATGAGCCCAAACATCCGAATGCACAATATCAAAACAAGAAGAAGTTTTATTAATACTCAACGGATACGTACTACAACGATGTTTAGCTAGTTCACACGTTTCACAAGACAAGTCAGACATGGATACTTTAGAAAAGAATGACGAAAACAAATAATGTAGATACTCAAAGGAAATATGACTTAAGCGGTGATGCCAACATAACACCCGCTTTATATTTTCACTACTAGAGATATACTTTAACTGGAGAGTTTGAGGAGAAATAGAAGAGACATGTCCATCCAGGAAATAAAGACCACCCTCTTCACGTCCACTACCAATCATCTTCTGTTACATCAGATCCTGAAAAACAACATAATTAAGAAATATGGTTATACTGTAATTTTACTAACAGAAAGAAGATTAGTATCTAACTGAGGGACATGAAGGACATCAGATAAAAAAAGTGAATATGTAATCGGGATACAACCCTTCCCTACAATAGGAGTCTCAAATCCATTGGCAAGATGAACAGTCCATCGTCATGAACTAGAAGCATAAGACAGGAAAAGAGATGACATACCAGTCATATTATCGGTTGCGCCCGAGTCAACAATCCAAGGCGAAGTCGGAGATGCAGAAACACTATTTGCAGATGCGAAGTTACCTGCATGAGAAGTTGCCGGTGTGGAAGACATAGAGAGAAACTGTCAGAACCTGTTGATTTCATCCTGAGAGAGAGCATTAAAGGCCGAAGAATCTGGCGTACTAGAGTCGACAGATAAGTGTACTGAGGACTGAGATGGGCGGGGTTGATAACCAGCAAGACGACTGTGCAAAGCATGACAAATTGTCTTTAGATGTCCCCACTTACCACAATAATCACACTTCTTCCTCGGGGGCGAGATTTACTGGAAGCCACTAGTAACGGAGAAAGGCTAGGTGATGATGTATGTGAAGTTTGTGAAGGAAATGACGGTGGTGCCAGATAAGCATAACGAACAGCCATAGCAAAAGTCTCTTAAGGGATCCCGGAGATAGGAGGCATAGGTGACCGACGACTCTGATCGGAAAGACAATATGCGTGTGTCTCTTCAAGAATTGGGAAAAGAGTCCTATCAAGTAGATGAATTCGTGCATACTCAAAGTCGGGATTGAGCCCTGCAAGAAACTGAAACACCCGAGTCTTCTCCACAATCTTTGCATAAATCTCTGCTGCCGTAGGTGGAATAGGAACCTTTTCACTTGGTACGCTAGCTGGCAACTCGATGAAGCTATCATAATGAGATAATTCTTCCCAACTCGATCGAAGTCTCGCATAATACATCCCCAAAGTATGAGTACCCTGTTTAAAATTCCCAATCTCATTAGAAAGTTGAAAGATCCTAGCATTATTCTCTCGCTGAGAATATACCTTACAAAGTGATTCCCAAATCAGATGCGCATTGTTTGTGAATAAGAACCCAGCGGAGATCGTCGGCTGCATAAAATTAATCAACCAAGTTCTCACCATCGAATCATCCGAGAACCACTTTGCATACTTCGGATCTGATTATGCAGGTTCTTTTTCTGTGCCAAGAAAAACCCTATATTTCCACGAACACCAACAAACAATTTCACGAACTGTGCCCATCGAACATAATTCAAGCCATCTAATAGTTGTGAGGTAATCTTCAGATTTCGATTATCATGAACATAATTGAAGGTCTGGACATCTTCACTCGTTCCAATCGAAGAAACGGTCGAACTCGAACTAGACTCGCCACCGATAGCCATCGCGATCGATTACCTCAAATAAACCAAACAGATCTGAGATTCAGATCAACATCTATCGCATCTCGCGACCGGATCCAAAAAAATAAAAAAATTGTGAAAGCTTATGTTGTGATCAGAATAACGTTACCAGAAAGACAGTGATAATCGTCGTTCTTCAAAACACAAGAGAGAGAAAGCGGCGGCGTGAATCAAACTAAGGGTAGTTTGATTAGTGAGGGTGTAGAATGAGGGTAACTCGCTCCGATACCATGTAGAAATAGATTAGAGAGAGAAAAATATTTTTATTGAATTGATTATTTAGGTTACATCATACTTTCTATATATAGAAGAAAGATAGTAAACTACTTCTATGAATAACCAATGTGGGACTAAAATAACATAAAATAGCCTTGCTAATAATCAGAGCCTATTCGATCTTGTAAATAACTTAAGAGTTTTACGCTTACGCCCGCGACGACTTTTGCCATCGTCGGACAACTAAAGTATGTTGTCTTTTATCTTGTTTTTCTTCGATCTTTCCATCTTATAGATTTTTTTTGGTTTGTTTCTTATTTAGCGAAACCCTAACGTTATTTCACTTCACAATGGCGGCCATTCCGCTTGAAGTCAATCTAGCATTTTTACGCTTTCATTTCTACAATGCCATCGCTGGATAACTCAAGATATCCGAGTTTTTCTTCCGCTGTGGGTGTCTTTTCCTGTCTCCACACTAAGAGTTCACTCTTTATTATCGCTTGTCTTTTTATGTGGACAATTGTCGACCTATTTCTATGTTTCTTTTTTGTGTGCATGAATCTTCTAGCAATGATTGGTGCTAGCCGTGTGTAACCATCTTGAGGTTATTCGCCAAACATCTTGTATGCATCTACAAGTTTTATCAAAACCTTATGGAAATTTTGGGTTTTTAACCCAAATCAGAAGCGAAGGTTTGTCGATTTTGAGAGAATCTTTTGTGCCGTTTGTTACCGGCAGCTCTTGTGATCCTCTCTCTGTCTTTGTTCTGAAGTAAACATTTGTCATGTTTTGAATTGGTGACTCTTGCTGATGTGTTTTGCCGTTTCAAACTTTTGATGGCTGATTAAGTTCTGGTTGCAATTTGCTGGTACAATTTGCAACCGATTTTTTTCTTCCAATCACCATCCTCTCCAACCTGAAATTTTGGATCTATGATGGTTCCAAGATCTCCTCTACTGTGGTTTCGTATAAGAGATTTAGTTGTTACTTCTGCAAGTCCTCTAAGATTGATTTCTGCGGTGGAAATTCGGACTCCGACACCTCTATAAAGGAGGATTATCTGTGTTTTGGGGAGTATCTGTGCCGATTTAGTTGTTAGTCACATTGATACAAAAAAATTATGTTCGTATCAACGTGAGGGAGAATGTTGGAGTATCTGTGTATAACTACACATACTACTTTAGTCCCACATTGGGTAGAAATAGAAGTAGTTTAGGGATCCCCTATTATATAAAGAAGGCTAGATTGTAATCTATAATCAACTTGAGAGTGAAAAAACGTTTTTCCTTTAATTTATTTCTACACCATAGACCAAGCAGGTCTCTTTGAGTCGGGTTAGACCTGCTACACATTTACAATCTTCGTTTCTGCATCAGCAGGTGGCGTCGCTGTGCACAATACATTTTCTCAAAGTTAATCTTGCAAATAACTCCAGGGGTTCCTTGCTTAATCCTCTCAACCACGAATTTATCTGCTCGACAATATGGCCTCTTGGAGATGAGACTAAGAGGCTTAAAAGTTTTGCAGCTCCTCAGCTGCAGAAGAATTTGGTTTAAGCTTGACGAAGTTCATGCTCATCTCCAATCCAGAAATGCATCCTGGATTTCCTATTAAACTCCAAATTAGTCGCGGTAACTTCTCCTGCCTGAATATGCTTACACTTTCAAAATACCGCATTGGTTACCAATCTGGCTAGAGCTTTCTCTGCCATAGCTCCTAAGAGACGCCAAAATTTCCTCCTATTGAACTCTATCGTCGGCTAAGTTGCAAGATAATGATCATCATATCACATCCAATCTGTTGAGCATGTGTCTCTACTGATGCGGCTCCTTACCCAAGGAAGAATGAAACTAAAGCAATTGCTTCCTGAACATCACATTTCATCCCCGTAGCTCCTACCAATTTTAACTTAGATTGTTTGGTATAAACATGCCTTCTCGCATTAGCCGCCAAGTGAAAAGCCTTTGGATTTCTGTTTCATCATTCAGCAAGTCACTTTGGATCTCTTCCATTTAGTTTCCTCCCACAAGAGTAACTTCTGAATCTCCACTTTCCCCCGGGTTTTCATATTTAAAACTCTCTCTTCCTCCAAAATAAACTCCCGAACTTCCTCTTAAGAGAGTGGATCTTCAACTAGATCTCCCCTGACGAGATTTGCTTCAGTCCTTCAAGTTAACCTTTAAAGCCTTTAACTCCTGGCTCCCTTCCCTCGAACCTACAAGTCATCATTCAGGATGATGCTAAGCAGAAAGAATACATTAGATTATATCATTTTTACATTCTTTTTATCGACTCAGGTAGTGGTCTTCCTTGACCCCAGGTCGCCTAACAAAAAACGCTTTGGAGCCTTCAGACAAAAAGAGCAGGGAAACCCTCCAATGGAAACGAATTACACCACTCTTCATTATGGAACCGACTCATCACAATGCAACCACATCAGTATGAACAAGAAGGGTCAATGGCTAGATCAAGCTACACCACAATCTAAAATGACCAAAGTATTAGAAAGTTCCTCCAAGAAAAATCATCCCATATTTTCAAGAAATTGGACCATAAACAGTTATAGAAGCGATACGAAAATTGCGCACTGAGGTATGTACACTATAAATGGATTTAGTAATAAAATAAATACGGATTGAGGTATGTAACTATATTTTTACTCATAAATTTATATAATATCACTACAACAAATTTGGCCTTTTACGTCATCTAAATAAAGTCATTTATCTCAAATATGACGTTAGAGGTCCTATTTAATCTTTTACCCCCGTAACACAGCTTACTTAATTGGGTTGTAATGTCACTTTTTAGAAATTGACGTTAAATATAGTTGTTTCTGAAAATAACATCATTTTCAACGATGATATAAAAAAATGTCTTTCACGTTATTTCATAAGTGACTTAAATGTTGAACACTTAACATTTATGTCGTTTTTAATCAACTGATGTCGATCAAAACACCGTTAAACGTATTAACACTCAATATAGAGATCGAGAAACTCAAGGGGGAGGAGAAACACATAAGATAATTTAGGTTTTTAAGGAAATCTCTAGCCCCAAATCGATACCATATGAAATCTTCACCTCCCCCAAATCACACCATAAGAAGGCAAGATACAGATCTTCACCACCTATTTTTGAATTGGAAAATTGCTTTGAAAAGAGAAATTTCCAATAGCAGGTTAGTGAATCCAAAACTCTTCCTTCTCTATTGATTTATATATTTGTTGTAATACTTTTCGATTTCTTCGTTTGATGAATTAGGATTCTTATTAAGATCAAAAGCCCCATGTTTTATATCATGTACTTATGGGGTTTGTTTGTTTGAATGCTTGATTAACTCTACAAAATTAGAAATCTAGTATGTAGGATGCTTTCTTTGTATGTTTGATGCTGTGTTTAGAAAGCTTCAGGGATTTTATTGAAAAAAAATGTCAGAGCCAAGCTTGGTGGATTCTGAGTTTGCAAGGGAGATGGTGTAGAAACTCGTGAAATTATAGGCTTGAAACTTCCTACAAAATTTGTTCGGGGACGAAGGGAATATTTTGGCTCCCATACTTACAAACAACTGATAACCCGGGAGCGTTTCACGCCAAGTGAGCTAAGCGTGCCAGGCAATGTAAGGCTGGTGTAGGTTCTTTGACTTGGGATTGTCAGGTGTGTTCTTGTTTGCTTTCTTTTTGGTTAATTTTACTCAGACGATGGAGCTACTTCTTTCTTTAGAAGAAGCATTTGTGATACAAAACCAAGAGGTGCCTATCATGTTTATATGTTCTTGTCGAGGTTTTTGATTTGGATGTTGCTATATTTGCGCTATAAAGTCTGTACATAAAACATAACCCTTGTGGAATCATGTCATCAGGTCTTTGCCACTATGTACAATGGGATATTCTTAGTATGGTTATGGTAGAGGGTAAGCTAAAATGAATATTAAATGAGCTTAACAAAACTAGATATGTTTGCCTCTCCCGTCTTAGTTTTGTAAGAATCTTTTTGTTTCCTTTGATTGATGTTCACGATGTGATGATAGGAGATGAGCTTAATTATAGTGGGTATGTTGCATCTCATGGTTTTGTAGGTTGCATTGGATTACATTTGCAAAAGAGGATTAACTTTGGGCGTTTCAAAAGAAAAGAGAATAAAATATGTGTTTTAATCCTATTTTTGTTTTTGTTTGTCTTTTGTTATTTGCTATGTTTTAAGAATGGACCAATGCATTGCCTCCGGTGCAGATATGCAAAAGATATACTTCAAAGGGAAATGTTTCCTCATGTGAGCAAGGGAGAGTGCGGTAAAACCAAAAAAGCTTACTACTTTGGGTAAGAAATTTTCACTTCGGTAATCAAAAAGTTGCTTGAATCTTCTTTTACTTCTGCTGCTTTTGCTAGATGTATCAACCGTCGGCTTTTACTTTGTGCGTTTTGCCGAAGGCCTGAATGCAACAGGGACCACTATGGCAATAAGAGACTGGATCTTGCCGTTCCTTTACTTAGTTATCTCTCTGATGTAATAAGATATTTCCTTGATGAAGTAGGGGAATGGTGAAATCCCACAATTGAACTTCAACACTATGATGTCAACCTTCCCAGTTGCACAAGGGACCCAGTGATGAGGCACTTAACATTCAAGCGAGTTTATGGACACTTAAGAAATACTTGATGGAAGTATGGCCCTAGTTCTTAAAGTCTTTCAAGATCTGGACTATGCTTTGGCATAGTACTTCCAAGGCTTGCAAGCGTCCAAATTGGTGAGAAGGCTAATGAAATCATGACCATTTTTGATAGTAGATTCATTATTCAAAAAGAATGCTTAAGCGCAAGAAATGTCTCCAAGATCTGCCCTTAATGCTAGATACTAGGAGTACTTTATATTAGAATTATGTTAGTCTCCTATTATCAATGGTTGTGTTTTCGTCTTTAAGTGACATGACAACTTTTAGATGTTATGTCTCTATAAGGGATCTGCACACTTGCTTTTGTAGTTTATGAAATCCTTGTTTTCTTGTCAGGTTGAAGGTAAAAGCCCAATTTGGATTTTCCAAGTAGGACGCACGGAAAACGATTGAAGGTAAAAGCCCAATTTTTTTTTCATTTAACAATGGTCATTTGCTTGAATCTGTTTCTTCGTACTAGTATAGAAAAGTTGCTCAAAACAAATGGTGTTAATTTTTTCGTTGTGGCTACAGGAATCTATTTTGGATCTATAATGATGAACAAGCACTTGGGAGGGAATTTTCAAACTCAAGAGCTATTAGTAATTCAAGTCTGACACAAAAGAGTCCATCATTATGTGCCCTTTGATACTTCTCTTTCGTTACAGATATTGTGTTCTCTCAGATTTAGTGTATTCGTATCAAATCACCTTTGCATAAGGATTTCTTAAAGCCTTTATGCTAGACTTTCTCATAGCCATTAATTTAGGTGTACATCTCTGATACATGGAAATGGCTAAGGATGGAACTTTAGTTTTTTTTTATAATTGTGACTAATAGTCTGTTAATTATTCTTCCTTGTAGGTTCAGAATTGCCATGGATGAAAAGGAAACCATCTCAGAAGTTTGTCGTGCTCCATCTCTGTAATCTTCGTTTGGATAGTGTTTATTTGAACGTGTACCTTAAATTTAATCATTATTACAATGCTTAAGTTTTTAGACAATTTATTTTTGATTGATGTATTTTACTTTTAATGTTTGTGTAATTTTGTTGTAATCCACCAAAATGGGTGGGAAAGTACAGGAGCTGGAAGAGCGGAGGATCTGTAAAGAAAATAAAAATAAATAAAAATAAAAATAAATCAATTTGGAAGACTAACCACGTCATTAAATAAATGACGTTAAAGAGATAAGCAACGTCATTTTGGAGTGACATCAATAAGTGACGTTGAAAACATACTTCCAACGGTCGCTGGCCATAATTAATTACTAATGACGTCATTCAAAAAATTCATTTGACATCACTTTTAAAAATGACGTGGATAAACCGTGACTTTCCACGTCATCACTTTTCACCTCACTTGCTAAAATGACGTTAAAAGCCATTAACATCATTAAAAAAGTAACGTGAAAACCCTTATTTGTTGTAGTTATATGATTTAAATATTTGGATTTATGATCTTGAATTGTTCCTTATTGGGACAATTACTCGTAATTACTAGTTTTAGCTCAGTCGAATATTAATTCTAAATGTATAAAGAAACGACATCAAAACATCAAGATAAATAGGAACAAACCTCATTAGTTCTTCTTGCCGATTTCCTTTACTAGATGTATCATTTCTGAAAAAGTTAGAGATGAAATATTCTTAGTCATGGACTGAATTTACAATATTAGCTACTTCTAATTAAGAAAAAGGACCAACCTGCATATTAAAATTTTGTACAGTCGAAGAGACTTGGTAGATAGGTTATAAACGGCCTCCGCAATATGCTCCTTATCAAACAAATACACTACTGGATAACCAAGAAGCCATCTGAAAAAAGTTCATAAAATAACCAGTTTTACTCTGATGCTAACAAATATAAGCAATACAAGTTAATCTTTTCATTCCATAGAATTCATAATCTTCCACCAGCCTTGCAAAAAATAATCATCCACAAAATTTTCAGAGCAAATATCAATATCATAAAATTAACTAATCACCCAACCACTTTTTTTGTCCGATCAGCATAGACAACTCGTGGACTGGTATATGGAGTGTCTCGTTTGTAGCATGTCAATGATTTTTATCTTTGAAGGATTTCAGTTATGAATAGGGCTGGCTGGGGCGGGTTAGCCTAAGTCATCCCCATCCATCCCCGTTTATATTGATCGTACCATACCTACCCCATTAATCCATTTATCCTTATCGAGGATTCCCTAAACCCGCCCCGCCAAAGTATATTGAGCTCACTAAAAGTGGTTTTGAGCTCCCAATAGTAGAGGGTCAAATGCCTCAAAAAGAGGCACTCATGGTGTCAGAAGGTCTGTTTTCGAACCCCGGGTGTCTCGACATTGACTCTGCCGAAACATATCCAACAACTGAGATTAAATCCATTGAAACACATCCGACGGCTATGTTACTCTTTTTTCTGCTAGGTAAATTATGTTGTTCACTTTTTCTCATCTATCTAAAAATGGCTTACTCTCTCTTGCATTGAATTATCAGTCATACGATCATTTGGTAATAAAAGTATATACATGAATTTTTCCGCCTTTTTCTCCATACACAAATCACAACTCTCGCATCAAAATTTAACTCCTACAAAAATCCAAATCACAACTCTCGAAAGGTGATCTCTGCAACACCTGTTCTTCGTCGATCAAAACAACAAGGACCAACAAAGAAGAAGAATTCAAACTCATAATCAAAAAACACGAGAAATCAGGAGATTGTTCCCCATCAAAGAATAAGAAACCAAAATGCCCTGTGAAAATCCAACTCCAGGAGGTACAACAAGCAATCCAATCTTTAACGAAACCCCAACTGATTCGAAGGCTTTAGCCATAAAACAAATCAAATTGATCTCGAAAGAGACAAAGCGGTGTTTTGTTGGTCGAAATTATAAAACCCACTGCCGCAACCGAATAGTTTGGTAATTTTTGTCAGCCGCGACAAACAGAATGTCACAACATATTTTTTCTTCTTGATGTGTACTTTGTACTGCTGGAAGGGTGTCTCTTTTTTTTTCCCTGACGTGGCGGGTGGTTTCTCCAACAGACTTGACCCTCCGTTGGAGATGTTCTAATGTTTACTCATTTTAGTGGGTATTCGACGAAAGTGGTCGTTGTTAGTAATACACCTAATATACTTCTATCACAATTTCTTATAAATAAGCAGACTATTTAGGTTTAACTTATTTTTCCAAAAGATTGAGATATAAAACCAATCTTTCGGCCAAATATGATGTAGAACTCTGAGGAAGAGAGAGATTAGACGCACCAAGATAAATATGGATAAATTGTTAGGCTTTCTAACCAATCTCTGCCTTGATCAAAGTAAATTCAAGCATACAAATCCAAAAAGAATAAATATTTTATTCCCCAGAACTTCAACTGAAACACAAACCTTAACTGAAAACTTGTAGTGAACAGTGGGAGGCTTTTGCATCTATGCAACATTGAAACAAGAACGCATTTTGGTGTCTAGTACATGTACGGTGTCTGACACGACAAAAAAAAATTAATTACCTTGAAAATATGTCGGACACATGTGTGCGCGTGTCGAAGTGTCGGTGTGGGAAACATGTATACGTGTCGACAATGATTTCTTTTAAAGTTATGTCGTGTCCATGTTGCATGACTTTGCATTTTCTTTTGAAAAAACAATCAAACTTCCTAAATCCCTTGATAAGCAAAACATTAAACATGGACAGAGTCGATAGCCAGTTATGTCGTGTCAGGGAGGGAAAACCCTAGCAACCAAACCCGCTTTAAGATTCTAACCTTTTTAAGGTTTTGCATGAAACCCCCAACATAAGTAAACGCCCAATAATAAACCCGTAAGATTACAAAAGATGGCAGACAATACAATAGTACAAAAAACAAACAAAAAAAATACAAAATGGTCCGCCAAGTCTAATACAAAGCTTCATGGCCCTCCTAAGATGAATTTTTCAATCTAGCAATAAAAAAATTGAAGAACGCCCCTCGAATGTTCATTACACCACCCAAAAAAAAGAAATTTTCTCGAAATAATAACTTCATATTTTTTGTGCTCTTTTCCATCGAATAACCTCGCATTCCTTTCCAGCAAAATGGCCCAGGTAACGACAAAAGGGACAAACGTCGTATAGTCTTACCCCGTCCACAAATATTATTTAAGTTTCGTTCCGCTAAAATGATCATTACATTACTAAGATGAGACCAGATAAAAACAATTTAACTAAAGAAATAAATTCGAATTTCCAGGCAAAAGGACGATATGTAAAAAAATGGTCAAGGTATCCAGGCCGATGACTAGATAGGGAATGCGTATAAGATGGTCGATCCTAAAGAGTAGAGATAGCTGATAGGTCCAGAGCTAGAGGAGAGTTACTCCATTGTGTAAATTCTATCTATGTGGGTATTCCGTCAGTAGGCTATTACTTCATGGCTTGCTTCACCGTCGGTCCGGAAAAGCAAAGAATTAGGCCTTCCATTTTGATAATCGAAATAATAACTCGTTACTAGAACCTTGTGTTTATGTAAGTTGTCGATAATCGAAGCCTTATTCAGGTAGACAGTCCAAGCAAAGAAAGCCACTTTGGTCGGAAGTTCAGGGAACAACTTTTCTTTACTGGAAACAAGTGCTAGAGCTAGAGTTTGGGCTACTGAGAGCCTTATAAAAAGATCTCACAAAGATCGCATAGAGTATACATTTTGTTACAATTCAGATGTCATTGGGCTTTATTGCGGCAGCAACAAGATTTCTCAAGAGAATTGTCACAAATGTGTTCATGTCATGGCCCATACTGGGGATCACATCCCCTGGAGTGAAAGTCCATCTTCAAACTATTTAACAGCTCAACCATTAAATCGGCTATCACTTTTGCACCTAAACTGCTTAAAAAGTCGCTAAAAATTTTCTTTCTTGTCTAGTAAACTGATGTTTTAGTAATCCCTCTCACTCTGATCATTCTGGCTTCTCATTCTAACGAAGAGAGGGTTAGCTTAAAAATTTGCCAAAAATTCGACGGCTGCGTTTTTTTGCCGAATCTTTGAAAATCGAAGTTCTTTGTCGTTTTCCGCAATGATCTAAGCATCTCTGATCCAATCATTGTTTAATCTGATGGATTTGGCCTCCATTAACCTGTTTGAATTGGAGATGCGAAATGGAATTGTATCATTAAACTTTAACAAATCAAATGCAGAAGAGAAATCGAAGGAAGATCATGGTGAGGGTGAGTCGAGGGATACACCAAGCCAACCAAAACAGTCAGCTCTGGATAAGACAGTGAAGGAGCAGAATGGTGAGAAAGTCTCATACATAGAGAAGCTGATTGGATCTAAAACCCCAACTTTCAATTGGAAGATCTTACATGCCCAAGCAAAACTGGTGAGTACCCTTGTATTGAAATTGCAGAATCTGCTATTGACAGAAGTGTAAATGCTTATAAACACAATTTGGTGGGTAGAATAGTTATGCAAAAACTTACTTATTCTGATATAAACACAAAAAAGCTCTAATGCCCTTGTTTGGGTGAGGTTCCCAGGGCTTAGCATGGTGTACTGGGATGTTGAAACTCTGAAGGAAGACCTTAGGAACTCCAGTTCAGATTAATGGTGTACTAGGAGTATGGCCTCTGGTTTCTTTGCAAGTATACTTGTGGACATAGATATGTCACAAGCTATACCTGATCAAATTCTGGTCAAATCCAAATATGGTGATTTTTGGCAGGAGGTATTAATAAACAAATTCCCAAAATTTTGTAATCATTGCCAAATGTTGGGACACAACATCAGTGATTGCAATGCTTTAAAGAAAACAATCAAACAAGTGGAGAGACCCCAAATGAAGAAGACACCTAACATTGAGGTGGAAGTGAACATGGATAATGGTGTGCTGAAAGCTAGAGAAGTACCAAAGAGATACAAGAACCAGTTGGGTTTAAAGAACCAACTATTCAACAAAAGACAAGTACCACTGCATCAAAGGAGAAGGCTATTGAAAACAGCCTCCAATGCACAGACGAGGACTCTCCAATAATCATATTCCCAGGATTAGAGCATCTTGCAGCAAGATACCCTGGTTTAGGACAAAGATTCAAAGCCTTACATGACAGTTTTAACAAGGACTTTCAGTTAGCTTTGGGGGAGAGTGTAGCAGCTCTAGAGATAAGGATACAGAAACAATGGCAAATAAGGGTTTACAGATTCAGGAGGAGATAACATTGAAGGTGAGAGAATGGATGACAACATGGAGCAAGCCTATAAGGAAGGGGAGCCAAGAGAACATCATGCAGATAGTAGAGAACTTGGCTCATGCTCAAGCAACTCAAACTCCACAAAACAGACTCTGGGCTATTCCTGAATCAGCTGAATTAGATTTGGATCGGCTCCTAGTCTAAAGAACAACCAATGGTATATTTTAATGGAGGAAGGGAGTCAAGAAAAGTAACAAGATGACCTCAACTCACTGAAAGGGGTGGATACTCTAGCTGATGGATGGATGGTGCAAAAGAGGAAGTGGGCCAAGAATGCAACAGCTATGAAATTTCAACAAGTCCCACCAGCTACTACAAGATCAAGGTTTGTTAACCCTAAAAAACAATAGTTTTTTTTAAGAGGACTATTTATTGGAATGTTAGGGGTTTAGGGAATAACAAATCTATAAGGTATCTTAGAAATATGATACAAGTTATGAATCCTGAAGTAGTCTACTAGCCGAACCAAAAATAAAGCCCACTCCTGAGTCGATTAAGAGACTAGGACTGAAAGATATGGCTACTAATATTTTGCACAATGATAGTGATAAATTGCGGGGGAACATATGGGTACTATGGAAAGCTACTTTGCCAGATCCAGAAATTCTACACAAATCTAATCAAATTATATCCTTTATTATTGATGACAACATCATATCTGTTGTGCATGCAAGGTGCTTGATTAGTCAAAGACAAGATCTGTGGAACAACTTGAAGTGATTCAATAACATCCCTTATCCATGGCTAGTACTTGGAGATTTCAACTCTAATATTAAAATGAGGTAAAAGGTGAAGGTAGGGGCACAAATGAAAAGGCTACACAGGACTTTGCAGCAGCCATTGACTCTTGTGGACTCATTGAAAGTGTTAGAGAAGGACTGAGGTAAAGCTGGGCAAATGGCCAGATGGGAGAGGCAAGGGTTAATAGTCTGATAGAGCCTTCTATAACCAGTTATGGCTGGATAAATGATCCAGGAGGATCGGATCTAGACATTCAACCTCTTAAAAAGATGTCACGTCGTTCGAACGAGCCTTGGAGCCATTCGAACGAGTTTGACGGAAAAAACAGCCAATTCTGTCTACCTCGATTTCTAGGCATAAATTGGCAAGTCTTTCGAACGACTTGAGTTTCTAGAAGACCAGTTATGTCTGTCTCTATTTTTAGGCTTAATTGAGCTAGTCGTTCGAACGACCTATGGGTTCGTTCGAAGAACTATCGCGATTTCCTTCATAATTAGTGCGTTTAAGGGCATAATTGCCATATTTTGTAACTAGGAAACTTGTAACCCTCATAAAGGGGCAAGGCTAGGCAAGATGAAATGATCCAAGTTTGATCCAAGTTTTGTAATCTAGACTTAGAGTTTAAAAGAGGAATTCAATTGGAATCAATCCATTCAGCAATTGAAGCTCTTATTGGAAAATTCTCCCGCCAAATTGTTCTTCATTTAATTTTTCGATAAGGAAGTTCTCTAATTCGATTGTGGATTAAGTGGTATCAGATTTTCAAGTTACGATTCTCGGGGGGTTGTTGGTTTATGGTCTCTACACGTGACTGACTCAAGCAAACGAAGGAGATTATTGTGAGTCCGTTGAAGATTCACAGAAAACCTAGCTCGGAGAAGAAGGTAAATTCGGAGATGGGCGATTCCGAAAATAGGCTCACGAAACTAAAAAACAAAGTTTCTAACCTCACTACAACTCTAGGGGAGTTGCTAGCACAATTACACCTCGCGAACCTCGCTAAAGCATCTACTTCGACGAAGCGACAAGAGCGCAAGAAGAATAAAGGAGTTGCGGAGGGAAATGATGAGGTAACGAGGAAGATAGAGTATCTAGTGATGCCGAATCCATCGAGGAGAGACCGATTATTGGTAAGTCCATGAATCATATGCGTAATCTTCGTATCGATTTTAAAATTAAAATTCCATTCGACGGGTTAATAGATGCTGAGAAATTAGATAACTGGTTAGATAGGTTAATGACCAACTTTTCAGTTTACAAATATTTAAAGGCTCAAGAAATATGTTTTCAACATTGAAATTCACAAGTCATGCACTCACGTGGTGGAAGTCCTATAAGAAACGTCACGTAGTAGAAAGCTTGAGTTGGAAAAAGTTCAAGGTTTTTGTGAGGAAGCAATTTTATCATATTGGGTATGAGCAAGAGAGATGGTTCAAATGATATCATTTGCACCAAAAGCATGAACAATATGTACAAGAGTTCATTACAGCGTTTCATAACCAAGCTTTGGTTTTGGACATCGATGTGGACGAGTATGAGGTGTTCATGAAGTACACGAGGAGTTTGTCGGAGTCCATTAGAAGGGAGTTAAAACTTTTTACTGTGGAGAATATCAAAGATGCTACCGTGAAAGTAATTGCTATAGAAAGCAAGTACTTGAAGAGTGAGAAGGAAGACGACAAGAACAAGTCGGGGTACAAGTCTAGTTGGAAGAACGAGCATAAGGGAGAGTCCAAAGAAGAGGGGTCTTCGTCTTCGTCCAAGGAGAATTATTGCAGTCATTATAAAGCGAGTGGGCATATTTCAGATAAGTATTGAAAACTTTACCCGGAGCTTAGGCCGAAGGGGGAGGGGAGCAAGAAAAAGAGATATGCATTAGCTGCAGCAGTTGTTAACCTCCCGAATTTAGATAAACCGAATCCTACGCTTACTCTTATGTTTCAGCAAACTATGGCTACTGAGGAGACGAGTCAGGAAGAACTTTTTTATGTCAGTATTCAGGTGAAGCAGAGCTTAGTAGAGACCATTGTTGATCTGGGTAGTCAGAAAAACTTGATTTCTGAGGCATTGGTGAAGAAGATGGGTTTGAATACTACAGCTCATCCTAAGCCGTATGGTTTGGGGTAGATTCAAAAAGACGCAGAGTTGAAGATCACGAAGTAGTGTACGTTCAAGTTTACAATCATTGAAAGGTTTATTGACGAGGTGACGTATGAGGTGGTTCCTTTAAATGAGTGTCAGGTCATCTTGGGTAGCCCGTATCTTTAGGACCGAGATGCGATTCATTACCGTAGAGCTCGTAAGTATCGTCTTGTGAAGGAGGGAAAGAAGTTCCATGAGCATGAGCATGTCACCACGAATAATTTAGTAACGGTGACTCAGGTGAAGAAGTTGGTTAATGCGAGCGGCAAGTTTGTGTTATTGGTGCGACCGGTTCAAAAGTGTGCATCGGCTAAAGTGTTGTCTATGATGACAATGTCTCCTAAGCAACAAACCGAAATAGGGAAGTTACAAGAGGAGGTTATGGTACATTCTGATTACAACCCGTTTCAATTTTTATCTACACAGTCCACCCTACAACAAGCTCGCCATATCCAAGGGATGTCGTATCTACAACAATTCACCTTGCTTATCAAGTATAAGAAGGGAGTGGACAACATAATGGCTGACAGGTTATCTCGACCCCCATTACCAACTATTTCCTCTATGTTGGTAGCTATGCAAGTACAGCCTATTGTTCCGTGTGAGTATGTTGCAGTATATGATGATCACAAAGAGCTCGGTGTAATTCACCAGAAGTTGTTGCAAGGCAAGACATGTGGGTATGAATTGAAGAAGACTCAAGCGAAGTATAAGGCTCGACACGACAAGCATCGGGTTGAGTGTACTTTTCAAGAGGGTGACCTAGTTTGGTTGCATTTGGGTAAGTAACGACTAAAGGGAAAAGGTAAGAAGTTCAAGCCGATCCGTTATGGTCCGTTTAAGATACTCGAGAAGATTTGTGACAATGCATGATTGCATTCCAATTGGATTTGCCACCATTTATGAAGATGTATTCGGTGATTAATGTCGAGCATTTGAAACTTTTTGAGCCGTCTCTTCTAAATGAAGACTCTACAATCGACACTTGCCTACCGTCAGTTGATAACATATGGATGGAAAGAGAAGACCCATTGCAGAAGGATAGTATTCTAGAGAAGAAAGTTCATGTTACAAGACGGGGTAATATCGAGTTGTTCCGAGTTGGGAAGAAAGGTCAACTACCTAGCAAGTCGAAGCGGTACAACAGGGAAATGGGCACGGCCGCATTCCCTCATCTCCAGTCCTAGCTTGAGCAGGAGCTCAAGGCTCCTAAAGGGGGGAGCCATGATCCAGAAGGATCTAGACATTAAACCTCTTAAAAAGATGTCATGTCGTTCGAACGAGTTTAAAGGAAAAAACAGCCAATTCTATTTGCCTCATTTTCCAGGCATAAATTGGCAAGTCGTTCGAACAACCTCGGTTCCCAGAAGATCAATTTTGTTTGCCTTGATTTCTAGGCTTAAATTGGCATGTCGAACGAGTCGTTTGAACGACTTGAGTTCCCAGAATACCTGTCTGTCTCTATTTTTAGGCTTAATTGAACTAGTCGTTTGAACGACCTATGGGTTCGTTCGAACGACTATCACGATTTCCTTCATAATTAGTGTGTTTAAAGGCATAATTGTCCTATTTTGTAACTAGGAAACTTGTGACCCTCATAAAGGGGCAAGGCTAGGCAAGATGAAATGATCCAAGTTTGATCCAAGTTTTGTAATCTAGACTTAGGGTTTAAAAGAGGAATTTAATTGGAATCAATCCATTGAGCAATTGAAGCCCTTATTGGGAAATTCTCCCGTCAAATTGTTGTTCTTCGTTTAATTCTTCGATTAGGAAGTTCTCTAATTCGATTGTGGATTAATAAATTTGGGGGCTGGAAACTGAAAAATAGTACCCAGGCTTGACTCAGATCACTCCATGCTCTTTGGGAAGATTGAATTGGTCCCTAGACCAAAAAACTGTCCTTTCAGATTCTACAAAGCTTGGATGGACCACCCTGATTTCTTTAACTTGGCCAAGGATAGCTGGAGCAACTACATAGTGGGTGCTCCACTTTATGTGCCCAAAACAAAACTAAAGAACCTCAAGCAAGATATAAAGCACGGGAATGTCACAGTATTTGGGAATGTGAAGACTCAGATGAGGCAGCTGGAAACAGATATAGAACAACTCCAAAAAGATCAGGAAAATGATATAGAAAATGACCTTCACGGTACAATGTTGACAAAGAAAAATCAGCTTGAGAGCATATCAAGCCATGCAGACATGCTCTGGAAACAAAAATCAAGAACAAGGTGGTTAAAGGAGGTGATAGGAGGACAAAGTACTTTCATACTATGGCAAAAATCAAAATGGCAAGGGCACAGATAACAAGCATAGATGATGAACAAGGACAAAAAATTGAAGACCAGGAGCTGATCAAACAATACAGAGTCCAGTTCTATGAGCAAAATTTCACCTCAAACCCTGTAAGTATTGATAGCCAACTGCTCAATCTTATCCCTACAGGTATAACACATGATATGAATGCAAGACTCACAAAAATTCCTAATGGCAAGGAGATAAAAGAGTCTGTCTTCAGTCTAGATCCAGCCAGCTCACCAGGACCAGATGGCTTTGGTGGGGTCTTCTATCAGAGATATTGGGAGGTTATACAGACAGATGTGATTAAAGCCATTGTTTCTTTCTTCACAAACAATACCCTACCTGTAGGCTATAACTCAAATTTTCTCATTTTGGCTCCAAAGGAAAAGAATGCTAGAAGACTGAAGAACTACAGACCCGTCTGCCTAAGCAACTTCAGCTTCAAAATCATAACCAAAGTGATGACCTTTAGACTTGAATCCATGGCAGACTCCATCATTAGTCTTGAGCAAGGGGCTTTCGTCCCAGGAAGAAATATTCAAGGTAATATTGGTTTAGCTTCAGAGATGATGAATGATCTACCCACAAAGAGGAAAGGAGGCAACATGGGGCTTAAAATAGATATCTCATATCACAAGCTTTTGACACTATAAGCTGGGAATTCCTGACAGGTTCTGCAAAGGTTTGGTTTTGATAGAACTTGGATATCATGGATCACAACTTTGCTTGAGAATGCAAAGATCTCAGTTCTTATAAATGGTAGACCTTGTGGATATTTCTCTGCTACAAGGGGGCTTAGGCAAGGGGACCCCTTGTCCCCACTTCTTTTTGCTATTGCTGAAAACTGTCATAGTAGAGGACTGAATCACCTAAGGGACACAAATCAGCTACAACTCATGGTTACTATGAGAAGAATAGCTGGTTCAAATCACCTTCTGTTTGCTGATGATATATTCATTTTTGCTAATGAGGACATCAGAGGGTTAAGAAGACTGCTGGAGCTATTAAAGACTTACCAACTATCTTCAGGCCAGATGATAAACAAGGACAAAAGCAGGATGTTCTTCGGCTCTATGAACTCAAATAGAAGAAGATTAGAAGAAGCATTTGCAACATGTTTGGATTTAAAGAGGGCACACTTCCAGATGCTTACTTGGCGGTCCCTCTGACAATAGGCAGAATTTCACAAGCTCAACTGAGACCATTAGTAGACAAAATCAGAAGAAGAGCTGCAGGCTGGGTGGGGAAACTATTATCTTATCAAGGGAGACTGGGATTAAGGAGACTGAGAGAAACAAACGCTGCTTTATTGATGAGACTTGGCTGGGATATTCTGCAAGGCAATCACAGTGGGGAACTTTTACGAGAGCTAAGTACTTCAAATCAAATAGGGACAAGATAACCTATTACAAGAAATCAACTATGTGGCCAGCTATTAAATCAATTATAATGGAGATGTCTGATAATATTTTCTGGAGTGTTGAGAATGGCAAACAGATAAACATATGGAAGGATCACTGGGTTGGAGCAACTCCACTACACAACCACATCATAGGAGAGCACAGGAAACTTTGGGTTTCACAATTAATTCAGAATGGTGAGTGGTGCAAACCCCCTGATATATAAGCAGTGTTCAACTATTTACAGGTGAATATCTCTTCTGTAGTCTCAGACAGAATGGATAAAGCATAATGGAAGCCAAACCTGCAAGGCACTTTCACAGTGAAGTCTGCTTTTAACTTGATAAGAAGTAAAATGCCTAAAACATGGTGGTACTCATGGGTGTGGAAATCTCCCTTATTGCCCAAGATAGCCAACTTTGGCTGGAGAATAGTCAACAACTGTCTTCCTACAGATGCAGAACTACACAAAAGAGGGATCACTACAATCTCAGCCTGCTACTTCTATCTATCTGGGGAGGAAACAACAAAACACATTTTCTGGGACTGTAAGCTAGCAAAGGAAATCAGAATTTGGTGTTGCTCTCTCTTCAACCTCAACAGTCAGACTCTTATTGATTATGACTATAAACTTCTGATTAAACTAGCAAGTCCTCTCAGTCCATTATTAAAGGCTATGTGAAGATCCATTATAATTGTCTTAGTATACCACATTTGGTTTGCTAGAAATAAATTGATCTTTCACAACTTGCAGGTTCATATACCCACTTTACAAAAAAGAATGCTCTCTGACCTACAGAATGGTGCAAGCAGATCAAAAGTCACTATGTTTAATAACAGTAATGAGCTCCAGATTCTCCACAACATTGGCTTTCCTTGCAGGTTCAAAATATCCTGCTATTGGGTTCTCCCCACAAATGGTACAGTGAAAATTGGTTGTGATGGAGCCTCTGTGGGGAACCCAGGTATTGGTGGATGTGGAGCAATTTTAGGGACAGTGCAGGAGAAGTTCTTGGGGTGATGGCTCTAAACCTGCCCATGACAACAGCTTTCAATGCAGAGTGTAAAGCTATCATTGAAGCAGCTAAGAGAGCCAAACAAATGGAGTATAACAGGATCTGGTTAACTACAGACTCTACATCAGCATGCTCAGCTCTTAACTCAAACTCTGTCCCATGGCATCTTCAAGACAACTGGGAATGGCTGCAGACTCAATTCTTGAGAGTTAGAGTATCATCCTTGTGGAAAGAGGTTAATTTTTCAGTAAATACAGCAGCAAAGAGGGGCAGTTCTCTTCAAGCAGGGGCTACATAATGGCATATTGGGAGAGACCTACATTCCTTACTAGGGTGGAGAATCCTGATACTGAATACTTTAGACTCTATGTGTAATGCCATGTGATTTAAAAACTGCTTAGGGTGCCAACCTAGTTCGGATGTTAAGCAGTTAAATGATGTACATGCTCCATTGGTTCTTCCTTATTTCTTTTTTCTTCTAGTTATTTAGACCCTCCTTGTAACCTTTTTCAAAAAAATTATAAAAATTCTCGCTTACCTAGCAAAAAAAAATAGCAGATGTTTTAGTTCCATTTTCACGTAATTTTTTTGCTGACCTTAAATATAAGATATAATCTCTGATTCTAGCCAGTATAACCCTAAATATAAGATATAATCTCTGATTCTAGCCAGTATAACCCTAAGCTAAGCTAGTATCCTAATTCCTAAAGCACTTACTTAAAGCCCTACTTCAAACTAAATTCATGTTATCCGTACATCGCTTATATGCATGTTTGCTTACGGATTCCCTTACAAAGCTCAATTCTTATAAGTTTCCGTTACAAAGTTCAATTCTATGAAGGTTGTGTTACAAAGCTCAATTCTATTCAGGTTTCTTTAAAAATTCAATTGCTAATAGGTTTTCTTAAGAAGTTTAATTCCTTCAAAAAGTTTAAATAAGGCTCCCTTCAGAAATTTCTAATAAGGTTCCCTTAAAAACATCATTTCTCTTGCTTATGCTTAGGGCTTGTACATAAGTTACTCTCTCTTTTTTAAAAGATATAGCATACACTACGAATTAAGTTTGTAGCCATGTATTTTAGGCCTTTGAGGTGTCTCACTTTACTTATTTACGTTAAACAAAAAAGTTATAATACAACCGCCCCGATTTTGTGAAAGCATAACATTTCACCCCACAATTTGGGTATTGCTTCCAGTCAAAACTTAGGTTTATTTGGCGAAGCCAATTTTTTATTATCAAATCCCTTGATAAACTTCCTTTAAATACTAACAAACTTAGGTATTCTTGATTAATGAAAATAAATGGAGGTACAACAAAATGGCATTAGACATATAAATATTTGCCAAATACCCCTTGAAGCTAAACAAATACTTTCTAATCAATACATACATCCCGGGATAGCCTAATCCAACTCGGGATCGGGTGAGACTAATCCCATTCTAAGGCATTTCTCGGAAAAATAGTGGATCGTCCTGGACCGTTCAATAACTCGGACCAACTCCTCCGAGTTTTTGCAAGTTCACTCAAATCGTCTCAGAGAGGATCGGGTCAATGTATTTTGTAATACTTAAATTCATTATTTACATTGAATGTAAACACAAATCTTTATTTTTCAAGTTAAAAAGAAAAACTCACATCCGGATCGCCCGATCCAATTCGTGATCGGTCGTGGCCTTTGGGAAATCCAGTCTCAAGTCCGAGTTTTCGAACCATGCTTACAACTTAAATTAACACATAGGGTAGTAGGTGAATGGCTTTGATGTATATAGGAAAGACAAAAAATATGTCCATTGAAATAAAATATATTGAAAAATCGCAAAAATAAGCATATATTTATGCAATCTGTCCTATTTGTTGACAAGTGCGTGCCTATTGGGGCTTGACTAAAATTGACACACACTAGGAAAATTGGTTGTCCTCTTTCAGAGAAGAACCACAGGTCACCATTAGGGGCGAAAACGTGTAGAATCAGCATCAAGATCCGCATGAGGACACCATGATTATAGCAAACACGTCATTCTACACATGCTACTAACTATTTAAATTTCATGATCAAGACAGAAAATTACCCATTTAGGGTCGGAATTGTGACTTGATTATCTTGCATACAGCTACTGAGATTTATAAGCTCAGATGATCTAGGAGATGTTAGCTCACCATTGGCCACATGATCTGTTCTGGGAGAGAAAGTGAAGCTTTCATTTAATCCGTCAGACAGAAATATCGTGGAGAAAAACTTCTGGACCAATACAAGTTGAGCTGCAACAAAATGTTGGTCTGCCTGTGCAATCATCTGTAAAAAAAATGAACTACCAAATCATAATCCATATTTAAGACTTCTCAAAAATATAGGGATTCAGATGAAACATTAACCTTTAGAGGATCTTTTTCAAGGTCAACAAAGATCAGTTCTACTTCCTTGTTTAGGCTTAACTTAACATAATCAGCAAGTCCTTTAACATGTAACAAGTAAATCATGTCATCCATAACCATTACTCTTAGTGGTTGTAAAATGGATGACTCCTGCAAACATAACAACATTAAAAAGATGAACAAATTCACAGTAAGCAATTAAATAATAGGTAATACTGATATTGATGTGAGTAATCGGCGGAAGCAAACAATTAAGATCACACAAAAGGATTTTCAGCTCAAATTATCTACTTCTCTTAACTCATAAAGCAACAAAAAAAAAAAAAACTCAACTCAAACAATTAAGTCAAAAATAAATCCTACCTAGGCTTCCATAGAACACGCCTTCGTAATTCTACTCCAATTAGGAGTTTCTTGTTTAATTAAATTCTAAAATCAAATCTAATTCTAAGAATAAAAAAGTTTCTAAATTGAAACAAATGAAAGAGAATCTTCTAGAGAGGTTAGAAAGAAGGACTGGCGCTGGTGAGGGACGATCGTGACCTATCAGAAATAAATAGTTATTTCTTATGCTTGTTATATCGTACAATACCTTTATAGCTTTTGTCGGGTTTATAATTGTAATATTGTACAATACCTTAGCAACGGGGGAAGGTTTGGTGAAGATGTTCCAAGCTGAATAACAGCTTAAAAATACGGCACACAGATACGACGCACGTATTTTTACCATACTTTTGACTTCAACAAAAAATATCTAGATCAGATCTTGTTTTTTGCCGAATGCAAGCCTTTAGAATGTTTCAATCAACAATGAAGAGGAATCTTTGTGTTTTACGGAGTTAAAATGTAAATCAATGATAAATCTCCCCAATTCAGCGATGAGTACACCACCAAATACGATCGAGAACCCATTAGAGATACGAAGAGCAAGTACTGAAAGATCAAAAAGCCCTCAAATTGCAGATGTTCGCAATGTAGAACCTCAGAGAAAATCGAATGCAGATGTGTGATGGAAATTTCATCTCAATTGAAATCTGCAAACGAACCTCAAATCAAATCAATCGCAGGTGATGTCAAGTGAAGCACATCTAAATCGAAATCCACAAGGGAAGAGCCTCAAATGAAAGCAACAAAAGATCAAACTCCGGTAAACTACGCAACTAAAGTTAGAGGGGACTATTCTTCAAAAGACATTTCGAGTTGACTATCATAAACCTGATTTCAGCTTAAATGTGGGGAAATTCATAGTTCTTGCATGGAGTGATATTTGTCTACCTAAGAAGGAGGGGGGCATTAGGCTTGAAAAGAATTTGAAAATTTTGTGTTAACGCAAGGGTTGTACAGAAAACCTGATCCGGACCGACCCGAATCGACCGGTTCAGTTCGGTTCGGAGATCTGCTGAATCGGTTTCAGTTTTAGATTGTTTAAACCCGAATAAATACGGGGGTCGGTTTCGGGTTAGGAATTAGTTTCACATATATACCCAACCCAGTCCGATTTAGAACTTTAGGGTATTTTGATGTCAAAATTTAAGAGTCTCTGACTACTCTCTATCCACCTTCTTACCCTTTCCCTCTATTACTTTAAATGTCTCCACCTCACATCCTCCATTAAAACCTATCTACTTCATTTTGAAAGGTCTCTCTCTGTATGTGTGTTGAATTTGGCTTGTTAAAAGAGATGGAGAGCATGAATTTAGGTTATCTTTGTATCAATGGTGAACAAGGAAGTGAGATCTTAAGATGGGGTTCTCGAATTTGCTTAGGGTTTGGATCTATGGTTGCCAAAAGAATTAAGGGCTGATTTTTTTTTAAGTGGTAGACTGAATTTGCTTGGTTAATCAAATGCTTCTTCTTCCCTTGTGCTTTTGTTAGTGGAATGATTAAGGGGTTCGAGCATAACTTGGCTTTTAGTTGCTGGATTCAGTTTGAAAGAGGTTTTTTGTTGAAAAAAAGAAGATAATTTTAAAAGGCAAAAAAAATTAAAAAACCGAAGTAAGGAACCGGCCCGACCCGATCAATCCGGTGCTGTTTTGGATCGGGTTTGAACCTGATCGGTTCGGGTTTAGAAATGGGTAACCCGATTTACCCAGGTCGGATTAGGCCCAGGCCTGAACCCGGGCCGATCCGACCCGTGTACAGCCCTAGCAAACGCCGATGTTCATTTTCTTTTTGCGCCTTAGCTTACCTGTCCTGAAAGAATGCCTCACTTGCTGGCGATTCGCCAAATATTTTGTAGTGGTAATGTCTATAGGAGCTATTTTCTTAGAGCTGATACTTCCTACTGTGGATCGCTATGCTGAAGGCTGAGGAGCGGCAAGGTGACTCGGTCTTGAGGCGCTTCATTGTCATTACCGCTTTGAAGAAGAATCTATGGATGGCTAAAAGAAAAATACTTTAATAAGTAAAATTTCTGGACTTTGAAGACTCTTGAAGATTGCTCTTGGGGTAAAGGACAATGATAAAAATAAAGGATTTTATGCAAAAAAAAATGCATGTACAGAGTTGAAATGGAAGAAGATTTCATTTTAGCATGATCCATGGTTGGAGATAAGCATCTTATTACATAGATTCAGCTGCTCAAATGTCATGCTATCTGGAATGACTTTCATCATAGGCAATACCTGGGAGATTCCCTCAACTAGAATCAGATCTAGTGACCTAGCCCATATCTGTAATGAGGTACTAACAAAAGAGGCTTCATCAGAAGATTTTTGAAGACCTAATCATATAGAAGCCTGGAAAAAATGGGAAATTCACTTAGATCAGCTTGGAAGACCTTAAGAGGTGAAAAACCTGTTATTCCATGGCATAAATAAGTATGGAATAAGATCTCACTACCAAGAAAATCCTTCATGGGGTGGCTAGCAGTAAGAAACAGGATGAAGACGAGGGATTCTTTAATTCAGATAAAAGTATTGGAATCTTTTTATTGTCCTTATGTGATGCCAGTGAAGAAAACAGATCACATTTGTTTTTTGATTGTCCGTTCTCTAATTTCATATGGTCTGACATTCTCAACTCTTTCGGCATCGTTAGTAAAGCAGGTACATGGGTAGAGGAAATGAAATTTGTCCTATATATTACTTTAGACCCAGCGAGGAAGGAAGTACTCAGAGCTGCTCTTGTTGCTTCAATCAACATCATATGGGGGAAAAGGAACAATTAGCACATCAAATAAGCAATTACACAAAGGGAAACTGTCTTAATAAAGATCAAGGCATCAAGCATATAGTTGCCCAGAAGTTACAGGTATCAAAATTTATATTTTGTGAAACACAAACCAACAGTTCCTTCTTGATTGGGGCCAATAAGTATGGAGGACTCAAAACTGACCATCAAATGATATTAGATACAGCTTGTAAGGAAATGAATCTCATGAATCATATGGAGGTATCTCCAGGATTCCAAATGGCATTCCAAATCTTGCGTACAAAAAAGAAGTGCAAGGGGATCAGACCAAAGAGCAACTTATCTATTCTACAACAATTGAGGGCCTGGAGCTGGCAGTAAATATGGGATGATTTGATCTGGAGATTTATAAAGCATCACAACACGTTACACGTGTTTTGAATTCTGCCTGGACTTCAAGCTGAAGGGAGATGAAGACATACAAAGAACTAGATAAAAGAAGACTGATAAGAAGACTATCCTTGGGCAGTAAAGACATTACTTACACAATTACAGATTTTTGTATATCTTTCCTTTAAGCTTTTACTTTTGAGTTGGTGAAGGCTTGTAAAGCTGACTCCTTACAAATTTTCCCTTGATGTAAATATTTTCAAACAAATGAAAGCTGGCGGGGCCAGAGCAAAAATGTGTTTGTTTAAATGAACTTCTCCAAGTCTTGTTCAAACAAAATAGTTGTTGGAATGAACATAATGATCATCCCAGATTTTCTTTTCCCGTCTATTCACAATAATGTAAAGTATGGCAAATCAGTAAAAGTGAGTAAATTCACTTTGTGTATATATCTGCATTTGCCAGATGAGTTATTCCTCTCTCAAACGTCCTGGTTTTTCTGTAATGCTATTTACCAGAAAATAATTTAAAAGGTAGATAATGGCTGTAGAAGGAAGAGAGAAAAAAAATGAAAAGGTAGAAATGCGACGGACAAGATGTACACCACCACGCGGCAGATCGATCTTGAGATAGAGAAGTGTGATGACTGATAAGAGAGTCTTCCATTTGCTGACATTATACTGAGAGATGAGAGTGTCGTAAATACCCTCTCCATCCTTGATGTAGCGCATCATAGAAGAAGAAAAAGACAGGCAACCCTCATTAATTTGGTTCCTCATAATAGTTGGAACCAATGATAGAGAGGATTGTCATAACCATCTGTTAGGAAGGTCGGGACAATCAGATTCGTTGCGACAAACTTGAAGAGCAGATTGTACTGGTCGTCGTTGTTGCTTATTCGGAAAAACAAAAGTGGAACTCGAAGTATTTCAGTCATACCTAAAACTGAGATTTCACTCTCTCAGGCTAAGACAAAGTAATTTTCGTTTAGATAAACAGTGTTATGAGATCGATAGAACCCACCACACACACAGCCAACGTTAATGCTAGTGTCAAAACTAAGGTGCGGGAACATGCGTAGTCAAATGAACGGGGAAGGATGAAGCCATAACGGAGTAAGAGAGAATGCGGCTTTCGTGGCTGGCATGGCCCAGGGTGGGAGTTCGAGTCCTCTCCTTGCTAATCCCAACAGGGAGATCTTCCCTACAACTGAATGTCGACAAGGAAGAGGTTTAGTTATGCCAGATACAACTACAGGTGAGCAAAAAACCGAAGAAACCGAGAAACCGAACCAAACCGATTCGAACCGGACAAAATGGTTCAGTTTTTGGGGCTTCAGTTTCGGTTTCGGTTTCTCCATAAGAGGAACCGACAAAAACCAAACCGAACAGAGAATAAACATTATTAGTAAACAAAACTCTAAATGTAGGTTAACCCTTCATTACTCTACATATTTTTCATGTATTAAAATACCAAAATATAGTATTATGAAGTAAATGTTTGACTTAAACAACAAATTTATAAGTTTTAATGGAATGCAAACCGAGAAACCGAACCAAACCGATCTATTTTTCGGTTCGGTTTCGGTTCCTCCTATTTATTTCGGTTCGGTTTCGGTTCGGTTTATAGTGTAGTCGGTTTCGGTTTTTGATTTTAGGAACCGAAGTTTTCGGTTTCGGTTTTGGTTTTATACCAAAACCGACCCATGCTCACCCCTAGGTACAACAAGCGTAGATGGGAGGGAACCGCAGCTTACTAGTCTCTTGTATGACAACTATGTGTTCTAGTGAGATGCGGGAAGGAAAAGCCTAAGAAAACATTAGAATGCTATGTTTCATTAGAGCATCTGCACTCGTTTACCCAAAATAGGATCGCCAAAATCAGTTTAAAGTTTCAAAGTGTTCTATCAGAATCGCCAAACCAAAATGTATTGAGTACTACACGTCACCTTTTCCATCAACAAGATACACGTCACCAAAGGATAGCCCAAAATTTGTTGAGGTTTGAGAGAACCCATCTCTAAAGCTTTTGCAATCCTCCATTTTTTTGAAAATCTTACTCAAACCCCAGCGAGTATACTGTGATCATGGTTGGATACCTAGAATCGCATAAAACTTTGGAAAATATTTCAATATGCAAAACCTAAATGTCTCTCAACCCAATAAAACTATATAAGCATTGGCTCCTGACGAGCTCGCTCGCCGACTTGGTTTGAAACAACACCGACGAATTCCTCCTATTCCCTCACATTCAAAATCTACTAACACCTATTAGAAAAATCTTGTATCCTCGCCTCACCCGTGAAGTAAGCATTCAAAATCAAAGAAGAAGAGCATTACATGGATGCCCAATTCTCCTCTTGCCATTCGATTTTTTTTCTCTCTCTCTCCTCCCAATATGATAAATCTTGATGAGAAGGGGTTTCTTGGAATCATACGTAGTACTTTCAAAGGTTTTGATTTCTGCAATCGAAATAGTGAGGAAGACATAGTAATAGAGAGTGAAGAGAGAGGTTAAGAATTCAAAAAAAAAAAAAAAGGCGTTGGTGGTCTTCACCTCCACGTCATCCAACTTTTAAGTTTAGTCAAAATGACTTCTAATTGTTGAGTCGAATGCAATAGGTTTTTGATGCTTTGACTCTCCAAATATGTCGAGTGTGGATGCTCTTATGTCAGCAAAGGCAAGAAAAAAAACATACACAACCACTCTCCAGTCGAGGTCGGCCTCCAGTCGTGAGGCAAAAGAAATCACCAGCTCAAACTGATCTACCACCACCGTCTCTCTCGCTCTTTCTCTACTCAATCTATTCCTATCATATGAAACCATACATACATTTATAATTTAAATTACCCAATTCGTAGATTCGCAATTATCTATAAGCACAAAATAGCACTAATAGATTACTTATTAGCACTTTAACAGTTTAACTAGACAAAATCGTAATAGAAATCAAAAGAAAAGTATATACTTAAGCATCAATTGTTCCTAAAAATTACATTATCAAGATTGTACCTTTTGACTAAGCTGCAGTACATCACAGAGTTGCTCTTGCAGTTCTGGCATCTTTCCACCATAATCCACCATAATTAACGGCCTTAATCCTGTGCACAACGCCAGTATATCTGTCCAAACATTTCAAGATTAGCAGAGAAGTAAATAATACTTTAAATTCTGCAAATTAATGTGTGAAAAACGGAGAAAAAAATACCTGTTTCTAATCGACGTTTTGCTGCAGGTCTTAGTCTCCATTTGATTTTGGAAACACAAGAGTTCACAACCTTCAAAGCTTCCTCCAATTCTGCAATCTCCATTGTTGGCGAGATACCTTTTCAAACTGTGATAAAAGAGGGAATCACAATTTCACAACTCTTGAAAGAAGATGTCAGTTTTTTGAGTTTTTCATAGCTAAGGGTCTGTTTGGTTTGGGATTTAGAAATGTTGGATTAGGAAAGATTGTCTCCAGCAGTCCCTCAAGAAGCCCAAAACCGGGCTTGTATGTTGTTGTTTTTTTGGCAAGCACGATAATCGGGCTTGTATATTATTCCTTTCTCTTTGAACATCTTTGTAACCGATCTATGAAAACCCCGTTCTTGACGTTATTCTTCTCCGTTAATCATTGATATGTTGTATGTTATGTTAAGTTGGTTTACAAATAAGTAACTTATGCCGAACTTAGAGCAATCATAAAAGCAACGCCTCCAACTAAGTATTAGATCCTTGAAAGGCTAAAACAAATATATACCAGGGAACTAAAATAAAATTGCTTCCCGTATAAAAGGAAAATAGTATATAGTGCACGAATTCATGTTCGGATACATAATCATTTGAAGGCTAAATAATTTTGTCAAACTTAATAGTGTACAACATCTATGCTCAAGCATGCATTAATTCCTCTTAAACACTTCTCCAGTTGCTCTACAAAAGTAGTGCCTAAAGTACTACAGGTTACATAATTAGTGCTTGAAGTATCTCACACTGGTGAAGAGAAGAGAAGAGAAGAGAAACCCCGTACTTGTTTCAACAGTGTATGGCATCCCCATCTTTCATGCTCCCCCCAGATTCGACAATATCCCCTATCGCACTCAGACATGCTCCTTCCACGACATCTTCCCCAGCTTGCCAATTCATAAAGGGCACACATGTCAAACAAGGGAATTATAAGGGCTTAATTTCGTATTACCTCAAAAGGCTCTTGCACCAAATATACATGTGACAACAAATAGAATAATAATAGAAATTGACACAAGGTTTAGTGTAGAAATCTCTTAATAGGTAAAAACCACGACCTCGGTTTGATGATTTTGGTAACTGTAACTTTATTGCTTGAGATTGACCTTTTGATTACAAGTTATGATCTCTTGAGCTAGAAAAACTTGGTCATCTCTACTTTTATGTTTTGTCTCTTTTATAGACCTTAGTCTCAGTTCGTTTAATGTACCAGAATGTTCTCTTGAATTGGGGGAAGAGGGGAGGTTATCTCTGTAACTGTCAGTTCGTGGGAGACATGTGTGTCCTTGACTTGTTATGTTTTACCAATAGTATTCGAACCACGTTCTTCTACAATTTGCAGTCCAGGTGTCATTGTTGATCATGATAGCTTATGTCACGTGTATGTTGCGTGAGTCTGGCATGGTGTTAGCTTAATGATATCCCAGCTCGAGGTATAAGTCCCTACAATCGCCCCCTCTCAATTAAAGACACGCGTGTCTTGAGTTGATAAGGTTTAATCGAGCTCAGTATTGGGATACGAAGAGGTTATCCGGTAGAGCAATGGTGTATTTGGTACGTAGAATTTTGTCTTGGAAGTGCAATGGGTTGTTAGGAATTGGAATATTGTTAAAAATTTGAGTGTGTTTAATTGGTTGTTGTGTTTCCCATTAATATTTGTTGAATGGTGACTACTTTGGAAATCTTCCCTGCATTGAATGTATGTCTTTGTATAAATATTATTGTTATTGTATTGCCTGTTATTCTTCTGCAAGTTTTTGTCTCTTCAAATCTTCTGTATCGATAATAGTGATAACAAGACGTCAAGTTTTTTAAGCTAGGGTTATTGCGAAAGTGCAGAAACTACATTTTCGCTACTTTGGGACACAATCCTTAGAGTTTCCAACTCCCATTCCAGTACAGCCTACCTATCACAGCATGACATACGAGGAGGTGGTGGAGGCAGATAATGATTACTACCAGATGGTGTGATTTCACTATCTGGTGGTAGAGGGGGAGAAGCGTAGGGTGTGCCTTCGTCTACTAGTAGAGGATACCATAACTGAGGAGGATGAGGTTGTTGGCGTCAACGTTAATTTTTTTTGCCATTATCCAGTTAGTGATTGGGTCATGTAGGAGGCGGTGGTAGAAGCATGCTTATGTTACAACCATCTTCGTTTCCTTGTAGAAGTGGTGGTTTCATAGGTGGAAGACTTCTGTTACAACCATCTTCATTTTCTTGAAGAAGTGGTGGTCTCAGAGGAGGATGAAGCTACTGGTGTTCATACTTGAAAATCTTGCCAATACCTGATAGTGATTATAATATATAGAATAATTTGTAGGAAGGATTTGTAACTTACTATTTCCTGTAAAGTAATCTTTAATCTACAGTTTCGAGCTAATGAAAAAAGATGTTGTCACATCACATTTCTAAAAGTTTGGATTATAAGATAAAAATGACTATATCGAACTGCAAATTATAGTATGGTAGATCGAAATATAAATTTTTTGTCAAACTGTAAGTGGCAGGTCGTTTGGACTGTGTATGTGCTGAATGTTACAAATCTAAGTATCAAACTGAGTAAATATATGATAAAAATAAGCTTGCATTGCTCGACGTGATGAAATACGAGTAGTTTAATAACGAAATAGATAAAAAAAATTACCAAGTAGTTTGTATTATTCAATCTGAGACGGAGAGATAAGTATATGTTTGTTAGAGTGGATAACTATGACAACTGTGATGTTTATCATATAGTATCGGAGGCATATTTCATGGGATTAGATAATATTGCACTTTGCCCTTATAAATAATGGGTCAGTGAAGGTGTAAAATTAGTAAACATGGTGAGTGTAATAGCCTAATTCTGGGATTCAGACTTAGCCTTTACACCATATATACTCAGAACCTTCAAGCACAATAGATAACAAACAGCAAGATGGTTTAGCGTGGAAAACTTTTGGATAGGTTAAAAACTACGACCTCTCCTGAGGATTTTGAGAAAGTGATGGTAATCTTATTGAGATTGTTAATCTATTACAATGAGTATTCTGAGAATGTAAGATAACGGAGTAAGAACTTTTATGTATTGAATGTTCCATCCTTCATCTGCAGTTCTCCAGGTCTCTTTATAGGTCCTTCAATATGACCGTTTGACAACCATAAAGTCCCTTAATGATGGACGTTACAAAGTGTGTGTGAGATATTTTTTAACCAGATTATGTAACGTTTCAATCTTTACTGCTGTACAATGGCTTTATTGCTGACTGTACGCTTTGCACAGATCAAACTGTTGGTGTAGAGGTCAAAAGTGATGTCTCAAACTAAGGAAAGTTGGTCATGTCTTTAGTAGTACTTCATGTATACTGATGGGATCGAGGACGAAGCTTGAGTCTGAGATACGAAATAAATTATTACAGTGAGGACTCATTCTCAGAGAGTTTGACATACGGTTGAGGAGCGTTTGGCTATAAAGGTAGTTGAAGTTCATGAAAGGTTATTTGGGCAGCTCGATTATGATGTTGATTTGCCTGTTTCTATATTACAAGTGGATGGGTTGAATGCAAGGGCGAGGGAGAATGAGGTTGATCGTCATTTTTGGTGTAAGGTATTACGTGAAATGATTGTTGAGTCTGAAACTTAAAGAACTATTGTGAAAGAGATTGCGCTAGATGAGATAGTTGTTAAAGATGAGAAGATTGTTAGCGGTGAACTAATCAGATGTGGTGCTATAGGGCATTTAGATTATTTTAGATGTAACTATCTTTGAGAGGTCGATCATATGTGAGATCAAAATACTGTAACTGTATATAAGTTAATAATATTTGTGTTATAATTATGTTTCTTGTTTTATGCTAAGATTGTTTGGAAAATTTTGTTTTGATTTTGAATTTTGAATGGTAAAGCTCTGGGAATGATGGGGAAGTTGTTATAAATAAGTAGAAGATGAAGTGAAGAGTATCAGTTTTATTGTGGAAGTTTGTATCAATTTTGTGCTAGGGGATTTTGCCATCATAGAGTTGGGAAGGTGTGAGAGAGGGACTAGTGAGAGAGAGAGAGAAAAAGAGTGAGAGAGAGAGATATACATTTAATTATAGGGTTTGGGGTATGATGAAAAGGCGTGTATACCCAAAATATATGAGTCGTCTGACATGAATAGTGGAAGAGACGCCTTGGCTGTAAAGCTGAGTACAGCTTGTGTGAGTCCCAAAAATTGGTAGTGGTTAGAAAGAAAAATTATAAATAGTACAACTCCTTCTTCTTCCAAATGTTTACAGAAAATAGAACAAAAAATCTAGAGAGAAAAAAAAAGTTTGATTACGAAGATTTTGGAGAGAAAAGCCCAGTGAGAAGGCATCATTATCGTAGGGAAGAGGAAGTTGCCGTTGTTGGGGTTGAGAAAAAATTAGTATGGAGTTCTGTTGTGAAAAAGAAAGCGTTTACGGTGCCTGGTTCATTTTCTGATGTTGAAGGTTAGTGATTTCCATGAACATCATATTTGTTTTAGATATGAATGTTTGTATATGGATGTGATGATATCTCATTTCTGTGTTGATGGAGTATTCCCTCTAGGTGTTTGTATTTGAATTTTGAAAGGTTTACTATATGGGGAAAATTTTGTTTCTGTACAATTTGGAGGAAAAATTGGCATTTTGAAATCTGTCTTTCTTTTTTACTATTAAGTATTGCAGAGGGATGTTAAATAATATACTGTATATAGACATTATTTTGTTTTTGTGAAAAACCACAAGTAAAGAAAAATATAGATTTTGATTAAAATATCTAGACCTTTATGTAGGTGTAGATTCGTGCAAAAGTACGTAGAAGTAAACGTCTTTCTTTGTTGAACTTATAGTTTGAGATGGAGCCTTCCACCTCGAGTCGCTTGAATGGGGACTAAGATGTTGGATGGGAGGGAACATAATTTGTGGGGAGGCGAGCTGATTAAATATAACTCAAATGAAGTCGATTGAGATGTTGAGGAGGAGGGTGACTCAGAGGAGAGGGACGGGGAGGAACGGTTCGAGTTTCTAGATTTCCCTAGTAAGCTTTACAGGTATCCTGAAAACTCAGATATTTTTAAGGAGTATTGTAAATGTAAAAGTAGTATAAATGGTGTATGGGGGGATGTAGTGGAGTATGATAGGAGAGTTTTTAGGGGGTGTTTTGATGGAAAAGGAGGTGAAAGTATTTTTTTTCTTGCTGCCTGACTTGGAGGGCAAAAAAATTCAGAGGAAAATACTAGAGTCCGTTGTGCTTGAGTATTTTGTTAGGAATATTGGAGGTGACTTGGATGAGGGTTTTTTGTATTATTTGGCCCAGTTCGAATATGAGTTGGTGGTGCCTTTAAACAACCTTGTGAAAGGTATCATGAATAAGATCAAGGCGTACCCAACCCAACTGAATGGTAACATGTAGAAGGATATCAATGTTTATGAGAATTTAAATAGGAGGTGGGCCCATGTGGGGAATGAGAGAAGAATAACTCCTTTCGATGTTTTGAAGTATTATTCTGTGAAATAAGTCACTTCATCCGGGGTGCATACTTCTCTTCCAGGTCGACCCGAGCCCAATTTTTCGACCTTAATTCTGTTAAAAGAGTATAGAATGATAATGTGATTTGGGTGAAAGGTGAGTGTCTCTAGCGAGCTGACGAGGACACATTGGCTCTCAAATATAAAATTGTTATGAAACAGAAGTAAACCTTACTACTTTTGAACTGTGCTTGTTTGTGGTATGCTGTGTAATGACATTTTTTTTTGTATGCAGATCCTCGATCTAAAGTAAAGAGAGGAGAATCTTTGATCGATATAGTAGCCCGAGAGGGAGTCGAGCTAGAAAATGTATTGTATGAACTAGAGATAAATAGGGGCATAAGAGGGTGAACAACAAATCTGTTAAAGTATAGAAGTCACAAGCGAAGAGAAAAATGGCAGGGGGAATTTCATCTTCGGTTGCGTCTCCAACTGCAGTAATTAAAACAGGGGCCTGTAATTTGGGTTTTCCCTCATTTGGGAAAGTTCTACTACCCGCAGGGAAGCCGTGAGCTGGTGAAGTGAGCTCGACAACCACTAGCCGCTAGTTTGCCAAGAGAAAGCAGAAGATATTTGTGTCGACCTCTGTGAACGTAAAAAATACAGAGGTCGAGGGTGATTTGAAGAAGAGGAAGATGGACAATCCCCCTCGTTTGAATGAGTTGAAGGACGATGTTGGGGCATCAAGCATGGATGATGAGCTGTTGGCTTTGGAGAATAAGTTTAAGGCAGTAGTGTTGGAGAATGTTGAGAAGGTGAACTCTGCAGCGCATGATGAGTTGTACAGGGTAAGTTCAATTTGTGTAATTAATTAATGTGATTGCTATTTTCAAAGTGATGTGTAACGGTTGTTTTATGTGTTGTTGTAGGTTTCTCACATTGTGAAAGGTATCTGCCCTGGATTTGTGGAAGGGAAAACGGGACTGGAAAATTGAGTTGCTCAGCTCGAGAAAGAGCTAGAGGAAGCAAAGAGGCAATCGATTACAAAGATTGCAAAGTTGAAGAAGTCTTACCATACAGCTGCGGAGAAGTTCGCGCAGGAGGCCCAACAGCAAAATAGTGAGGTGATTGCTGCCCAGAATAATCTTGTTCAACGTTTACAGGATGATAGGTATGAGTTTGAGGATGTAGAAGCTATAATGGAAGGGCGATCCGACGATGTTCATGGGTTAGAGGTAGAGGATAAGGCAAAGGTAAGGAGGGATCTGACTGAATAGGTTGTGTCAGGGTTAAATCTTATGTCTCCTAGTATACACCAGGAAAACCAGGGAGTTAAAGAAGCTGAGAAGGTATAGAAATATAAATGTGGAATATTTGTAGAAGAGTTTATTATTGTTGTTTATCAAACTTTGTATGGGGATAGATGTGAGTTGCAAAACTTTGGAATTTGAGATGTTGTTTAATATGGAAATTGTTGTGTAGGAACTTAGCGAACTGCAGGCTACAATTATGGGCTTAAAGAAAGAGTTCGCTAGGGAAAAACAAATTTGTATACGCAGCAGCTCTACTGACTGCCCGTACGGAGGTTCAGGTAAAAAATGTAGAGAACTTAGTTAAAAGCATTGGAGTGATTTATTTGTAACTCGTTTAGGGGAGCCAAAGAAAAAAATAGAGAAAGATGAAGTAGTTAGAAAAGATAGGGGTAGGTACGTAAATTTTGACCTTTCTTATCTGGTGGTATTAGGGAAAATACACTAGGAGTAACCAAAGATGTAATGTAAATGACCAAATTTTTTGGAAGCTAAAATATATAGTGAGAGAGGGGTAAAAAAGGCGTACCTTAAAATATTAGAGGATCATGGTATTCATCCCGATCTGAAATTATAGAAAGTATGGCCGCCAGAGCGAGAAATCTTCACAGCTCGTTATGGTGGGTCGATATATATAATTAACTAAGAAATGGGAGTAATGTAGGTAAATTGTTATATGAGCGAGCTGTTTATATGAAACATATTTTTGTTCCTTGTGTTGAACTTCAAATCGAACTATTATACAGGCTGAGTTAGAAGCTGCACGATCTGGTGAAGAGGATATCCTCAAGTGTAACCATGAGTTTAAGCTCGAATTAGATTGGGTCCAACAAGCATTGGAAGAGACGTTTGATTAGTATGTAAAATTGGGGTTGAAGTTGAAGAAGTCAAAAGTGACGGCTAGCGAGCTGACGAAGAAGATCGAGGAAAAGGAAGTTGAATTGGGTAGTACTCAAAGTGAGTTAGTGAGCACTAAAACTGAGGTGGAGAAGTTGAATAGTACAATAAAGAGGTTGGAAGGAGATGTAGAGAAAATGAAAGGGGAGAGCAAAAATGCAGATCGTGCTCAATTTCGTATGGGAGACGGAGATAAAAGAGTAAAAGTGGAATCTGAGGAATGTGATAGAGTAATTGAAGAAGAAGGAATGTGAAGTAGTTAACGTACAAGCTAAATTAGCTCGTGCTCAGGTTTAAATCAAAGTATTGGAAGCGGATCTGATTTGTGTTTGAGTTGCTGTAAGGAATGCAAATGAGCGAGCTAGAGAAAATGGAAATAAGTTGAATATTGCTTAAATTAAGGAAAGAGATTTGGAGGAGGCTTTAAGGAAAAAGGATGACACGTTGAAGAGTGTTTCCTTTGGTCAACATAATGTAAATGAGGTTTTACAAAAAAAGGAGGCGAAGTTGCTGGCATTGTGAAGGGAAGTGTAGAAGTTAAACGAGCAAAAAGAAGAAAAGGAATCATTAAAGGTCGAGCGGGGTAAATTTGTGGAATCATTGAAGGTATTAAATGGTCTTGTAGCAGATTTGGAGGGACGCTTGGAAAAAGCCAAGGTTCACTACGCAAAGTTAAATAAAAATTATCAGATTATGCGTATGAATTTTGCTAAATTGGCCGTACCTGATCAAAACAGACTTTCCTTAGATGAGGTGTACTCGAGGGAGATAATGGCAGTAATTACCTATTTTGTGGAAGAAGTTAAGAGACTTAAGATGGAAAGAGATATGTTGCATGACTGTTTGGTGTTGAAAGGTTGTATCTGTAAGGTTGATGTAGATCGAAGTAACTGTTTAAACTTTATGGAAACTGGTATTGGTCCCATTACGGAGGAACGAGTAGAGAGGGGCAGAAAGGTGGTGGCTGCGAGAGCATAGGAGATTATGTCTTCCAGAGCTCCAAATTTGTAAATTGTTTATTATTTTTTTTATTGTAGATATTAGATAGATGAAAGCTAGTTTTACCTTTGCTTTATCATTAAAGATAGTAGATGTGTAGTGATTGAAAGCTAGTACTACCTTTGCTTTAATCGTTAGATGTAGTAGATATGTATTGATTGAAAGGTAGTATTACCTTTGCTTTAATCATTAGAGATAGTAGATATGTATTAATTGAAAACTAGTATTACCTTTACTTTAATAGTTTGAGATTTAGTAGATAAATATATGTATGATTATAGATAATAATGGAGGAGAAAAAACTTGAAAATTTTCATTGATAAGAAAAGAATGTACATATTGTTGGAGAATTTGATCTCACTTTTAGAATGTAAGGGAAAATAGTAGATGTATTTTGTATTTGAAAACTTAGGGATTTAATGATAATATCGCTTCAATTTCCTAATCTTCCAAGGGCTTGATATTCTAACATTGTCCTTTGTCATGAGGTAATAGGATCGAAGACCTATTCGTCCCACAACCAAAAATGAACCTTCCTAGTTTTCTGTGAGCTTCCCAGTATTTAACTCTTTTATGTTTTTGGGGATCTCTCGAAGGACTAGGTCATCGACTTCAAACTCGAGATTTTAAACTCTTCTATTGTATGAATTGGTTAACATATGATGATATCGACCTAAGTTGGCAACAACTCGAGCTTGTATTTCGTCGATACAGTTCATGTTACAGGCTAATTCGAACTCATTTTCATCATTAGTAAGCTCGTGATCTTTGACAGGATAATGATAGGCTATCGGGATTACGACTTCTATGCATAAGCAAGTAAAAATGGAGAACATTCTATTGGTTGTCGTGGTGCTGTACGGTAAGCCCACAAGTAGGATTACGGCTTATCCAATTGCCCTTCTTTTCTTATTTAAGTATCTTCGTGATTCCATCCACTATAGCCTTGTTTATGATTTCGGCCTACCCATTACCTTGGGGGTAGTATGGATTGGAGGGTGAATAAATAATGTTGTGCTTGTTTAGAAATACCATAACCTTCTTTCCAATGAACTGTAGACCATTATCGATTCAAATCCGGTGGGGGCAACCAAATGGTATGATGATATGTTCCCAGATGAATAAGATGACTTCTTCTTCCCGAGTTCGACATAGGAGAACTACTTTCACCCACTTTGTAAAGTAATCCATTGCTACTAGCAAGAACTTTTAGTTACCTGGTGTATTTGGGAATTCTCCCACGAGATCAAGTGACCATCACTTGAAAGGCCAACACACCTTACCGGCGTAGAGCTCGAGAGTAAGAGCTCGTATTTGATTACCATGTCGCTGGCACACGTCGCATTTTTGTGAATACTCATCGGCCTATTTTTGTATTCTAGGCCAGAATACTCCTTGCGTAAGTACCCTGTTTACGAGTGATTGACCTGCGGTATGGGAGCCGCAAGTCCCTTCATGTAGATTCTTGAGCATTCCATCAGCTTCTATTTTTGAGAGGCACTTAAGGTATGGTTCAGTGACTGACCTTTTATATAATTCGGTTTTTAGAACTGTGTAACGCTTCAATTTTTTGATCAACTGTCGGCGCACTTTTGGATTTTCAAGAAGAGGCCCATCGCACTTGTCTTATGGGCCGAGATATGTGAGGAAAGGTTTCCTTCAATCGTCTTCATCGCCCCAGTATTGATCGCGCATACCATTAGGAGATTAATGCTGGGAGTTGAAATTACATCGATGTGGAGATACCTTGGCTTCTATACCAAAAACCTCGGCTAAGTAAGCCAAGGAATTACCGTGTCAATTTTTGCCACAAGGTAAAAAAATTGAGAGTATCTTTATTGAATCTGCTCATCCTAACAACAACTAGGGCTACATAATCAACCATTTTACAATTCTTCTTGTATCGCTCGGAGTAGTGATGGTCGATCAGCAAGGAGTTGGTGTAGACCGATAGTTCAGGAACTCCAATCTCCAATGCCATATCCAGGTCATAAATTAATGTTTCGTACTCTATGATATTATTGGAGGCTTCAAAATTAAGGCATATTAATTTTTTAATTCTGTTGTTAGAGGGTGCAATTAGTACGATTCCAATCCCTAGTCCTGCGGGTCCCGTTGATCCATCTGTAAGAAGTATCCAACCCTTATGTATAACCTATTCAGCTCATTCTTCAAAGGGCCTTGAAGGAGGATCATCTTCGAGTTCTTCTGGTAGATTTAGATTGTGCTCTTCTCAATATAGATCTCTTACTGGGAAGTCTGCTAAAAAATCAGCCACTGCTTAACCTTTTTCTGAGGTTCTTTCTTCGAATTTGATGTCGTGCTCCCCGAAACTGATAGACCATTATTACACTCTGTATGACTTCTCCTTCTTAAATAATACTTCCCAAAGGGGATAATTTTTCATGACCTTAACTGAGTGTGCTTGAAAATAGTATTTGAACTTCTATGAGGAGTAGTCGTTTGATCTTAGAATATTTTGTTTCTGCCGGTGTGAGGGTCTTGCTTATAAAATATATTGACCTCTTAATATTTCTTTTATTCTGAATGAGAACTGTAATGGCTTAATTCTGTAAGCTCGAGATGGCTCAGAATTAGCTCTTACACCAATGTTCCTGTGACAAAAACTAATGTAAAACAAGAAATGACACAGGTGATTTAGCGTGAAAAACCTTTGAATATGTAAAAAAACCACGACCTCGAGTATGAGGATTTTAGTAATAATAACTTTTATTGCTTGAAGGTGATATCTTATTACATGTGATCTCTCGAACTAGAAATACTTGATCTTGTAAATAAGAAATTTGGTATTTGAGAATCTAGAAAATCTGGTTTTCTTAGTATTTTCTCGTATATTTGTCTTGTCCTTGTCTCTTCTAGATTTTTTTTCCTTATATAGGCCTTGCTTACAGTTTGTTATCGTATTGAAGCACGTTCTCTGAATAATGAGGGAAGTGGTGATTGACTAAGTAACTGTTGAGTTCATGAGAAACATGTGTCTTTGAGATATTTATGCTTTTATGTTTTACTCGAGCCACGTTCTACATCAGTTCATAATTTAAGTGTCAATGTTGACTATTTACATTACATGAAAAATGTGAGAGTCTGATATGAAGGTAGTTCGAATTAAATTAGGTCGAATTGGGTTAGGTCGAGGGATAGATCCTTGCAATTTCCCCCTCGCAACTGAAGTCACGATCGGCTTTGGTTGAGAAAGAATATAGGGATATGTGGTGTTGGAAGTTGAAAAGATATGACGTAGTTAATGTTAATTTGACTGGTATGATCTGCATTGAATGATAATGGAAATATTGATGTATGCGACGCTTGGGGTTCTGAGAGTGGCTCTGTATTGAATGATGACTGCTTTGGAAATGTACCTGCGCATTAAATATGCGGGTTATATAAATAGTACATATACTGAGAATTCTGGCAAAGTACGTTGTTTGTTGAAAAATTCTCTGGAAGTCTAGATTGATAATGGTGAAGACCCGGAGAATGGTTTATGAAGAAAGAGTTTTTTGGAGATTCATAAATTTAAGTTGAGATACTTTGGTGACCAATCATTGGAGATGCCCACCCCCATTCCCGTTCTACCGACGTATTAAGGCATGTCAGAAGAAGAAGCGGCTGAAGTGAAGAAGATTTTTACTATATGTGGAGATTTCATTACGTTGTCTTGATAGGCGAGCAACGTTGAAGGTATCTCTGCATCCTTACGGAGGACAAGGCTGATGAGACAGATATGAGGATTGGTGTAACTATGGGGCAGTATCGCCAGTATCTTGCGTAAGATTGGATTCTAAGGTAGGGTCTTCTTCATCTTCACCAACTCTGTGATGATAATGGTTATAGAGGAGGCAATGGGGGTAGTGGAGAAGGGATACAGAGGTTGGAAGTCTGCTTCTGCACCATCATCGTTTTTTGGCTCTAAGAAGACCTTTTGCTTGATGAGTTGGTTCAAGCACTGAATTCATTTTTTTTATAGTTTCCATTTGAAGTTTGGCTCCATGTCTAAACTTCGACCAAACTCAAAGGAAGGAGGATGCTTAACGTTTTCCAATGCCTGCTTTATTTCAGAAGATTCTTAGAGTGAAATATCACTGAAGACAGAAGAACTGAAGGATTTGTTGTTTTCAGAGTACCTGAAAGACTTGTTATCTAAAAAGTACCCGAAAGACTTGTTATCTGTAAAGTACCTAAAAGACTTGCTATTTATAATTTATATTTGACCTTAATAAAAAATATTTATTCAAACTCTGTGTTGATAGATAAAAATTAACTCTTATGATTGTAATCGAGCTATGAGTAATTCGGGTATGTATGAATAAATGAAAAAATATAATATTTTATCGAACTAGAAAGTATAATATAGCAATCGAGATGTAAAAATGTGTTTGTAATATAAAAGATGTGTAAGAATATGTTTCGAACTGAAGAACTTAGAATTATTGGGGGAGATAACTGTAGAAGATTTAGAATATGTAGGAATTGGAAATTCGGGCTCAAAGATATTTCTTTGAAATATTGGATTAGGGGAAATTAAGTTTGAAATGAGTTAGGTCGACTCCAAAGAGGTTGGCATGTTTAGATAAGTTTAAATAATTTCTTATCAGGGTAATAGGGTTTGCTGTTGCAGAAAAATATAATATATGCATACGGAATGCGGGGGATTTAAAGTGATCTTAAAACTTACATAAATATGGGAAATGAGTGTAGATAGGAGGAAGACATATAAGATGGTATGTACTCGATCTGAGAGCATGTGTTATGCCGCTGAGGGACGATTGACGATTAAGATAGCTGAAGTGCGAGAACTCATCTTTGGCTTGCTAGACTATGATGCTGACATACCAATGTCTGAGTATTAATTTAAAAGTTTAGATTGGATGGGTAGGAAACTTGAGTTAGGGCGTAGCTTCTTCGATGACCTATTATGGGAGGTAATTGTGGAGCCTTCAGCTCAAAAAGAGGTTGTGAGACTAATTGCTAAAGAAGAGATCGAGTTAGAAGATGTGAGGATTGTGGGAGGCAAACTGATAAGGTGTGGCTCCCCAGGACATCTGGGATATTTTATGTGCAATTATATGTGAGAGAGTAAATTGTATGAGGTCGAATAACTATCAAAGAAATGTAATTATAATGAAGTTTGAATCTGTCCTCTTTTGTTGTTAATGTTATTGTGACTATTTTGAATAAAAAATTTAAAATTTTGAAATATGAAAGCTTTGGAAATGACGTCAGCACTTCTATTAATAGTAGAAGCAAGAATAGAAAATGTAGGTAGCTTTGATTTTTGTCTTTTGTGTTATGGCAGGGAAAGTTTGATTGCATGTAAGTGTTGAGTCATTATGAGTGTGGAGAGGTTAGAGGGAGATTTGGGTAGGATAGATGAGAATATATTAAAATATAGGGTATGGGACAATGATGGAAAGGTATTTTTACAGAAAATATGCAAAATGTCTAACATTAATTATAGAAGGGACGCCTCAGTTCTAAAATCGAGGGCGGCTCGTGTGAGACCCAATAACTGCCAGCAGTTAGATTAAAAAACTATAAATAATGCATCATTTTCTTTATTGAAACTTCTATCAACTTCTAAAAAATTAAAGAACAATGAGAAATGAAATAGAACAAATAGTAGAGATTCTTATAAGAGATTAGACCAGAGTGATCAACAATCAAGGCGAGAGAAGGTTACGGAGACTGAGTCACGAAGGTGGCTGTATAGCAGTACTGTGAAGGAAGGATTTGGCGTTGCTTCAGATTCGTTTTCAAACGTTAAAGGTTAGTAGATGATCGTGATATTATGAATATGTTTTTTTTTCTTGAAGATTTTTGTGGTTTTCAAACTTCATAAAATTACTATTTATAATAACCTATAAAAATTTGTTTGATATATGTTTCCAAAAGAAATGTGAATGATATACGTAGTATATGTATGATGTATGTATAAAAGATAATGATAGAATACCTGGACATGTATCTAAGCCGAGCGTGAGGAGTATTTGAGTAGAATTAAACCACATCTTAGATTTATAGTTGGGATGAAGACTTCACCGGTGATGGAGGCGTCGACCTCTGGTCGTTTGGCTAAGTCTGATAATGTAGAATCTGATAGGGAGAACGAAGTAGGAGTGGTTCAATTTCTAGATTTCCTTGGACAATTGGTATCATACCCTCCAAACTCCGATCTGTTTAGAGAGTTTTGTAAATCTAAGGCTCTTATCTGGGGAAGATGGGAGAACTTTGTAGAACATGTCGGTAGGCAGTTTCGAAGTTGTATAGTTGAATCTGGGGAGGAACATTTCATTCTGTTGGTTGATTTAGAGAAGGAAAAGTCAGATATGGGGTTAGACAAATCGATCTCCTTGGAGTATTATGGCATAAATGTCCACAATGACCTAGATGATGGCTTTCTATGTTACCTGTCTCAGTTGGAGTATGGGTTGAGTTTGCCCCTTAGCAATCTCGCGAAAGGGATAATGAATATCATTAGGGTTTGTTCTGCCTAGTTGAGCGGGAACATGTGGGAGGTAATAAATGTCTGTGAGAGTTTGATTAAGTTATGGGAGGAGAATATCTCCTGAATATGTTTTACAGTTTTGTGGAGTGATGAATTATTCTACAAATGGAGGGGCATATTTTTTTACGTGCTCGTCTCGACCTCTTTTATTCGATCTAAATTCAACAGATCGAATGTGGAATGATAATGTGATTTGTTTTTTTACAGGCTACTCGATTGATAAAAGGAATTTACCTCAGAATGGAGGAGGTGAAAGCCGAGCTCGCGAGTAGGATGGCAGAGCTTGAGAAGGAGGTAGCTTAATTAAAATCTGATTTGGTTCGGGAGGGGAAGCAACTAAATTCTGTGAAGGCTGCACAAGAGGTGGAGATTAGCGAGCTGAAAGAAGAAGCGGGGAATAATCTAGAAGAGGTAGTAGTCCAGCGTGATAGACTTGGGCGCCACCTCCTCAAAATGGGGTACTTCAAAGCTGAAGTGAATGACATTATGGAGGTACCTATGTTGAAGAGGAGGAGGATGACAATGATGAGGTTGGAGTTGTATGAGGGTTGGATTGTGTCTCTCCCCAAGCTGAGCGAGATAACCAAGGGGATGACATTATGAACCCAGAGAAGGAAAATGAGAAGGTAGAGTAAAATTGTTGACTCTGTGGTTGTGTGATTATGAGGGGTTTACGAATTGTAATTGTATGGATTATCGTTTTGTAGGATAAATTTTTGTAAGCTAAGAGATGTTTGCAAACTTTGTAAGTTGGAATTTAAGGATATGCACCTCAGAATAAAAGAATTAGAGAATGAGCTCGGTAAGGAGAAAGATACCTCAGCGTCCCTGCTAACTTCACAAGCAGAGCTACAGGTTAGAAATGAACAATAAATATTTCACTTGTATGCTGCATTACTCTAGAGCTACAAAGTAAAAATTAGAGCATAGAGACAGACCAAAAATGTGTTAATAGTTTAGGGGAAATGGTACTCAATTGTGTATAGATATAATATCAAAGTGTTGAAAAAGTTAGAACATAGAGAATGTGTACATTGAAATTGGAAGTACGTATTATTGTAATTGAACTGGGATCATACTTTGACTTTAAGTTTAGAAGCAGTTTTAATCAGTAGATGTCAAAATGATTGAGAAAGATAGCAAGCTGATGAGAGCTCGAGATGACCTATCTAACTCTGAAATTATGGTTGAGTAGTTGACTGCAGCTTTACCTGCTAAAGATATAGAGTTCCGGTTGCTGCAAAGACGATGTGATGAGTTGAATGAGAGGGTAGCACAATTGAAGACTAATTTGGCTCTTGCCAATTTGCGTGCCAAAAATACTGAGACTGGAGGGTGCTTGTGGAAGAATAAAGGTGATGTCAGGGTCTCCATTGTTCAAGGGGATATTGTTAGCCTATCAGCTCGAATCAGAGAGCTAGAGGAAAATGATAGAATACCTGGACCTGTATGTAGGTCGAGCGAAAAGAGTATTTGTGTAGAATCAAACCTCATCTTAGATATATGGTTGTGATGGGGACTTCCCCTGTGATGGAGGTGTCGACTTTTGGTCGTTCGGCTGAATCTAATAATGAAGAATCTGATAGGGAGAATTAAGTAGGAGTGGTTCAATTTCCAGATTTCTTTGGACAATTGGTATCATACCCTTTGAACTCTGATGTGTTTAGAAAGTTTTGTAAATCCAAGGATCTTATAGGGGGAAGATGGGGGAACTTTGTAAAACATGCCAGTAGGCAGTTTCAAAGTTGTATAGTAGAATCTGGGGAAGGACATTTCTTTCTTTTGGCTGATTTAGAGAAGGAGAAGTCGGATAGGGCGTTAGACGAATCAATCTCCTTAGAGTATTATGATGGAAATGTCCAGGGTAATTTGGAAGAGGGTTTTCTGTGTTACCTGTCTCAATTAGAGTATTGGTTGAGTTTGCTCCTTAGCAATCTTACGAAATGGATAATGATTATCATAGGGGCATAACCTGCCCAGTTAAACTAAAACATGCGGGGGGTAATAAATGTCTGTGAGAGTTTGAATAAGTTGTGGGAGTAGAATTAGGTAGAGAGGAGAATATTTCCTGAAGATGTTTTGCAATTTTATGGAATGAAAAATTATTCTACAAGTGGAGGGGCATATTTTTTCACGAGCTCGACTCGACCTCTTTTCTTCGATCTGAATTCAACAAGTCGAATGTGGAATTATAATGTTATTTGGGTGAAAGGTGATTGCCTTCAGAGAAATGATGAAGAACCTATGGAACTTTTATTTAGAACTGTGAAGAAAAGTAAGTGTAATAACGCATAATATTGAACTGCTAAAATTAAATGTTGTTATGTTATTGATAATGTGTTGCTGTTTGATAGGTCCTTAGTCGAAGGTGAAGATGAAGAAGTCCCTGTTAGATACGGTTGCTCAAGAAGGGGTTGAGCTCGAGGTAGTGCCAGTAATGGGTTGGTCTTTAAAGCATTAGAGTTTATGTAGAAAATGGGATTAACAGGTTTGGATCATATGCAGTCGAATCATGTATCCTGGAATGCGGTGATAGGTGGGTTTGCACAAAATGGGTATGGTGAGGAGGCTATTGAGATGTTTCATAGAATGCAAGAATGTGGGATTAAGCCTAACGCTCGTACTCTGGCTAGTGTACTCCCTGCTTGTGCAAGGTTGCAAAGTTTGAATCGTGGAAAACAATTTCATGGTTTTATCATGAGGTACGCTTTATGTCAAATGCTTTTATAGTTAATGGTTTAGTTGATATGTATAGGAGGTGTGCCGATATGGAAAGTGCTGCGAAGGTATTTTTGAAGTTTTTATTAGAAAGTGTGGTATCGCTTAACACTAAGATTGTTGGGCATTTTGAGATTAGTGAGGTTAGTTAATAAGGCAAAAAGATATTTGATTAGATGGACCTTATTAGAGCCAAGAAGGATACAATCTCCTAAAACTCAATGGTTTCAGGCTATGTAGACTGCATATTGTGTAAGGAAGAGTTGAAGATATTTCGTGATATGCAACTTAAAGAAGAGATTGAAGTTGGCACTTATACTTTAGGCAGTGCCCTTGCTGCTTGTTCAGATTTAACTGCATTGATACAGGGCAAAGAGATACATTCATATGCTATCAGTAGAGGCCTAAGTTCTAATACTTTTGTATGTGGCTCACTAGTGGAGCTCTACTCTAAATATCGAGATGTAGTGCGGGCAAGGATGGTTTTCGATTAAGTAATTGAACAGGATACTACAATTTGGAATGCATTGGTCTTGGGTTATTCTCGTAGCAATCAAATAGTGGAAGTCCACTAGCTTGTTCTTAAAATTAAAATAAATGGGGTAGAACCTAATATATACACATCAAATGGGATAATAACAGGTAATGTGGAGAATGAGAATATTGAATTAGCTCTTCAAAATTTCTACCAGTTTCAAATATCAAATGTAAAATCTTATATATATACAATTGGCATTGTTATATCTGTTTGCTCAAGTTTATCGACTATCAAGAGAGGTAACCAAGTTCATGCGTATTCAATAAGATGTGGGTACGAGATAGAAGTCCATATTGGTTCTTCACTCGTGGACATTTATTCTAAATGTGGAAATATTGGGCATGTATGGTTAGCGCCTAAGTAGATTTCAAGGCCGAACTTGGCGTTGTGGAATTTCATGCTCACAGAATTTGCTATGCATGAACCAGGAAAAGAAGGGATAGCTATCTTTAGTAAAATGCAAGAAGAAGGGGTTAGACCTGATGGAGTAGCCTTCTTATTTATTTTATCTTCATGTGTTCATGAAGGATTAGTTGAGTTGGTCCTCGAGTACTTTAATTTAATGCGATATTACAATGTAGAACTTACACTTAAAATATTGCACATGCGTGATTGATCTCTTATGCCATGCTTGTATGCTCAATAAAGCTTATGAGCTAGTTAAGAAAATGGAAATTGATGCTAATGTTGTTACGTGGAGTGCTCTACTTGGTGGTTGTGTAATGCATGGAAATGTCATATTGGGAGAAATTGCAGCAAAAAGGGTGATTGAGTTTAGATCCACATGGTGCAGAAAATTATGTTATGTTGGCAAACTTGTACGCTTTGGCTGGGAGATGGGATGATCTTCCTAGAGCGAGAACCAGGAAATGTATAAGAATTCCAGGATACAATTGGATTGAAGATAGAGATCAGTTCTATGTGTTTGTTGTGAGTGATAGATCTCACAAACAGGCGGAGGAAATCTACACAGTTGACGATAATTTGATGATTCAAATGTAAAAAAAGGGTATTTGATGTGGCGCATCCCTCATAAGGTCGTCTAACTACCGTGTGACCTTTTTTTTTGCAAAAAGTTTCGTAAGATATATCCAAAGAAGCATTTACAAGATGAGGGAAAGCCAACCATGCTATACCCTAGTATATAACACTATGGCATATGCATATGGACTCTCTACAAAAAAAGGAAATACAAAAGTAAATGTACAAGGAAACTGCATAAATTCATTCGAACGACTGGAGCCAAGTCTCGTACGAACGACCTCCAATGTTTTTCGTACGAAAAAGGAAAAACTCGACATATCGTGCTTCTCGACAAAAAGATATGTTTATTTAATGCTTTATATTTTATGTTTTAGCTTAAGCTCTGTTGGAGAGGTCCAATATGGGTTATTAGTAGTTTCCCAATTTAAGTTTAAGTTTATTTCAATTAGAATTAGGGTTCATAATTCTAACCCCCCTTGTGTTCTATAAAAAGGGAGGTCTAGGTTATTTGTTTCTTAGTTAATACAGTTAATTCAGTTAAGTTAGTTTTGTTTAGAAGAAAAGTTTTAATTAATAAAATTAGGGAGAACCTAATTCTTTTTGGTTAATCTGGCATTCTTCTTGGTTATTGGCTTTTGCATAATCAGTTTACATCAATACACCTTAAAAGAAGTACTGAATGTATAGGTATTTAAGCTTTTTAGGTAGTCAAAATCGGAGGGAAGAGCTTATTCTATAAAATAATAATAGCAAAAATAAAGACTCACCCCAGGTCTCGAAGTTCATTCCCAAAGAAAGCTTGATTTGGTTTGTTTGACAATGAAATCAACGCCAATTTATTTCCCACCAATAAAAAAAGAACCAAATGAGTTATTGCCCTCATAAAAATAGCCAAGAGAAAAAGCAAATATAACATCAAAACTTGGATAAACTGAAGTTATTCCAAATAATATCAACATAAAGATATTAAATATATCAAGTAATCCATAATGAAAATTTAAGAAAAATTTGACTTAACAATGAGAAAAAACTAGATAAAACCTACTTCGTTAAGAAGGCAAGTGGCCAAGCCAATAAGAAAGAGTAAAGTGGAAAAGAAAATGGCAACGTAATAAATAAAAAAGAAAAGAAAGCAGTCAACATATTATTCCGATCAAAGAGCCTGAATAACCCGTTCTCGTCTTTGTAGTGGCTTTTATAAACCAAAGAATTAGAGGTTGAAATGAGTATTGTAATGGCCTAATTTCGTAAGCTCAAGATGGCTTGAAATTAGTTCTTACACCAATACTCTTGTGACAAAAACTAATGTAGAGCAAGAAATAATACATGTGATTTAGTGTGGAAGACCTTTGAATAGGTAAAAAACCACGACCTCGAGTTGAGGGTTTTAACAGTAACTTTTATTGTTTGAGGTTAATATCCTATTACAAGTGATCTCTCGAACTATAAATACTTGATCTTGTAAATTATAAATTTAGTGTTTGAGAATCTAGAAAATTTAGTTTTCTTGGCAATTTCCCATATATTTTTCTGGCCCTTGTCTCTTTTTGAACTTTTTCCTTATATAGGCCTTGCCCACAGTTCGTTGTCATGCTGAAGCACGTTCTCCGAACAATGAGGTAAGTGGTGGTTAACTGAGTAACTGTTGAGTTCATAAGAGACAGGTGTCTTTGACTTATTTATATATTTTTATTGTGCTCGACCCACGTTCTTCATCAGTTCATAATGTAGGTGTCAATATTGACTGTTTATGTTACGTATAAAAATGTGTGACTCTGATATGGAGGCAGTTCGAGTTTGGTTAGGTCGAGGGATAGGTCCATCCAATCTCCACCTCACAACTGAAGTCACGAGTGGCTTTGGTTGAGAAAGAATATGAGGATATGTGGTGGGAAGTTGAAAAGATATATCGTAGTTAATGTTGATTTGATTGGTATGGAAAATGGGTATTCTTTTTTATGGATGGATGTATATATATTGAATGATGATGAAAATTTTGATGAACGCGACGCTTGAGGTTCTGAGAGTGGCACTGTATTAAATAATGACTGCTTTGGAAACATACTTATGCATTAAATATGAAGGTTATATAAATAGTACTTATACCGTAGAATTTGGCAAAGTATGACGTTGTTTGAAAAATTCTTAGAATCCTTGAGCGATAATGGTGAAAACAGGAGGATGGTGTATAAAGAGAGGGTTGCTGCCGAAATATAGAGATTCAAACTAAAATACTTTGGGGATCAGTCTGTAGAGATGCCTACCTTCCAACTGCCATTCTACCGACGTATCAGGGTATGTCAGAAGAAGAAATGGCTGAAGCTGAAGAAGATTTTTGCTGTATGTAGAGATTTCATATGTTATCTTGACAAGCGGGCAACGTTGAAGGTATCTTCGCATCCTTGCAGATGACAAGGTTGAGGAGATAGTCATGGGGACTGGTGTAACTGCTAGGTAATATAGCTGGTATCTTGCGTATGATTGGATTCTAAGGGAGGCCCTCTTTATCTCTACCAACTCTCTGATGGTGGTAATTATAGAGGAGGCAATGGTGGTAGTAGAGAAGGGAGACAAAGAATGGAAGTATCCCCTGCATAATCATTGTTTCTTGGCTCTAAGAAGTCCTTTTGCTTGAAGAGTTAGTTAAAGCACCGACTTTCTTTCTTTCATAGTTTCTATTTGAAGTTTGGTTTCATGCCTAAACTTTGAACAAACTTGTGAAAGGATGATGTTATGTATTTTCCATTGCCTGTTTTGCTCCAAGTGATTTTAAGAGTGAAATATCACTGAAGATAGATGAACAAAATGATTTGTTGGTTTGGGAGTTCTTGAAAGACTTATTATCTGTAAAGTACATGAAAGATTTGTTATCTGTAAAGTATAATTTATATTCGAGCTAAATAAAATATGGTTATTCAAACTCTGTGTTGTTAGATTCAATAACTCTTATTATTAAAATCGAGCTATGAGTAATTCAAAGATTTATGAATAGAGGACGACATGCAATATATAAGATTGAACTACAAAGTATATTATAGCAATCGAGCTGCACAAATTTGTTTGTAAGATAAAAGATGTGTAAAAACTTGTTTCGAACTGAAAAACTTAGAATTATTGAGGTAGATTACTGTAGAAGATTTAGAATTTTTAAGAATTTTAAAATTTGAGCTCAGAGAGATCTCTTTCAAAATGTTGGCTTTGAGAAAAATAAGCTCTAAATGATGCAGGCCGAATTTACTAAGGTCGATGTGGATAGAAAAGTTCAAATAATTTCTATTCAGGATACTAGGGTTTGCCGTTATGAAAAAACAAATTATAAATACTAATAGTAGGAAATAAGTATAGATAGGAGGAAAACATAGAAGACGGTGTGGATTCGACCTGAGAGATTTTATTATGTCACTGAGGGACGATTGGCGATTAAGTGAGCTAAAGTGCAAGAACAGATCTTTGACTTGCTAGATTATGATGCTGACTTGCTAGTGTTTGAGTATTAGTTTGAAGGTTTAGATTAGATAGGTAGGGAACCAGAGTTAGAACCTCGCTTCTACGAGGAGCTATTCTTGGAAGTTACTGTAGAGCCTTCAGCTTAAAAGGGGACTGTGAGACTAATTGCTGAAGATGAGATCGAGTTGGAAGATGTAAGGAGTTCTAGAGGCGAACTGATTAGGTGTAGCTCCCCCGAACATCTGTGATATTTCATGTGTAATTATATATGAGGGAGTGAATTGTATGTGGCCAAATAATTGTCAAAGAAATGTAATTAGAATGAAGTTTTGAATTTGTCCTTCTTGGTTACAAATTTTGTTGTGACTATTTTAAATAAAAAAATTGATTTTTGAAATGTGAGGGCTTTGGAAATGATGTCTACACTTCTATAAGTTGTAGAAGCAAGAATAGAAAAAGTAGGTAGCTTTAATTTTTTGTCTCCTATGTTATTGCAGGGAAAGTTTAATTGCGTGTAAGTGTTGAGTCATCATGAGTATAGAGAGGTCAAAAGCAGATTTGGGTAGGAGAGATGAGAATATATTAAGATATTGGGCAGGGGTAATGATGGGAAGGTGTTTTCACCGAAAAGGTTTAAAACGTCTGACATTAATTGGGGAAGGGATGCCTCAGTTCCTAAATCAAAGGTGGCTCGTATGAGGCCCAATACAATCTAGCAGTTAGAGAGAGAAACTATAAATAATGCGTCATCTTCTTCATTAAAACGTTTATCAACTTCTGAGAAATTGAAAAGCAGTGAGAGAGGAAAGATAAATAATTATAGAGATTCTGGTGAGAGGTTAAATGAGAGTGATTAACAGTTAAGGCGAGAGAAGGCTGCAGAGACTGAGTCATTAAGGTGGTTTTATTGCAGCGTTGTGAAGGAAGGATTGGCGCTGCTTCATATTCATTTTTGAACGTTGAAGGTTGGTAGATGATTCATGATATTGTTGATGTGTATTCGTAAGAATTTTGAGGTTTTCAAATTTCAAAAAATTACTACTTATAGTAACCTTACAAAAATTGTTTTGATATATGTGTATAAAAGTGATGATAATGATATACGTATATGTATGATGTATGTGTAAAAGATAATGATAGAATACCCTGACCTGTATGTAGGTCGAGCGTGAGGAGTATTTGTGTAGAATCAAACCTCATCTTAGATTTATAGTTGTGATGGGGACTTCACCGGTGATGGAGGTGTCGACCTCTGGTCGTTCGGCTGAGTCTGATAATGTAGAATCTGATAGGGAAAATGAAGGAGAGTGGTTCAATTTCAGATTTCCCTAGACAATTGGTATCATACCCTCCGAACTCCAATGTGTTTATAGAATTTTGTAAATCTAAGGCTCTTATCAGGGGAAGATGGGAGAACTTTGTAGAGCATGCCGGAAGACAATTTCAAAGTTGTATAGTAAAATATGGGGAGGATCATTTCTTTCTGTTGGCTAATTTTGAGAAGGAGAAGACGGATAGGGGGTTAGACGAATTGATATCCTTAGAGTATTATGACATAAATATCCACGATGACCTAGAAGAGGGTTTTCTATGTGACTTGTCTCTGTTAGAGTATGGGTTGAGTTTGCCCCTTAGCAATCTCTCGAAAGGGATAATGAATATTATAAGGGATTTTCCTGCCCAGTTGAACGGGAACATGTGGGAGGTAATAAATGTCTATGAGAGTTTGAATAAGTTATGGGAGGAGAATATCTCCTGAAGATGTTTTAAAGTTTTATGGAGTGATGAATTATTCTGCAAATGGAGGGGCCTATTTTTTTGCGAGCTCGTCACGACCTCTTTTGTTCAATTTGAATTCAGCAGGTCGAATGTGGAATAATAATGTGATTTGGGTAAAGGTGATTGCCTTCTGAGATAAGATGAAGAACCCATGGATCTTCTATAGAGAACTATGAAGAAAATTATTTGAAATAATTTATAATCTCGAACTGCTGTAATTGAATGTTGTTCTGCTTTTGATAAAGTATTGTTGTCTGACAGGTCCTCAGTCGAAGGTGAAAAAGAAAAAGTCCTTGTTAGATGCGGTTGCTTAGGAAGGGATTGAGCTCGAGGTAGTGCTGAAAGACCTCCGTATTAATAAAAGTAAACAAGCTAACAACAGGTCTGAGAAAGTTTAAAAATCTTTAGCAGAGAGACTAATAACGGGTGTTGGTTTTAGCAAGAAGAGGGGAGTTGATGGAGAGAGACGAGTGGTTTTGCCAATGGCCCCTGCAAATGATTTTTACGGATGTGCCGGAGTCTACCATGTCGAGAAAGTTAGCCCGAGCATTTCCAAAGAAGAAATGTTGAAGCGTGGCTCAACCTCTGGAACCACGGGCAGTGGTGAGGTCGAGGGAGAGGCATAAAAGAGAAGGGTAGATCCTTCTTCTGAACTGATTAAGGCGAAGGTCACAGAGAATCAAACTAATGTGGAAGATGAGTTAAGATCTGAGGAGGATAGGGTGAGGCTTGCAACTTGCAAGGGTATGGAGGAGATGAGCAAAGTTGTAAGTTTGATGATTTCAATGTTTTCTGATTTTTATATAGTGATTCGAGCCTAAAATGTGCTTGATTTGTTTTTTATTGCAGGCTGCTCGATTGATAAAGGGAATTTACCTCGAGATAATGGGGGAGAAAGCTGAGCTCACGAGGGGGAAGGTAGAGCTTGAGAAGGAGGTAGCTTGATTAAAATTCGATTTGGTTCGGGAGGAGAAGCGATTGAATTATGTGAAGGTTGCGCAAGAGGTGAAGATTAACGAGCTGACAGAAGAAACGGGGAAGAATCTGGAAAAGGTGGTACTCCAGCGTGATAGACTTGGGTGCCACCTCTTCAAAATAGGGTACTCCAAAGTTGAAGTGAATGATATTATGGGGGGTACCTATATTGAAAAGGAGGTGGATGGCGATGATAGGGGTGGAGTTGTAAGAGGGTTGGATTGTATCTCTCCCCAAACTGAGCGAGAAAACTAAGGGGATAACATTATAAACCCAGAGAATGAGAATTAGATGGTAGAGTAAAATTGTTGACTCTGTAGTTGTGTGATTATGAGGGGTTTGTGAACTATAATTATATGGATTATCGTTTTGTAGGATAAATTTTTGTAGGCTAAGATGTGCTTGTAAACCTTATATGTAAGAACTTAAGGATACGCGCCTCAAAATAAAAGAATTAGAAAATTAGCTCACTAAGGAGAAAGATGCCTCAGCGTCCCTGTTGACTTCGCAAGCGGAGCTACATGTTAGAAAATAGCAAGAAATATTTGACTAGTATGCTGCATTACTCTAGAGCTACAAAGTAAAAATTATAGCATAGAGACAGACCAGAAACGTGTTAATAGTTTAGGGGCAATGGTACTTAATTGTGTATAGATAATATCAAAGTGTTGAAAAAGTTAGAACCATGAAAATGTGTACTTTGAAATTGGAAGTACGTGTTATTATAATTAAACGGGGATCATACTTAGACCTTAAGTTTAGAAGCAGTTTCACTCAGTAGATGTCAAAATGATTGAGAAATATAGTGAGCTGAAGAGAGCTCGAAATTACCTATCTAACTCCAAAATTATGGTTGAGCAGTTGACTACAGCTTTACCTGCTAAAGATATAGAGTTTCGGCTGGTACAAAGATGATGTGATGAGTTGAATGAGAGGGTGGCACAATTGAAGACCGATTTGGCTCTAGAAAATTTGCTTGTCAAAAATGCCGAGATTGGAGGGCGCTCGTAGAAGAATAAAGGTGATGTCAAGGTCTCCAGTATTCAAGGGGATGTTGTTAGCCTATCAGCTCGAACTTAATTTTACCTTTGCTTTATTCGGTATAATTGTCGCATCCATATTGAGAGATGAAAGCTTATTTGACTTTTGCTTTATATTATGTCTGGTATAGTTCTTTTATTGAAAACTAGTATTACTTTTATTTTAATCGCGAAGCATGTATAGACTATGATTGAAAGCTAGTATTACCTTTGCTTTAATCTATGTATTATCTTCATAAGTAGAGAGTAATGTGGGAAAAAACTTGGAAGTTTTCATTGAATAGAATAGAATGCACATTGAATGGAGATGAATCACACTTTTAAAATAGACAGAACGAGAATTTTGAAGTGGAGGAGTGAAGGACTTAAGGATAGTACCGTTTCAGTTGCCTAGTGTTCTAAAGATTCGGGATTCGAACTTCTTACTCCGTCATGAGATAATATGATCCCAGACCAGTTTGACCAATGATTTAGAATAGACCCTCCCAATTTTTTGCCCGTTTCCCAGCATATGCCTCCTTTCGGTTTTAAAGGATTTCTCTGAGGAAGATATCGTCGATTTGGAAAGTACAGCTTCAAACTCTTCTTTTGTACGAACTGGCCAGCATATGGTAATATCGACCTAGGTAGGATATAACGCGTTCCCTAGTCTTATCAATCCAATTCTTGTTGCAGGCCAATTCGAACTCATTTGCTTCATCGGTAAGCTCGTGATCTTTGATTAGATGATGGTATTCTGTTGGAATGGCGGCTTCTGTACCATAGGCGAGGAGGAATGGGGTACAGTCAGTTGATTGACGTGGAGTGGTACGGTATGACCATAAGACATGAGGGAACCCTCGTATCCAGTTTCTTTTTCTATGTGAGTAAAGCCTTTTCTTGAGTCCATTTGCGATTGTTTTATTGGTGATTTGAGCTTGGTCGTTGCCTTGAGGGTAGTTGGGATTGGATGGTAATTTGATCATGTTGTGTTTGTTGAGGAAAGCTACGACTTTTTCTCTAGCGAATTGTGGCCCATTATCGATACGAATTAGGTAGGGGCATCCAAACCGGGTATAGATGTGTTCCCAGATAAAAGATATGTCCTCTTCTTCTTTAGTTCGATAGAGTGGAACTGCTTCTACCCATTTTGTAAAATAATCTGTAGCTATGAGTTGGTATTGTCTGTTACCTGGAGTATTAGGAAATTTTCCGATGAGATCGAGTGCCCACCGCTTAAATGGCCAGAACACCTTGCTTGCATGTAGTTTAAGCGCAGGGGCACGGATCATGTGTCCATGTCGTTGGCATGTATCACATTTGCGTGAGCACTCTTCTGCTTGCTTGCACATGCCTGGCCAGAATACTCTATGTGTAATTGCTCTATTTAAGAGTGATCGACCTGCGGCATAGGAGCCGCAAGTTTCTTCATGTAAATATTTGAGCAACTTGCCTGCTTTCTTCCTGAAGAGGCACTTGAGATAAGTCCCCGTGACTGAACGGAGATATAAAAAATTATTTTGAACTTTATAGCACTTTGAATTTTTGATTAACTGTCGGTGCTTTTTCGAATCTGTTGGATGGGGCCTGTTCCATTCGTTTTTTGGGCCGAGGTAGGCAATAAAGGGCTTTCGCATATCGTCGTCTTCCTCTTTATCACCCCCCGTGTTGATTGTGCATACAGAATATCGATTAATGCTGGGGGTTGATATCACTTCGATCTGGAAATATCTAGTTTCTGTACCCAAGACCCCGGCTAAATAAGCCAAGGAATCGACATGTCTATTTTCACCTTGAAGAAGATAATCGAGAGTTACATTCTTAAACTGGCTCATCCTATCACAATGAGGGCTGCATATTCAATCATCTTGCCATTCTTCTTGTATTGCTCAGAGTAATAGTAGATAATGAGTAGAGAATCTGTGTAGACTGAGAGCTCTGGGATGCCGAGCTCAAGTGCGGGGCCGAGTCCATGAATGAGAGCTTTGTATTCGATGACATTATTGGAGGCTTCAAAATCTAAGCGGATTGATTTCTCAATTTTGTCGTTAAAAGGGGTACTAAATACGATTCCAATTCCTGGCCCTGCAGGTCCTGTTGATCCATCTGTAAGAAGTCTCCACCCTTTCCTTCTGATCCATTCAACTCGCTCGTCAAATGCTTTGGTGGGTGGATCTTCCGTAATTTCTTCTGCAAGGTCAGGATCGTGCTCCTCCCACTCAGGATCTTCTGCTGAAAAGTCCACGTGAAAATTGGCAATGGCCTGACCCTTTTTTGTATGTCGTTATTCGAACTTGATATCATGTTCTCCCAAACTTACTGACCATTGTTGCACTCTCCTAGATTTCTCTTTCTTGGGCCAAACTTCCCAGAGTGGGTAGTTCATCATGACTTTAACTAAGTGAACTTAAAAGTAGTGCTTAAGTTTTTATGAAGTGTAAACAAGAGTTTGAAAGTCTCTCGATATTAAAATACCTGGTCTCTGATGGAGTGAGGGTTTTGCTAATAAAGTAGACTGGCCTTTTGATTTTTCCTTCAATTCGAATAAAAAACCAAGCTGATAGAAGTATCTGTAACTTTAAGGTAGATGACCAGTTCCTCATTATCTATTGGGGTGCTCGTGATGGGAGACTTCCCCAAATAGGTTTTGAGTTCCTAAAAAGCTGCCTTGCATTCTGATGTCCATTGGATCTCTGCATTGGGCTAAACGTTTTCTCGTTTGGTACAATCGCAGAGTACTAGGAAAGCCAACGATAGCAATCTGTAGATTTTGAAATGAATCAGTTGATATCGGCAATCCTGTTGGTAAGTTTTTGTACGGCTTTCATTGTCCTTGGAGATGGCATGTTGAGGAGAGCTCGAATATAATCGAGGTCGGCCTCAATCCCTTTCTTACTGATCAGATGGTCAGGAATCGGCCTGAATGTACTTTAAATTGACACTTATTAGGATTGAGTCGTATCCTGTTAGATCGAAGAATGTTAAATATTATGTTGAGATCTGTGATGTGGTTGATTGACTGTATGTTCTTGCACAAGAGATCATCAATGTAGAGTTCCACAATTTTCCCAAGATGTGGTTTGAACATGGTAGTCATCAACCGTTGATAAGTCGCGCCTGTGTTTTTGAGTTCGAAGGGCATGACTTTGTAGCAGTAAAGTCCTTTTTTTGCGATAAAAGTGGTCTTTTCTTGATCTTCTTCCAAGATAGGAATCTAATTGTATCTAGAAGCAGCGTCCATCATTGATTGGAGTTCATGACCTGCTGTGAAATCAAGGATTTGATGGATAATGGGAAGAGGGAAACTGTTGTTTAGAGTATGTTTGTTTAGATCGGTGAAATCTACACAAATTCGGTCATTTTCAATCTTCTTTAGAGCAATGACAATGTTGGATATATAATCTGGATACTTGGCTTCTTGAATGAATCCCACTTTGATTAATTTCTCTATCTCAATGTTGACTTCATCTCGAAGACGAAGTGAGAGGCGTCGCTATTTTTATTTGACCACCGTGGTATTGACGTTGATGGTCAATTTTTGCCATGCCTTGGTTGGACCGACCCCAGGCATTTCTTTGAAAGTCCACGCAAAGAGGCCTCAATTCAGTTGTAAGAATTGAATGAAAGCATCCTTATCGCCTTAAACCAGCTTGGTACCGATAAAAGTATATCTGCTAGGTCCATCAATGTTGATGTATTCTCTAGGCTCTTCAATGGAAGGCTGATCATCGGTTATCAACTTTCTGTAATTGCTAGGCAACGTATCTATCTGAGGAATCGAGAATGGCAGAGGCGGTATTCTCGCAAGCTTGAGGAAGCTTTTGACTACCGTTCATTTCGTAGATACCATCATTATGTTTGAAGCAGAGGTCTTGATGATAAGTGGAAGCGATTGCTTCCATGTTATGAATCCAGTAGCGTCCCATAATCCTGAGATAACGAGATTTGGCATTGATGACGAAGAAGACGATGTCGATTGTGGCTGATCTTGCGGTAAAGGTAAGATGATCTTGCCTACTCGCTCATCTTTGGATCCATTGAATCTACTAATATCGGTGTCGCTTGGAATAACTTGTTCGGCCAATCCCATCTGGTCGATTAATCTCTGAAAGAGAATCTCAATACCGCTTCCAGTATCGATCATCATTTTATGCATGATAAACTTCTTTATCTTGAGAATTATGACTAATGCATCATGATATGGAAATTTTATATGACTAATGTCACAATCTTTGAATGGGATCCCAAGCCGGCAATTGCTCGACTCAGGTAGAAGCTTAGCGTCTTTATCTTAAGGTGCGAGATCACAGTATTCTGATAGTCTCTTGCGCTTGAATCTGTAAGAGTTACTGATCTGATGAATTTCGATCATATTATTTTGGTACATATGGTAGAGATGCATCTTCTCAGCTTGATTTTCGGCCTAGACTACTTCGGGCTGCTTCTTATAGTTGCCAATCTTGTATGATTCCAGGTCGATAATGTACTCGTACATCCATCTCTCCTTAAAGATTAATTCCATCAACCTCTGTAAAGCGTAACAACTATCAGCAGAATGATGGTTTACCTTGTGATGCATACAGTACAGGCGACTTTCAATTGGCTCCAATGGTTGAGAGGGACAGTATAGCTTTTCCTTGGATAGGATTGGAAAAATTACTGGGATTCGAACATTCATCTTTGGGAGGACCTATTTAGGTAATGTACCGCCTTTCCGAGGATTGCCAGTGTTGCACTAGGAACGCTTTTGATCACCCTGATCCTCTTTCGGTTCATTGTTTCATTTTGTAGGTGAACCTTTGGTGGTCAGGATGGATTTAGTAGATTTATGCCTATCGGACATCATCTTTTCTAGGTCGACATACCCATTGACCTTGGTGATCATATCTTCGAAGGTCGCAGGTTTATTGAGGATGATGTGTTCTTTGGCCTTGTAATCGAGCTGAAGTGTATTGGTGAAAGTAGTAGCAACTATTTTTTGATCGAGATTATCTACTTTTCTTGTGAGCTCCAAAAACTTCTTTACAAAATCCTCAAGCTTCTCTCCCTATGATTGTTTAAGACTAATAAGATAATATAAATTCTCCTCTTTGTCTATATTGTGAGCATACGTCTTGATGAATTATTTTTACAGTTGATCGAATGTGAGTATGGAATCTTTTGGTAAAGAGTAGAACCACCTGAGTGGTTCTTCCTATAGATTTGTTGTGAACAGATGATAGAGGATGTGGTTGAGATTGGAGTATAATCCCAATGAATTACGGTATTATTGAATGTGCTCCTTTGGATCGGTGCCCTTGTATTTATGAACTTTTGGAGTATGGAAACCTTTCGGTATTTCCATATCGAATAGTTCTTTGGCAATCGGACTTCCCTGTAATTTGGTAAGGTCATCTGTAGTGCCTAGAACTTGCGTATTAATCAACTCCTTAATGCGCTTATTCATATGCTCTTGTGTGACGTATTGACGTGTTGCTTGAGTGGCATGACGAGAAGGTTGATGATTATGAGTACTGGTACTTTCACTCAAGTGATCATTTGCTGGAATTCGAGGTTGAAGTCGTTGTTCTTCCTCCTAAGATTTGGAAAATCGGTGACCTCTGCTGATTTCAGATTGCATTTCACCACCCAAATGAATGGATTGTTAATGTTTGTGTTAAATATTTCTAGAAATAGCTTTGATGGTGGCTCCTCGAGGTCCCAATTTATCCCTCACAAAAACCCAAGAGGTCATTGGCACTTGATCGCGATCTCTGGTTTGAGGAGCCTGTTGAGTATCCTGCAGAGCTTGTAATATAGTATGCATGGTTATCTTCTGGTCTTCATGTCGTTTGAACGCTGTCAAACAAGCTTTTCGCTCAGCTTCGAGCTCCTGGCCGAGAGTTAACTGACGTTTGAGCACATTACATTTTTTTGTTTTGGCGTGGAGTTTCCCCCGTTGTTCTGTAAGCTGTTCCGGTTTAACTGAAAGGTCAAGCTGGATTCCGGTTATTGGTCATTTTGAAGTGACCATGATTGGAGATTTATAATAGAGTGAATATATGCCTTAGGATATTATGGAAATGTCTTCTGTTCCACAGACAATGCCAAATGTAATGGCCTAATTTCGTAAGCTCGAGATGGCTCAGAATTAGCTCTTGCACCAATGTTCCTATGACAAAAACTAATATAGAGCTAAAAATGACATAGGTAATTTAGCATGGAAAACCTTTGAATAGGTAAAAAAGCACAACCTTGAGTTGAGGGTTTTAGTAACAGTAATTTTTATTGCTTGAGGCTGATATCTTATTACAAGTGATCTTTCGAACTAGAAATACTTGATCTTATAAATAAGAAATTTGGTGCTTGAGAATCTAGAAAATCTTGTTTTCTTGGTGATTTCTTGTATATTTTTTTGTTCCTTGTCTCTTCTGGAACTTTTTCCTTATATAGGCCTTATCCACAGTTCGTTATCGTGTTGAAGCACGTTCTCCAAACAATAAGGTAAGTGGTTGTTGACTAAATAACTGTTGAGTTCGTGAGAGACAGGTATCTTTGACTTGTTCATGTTTTTCTATTATGCTCGACCCACGTTCTTCATAAGTTGTGATGTAGGTGTCAATGCTGACTGTTCATGTCACGTGTAAAAATACGTGAGTCTAATATAGAGGAAGTTCGAGTTGGGTTAGGTCAAGGGATAGGTCCCTACAAGTATGACAATCACTTTATTTTTTGGCTTATTTTCTTTTGAGTTCTCATTAATATATTTCTTACCAAATAACCGAAAACCATGGGACAAGATGCTTATCTCTACAACTTAATTGTTTGGAAAGACCTAGAATCTCTCTACGAGGAGCTAACAACAACATAATTAGAAAACAACTTCACCTAGAAGATGCCATTGGCAATGATCCAATAGGATCTAAAGATCAAACCCCTTCAAAAGACTCTAACTCGTTCGAACGAACCTTGGAGTCATTCAAATGAGATATGAGAGGAACGGCTTGGATTTCCCAAAAGATAAATTCAAGCTGAGTCTATTTGACTTGGACCAATTTGAGCTAAGTCTATTCGACCTGGAGTTCCTAGAAGACCAATTTGAACTGAGTCTATTCGACCTGGAGTTCCTAGAAGACCAATTCGAACTGAGTCTATTTTTAGGCAAAAATTGTCAAGTCGTTCGAACGGCATTTGGAGTCGTTTGAACGATATAGATTTCTCATAAGACCAATTCACGCTGAGGTAATTTTCATTCAAAAATAGGCAAGTCGTTCGAACGACATTTGGAGTCATTTGAATGACCTGAAGACTAATTCACGGTGAGGTTATATTTTGGCTTAATTTAGCAAGTTGTTTGAACGACCCATGGATTCGTTTGAACGACTATCGTATTATTTCAATATTTTGGCATTTCAAGTGCATAAGTTCCCATGTCCTCTTCCCCTTGAAATGGTGATTTATCAAGGTTCCCAAGAATGCAAGTTGTTTGAGACATGCTTGCATCCCTTTACACCAAGATTTAAGATATCCCGGCAAGCACATGTCAACATATCTTATAATTTTGGGCCAGGGTATTCTAATATTGTGTATAACTTAGATAAAGCATCCTTCAGGGAAATGGTCAACACCACGGTATAGGGTGAAACGTACTGTCAAAGACAAACTAGAAGTTTTGGGGCTAAAGGTCAGCCCAAATTTATTTATTTTTTTAGGGGGGGGGAGGGAAGAGTTTAGAGGTTAGAAGTGAGGCCAAACTTCTAACTGAACTTCTAGTTTTCATTTTTTTTTTTAAGATTTTGCTAACTTTTATAAGAAAAACAAACATGTCAAGGGTGAGAAGTTTTCAAAACCCCTTCTCACCCTTGACCAAAAAACAAACAGGGCCTAAGAATATTTCATTGCTGATTTATGCTGTAGATAATTTGTAAAACCCATATTTTCTTTAAACTAGAAAGGCAAGATTAACTTGCTCTAAATGATGAAGGGGAATTCCTAAGGTACTAATGTAAGAGCCTATAATTTCATAGCTCCAATGACCTCTTACACCAAATATACCTGTGACACAAATATAATAATAAAGAATATAAATTGACACATGTTTTAGCGTGGAAACCTCTGAATAGGTAAAAAAACCATGACCTCAATTCGAGGATTTAGTAAAAACTACTTTATTGCTTGAGATTGACGTATCCTGACTACAATTTGAGAACTTTTAGCCATAAAAACTCGATCATTTTTCCTTTACATCTTATCATTTTTATAGATCTTATTATAAGTTCATTTTCGTGTGTCAGCACGTTCTCCTAGAATGGGGGAAGAGTGGAAGTTATGTAAGACTTATTATGGCTCACATGAGTAATGGTCTTTTTGTAATTATGGGTTTGTAATTATAATTATCCAAGTCCTAATAGGAAACTAATCCTATTGGTTAATGAGGTTAGGGTTTCCTATAACTCTCTACTTTGCTGGATAGTAATCCTAATAAAATAGGAAACTAGGTCCCCTCTCTACCTATTTAAGTGTACCTAGCCCATCAACTAAAGCATTATCTCAAGAAAAAGGTTAATGGAGAGAAAATCTAGTTGTCACCGCTCGTCGCCGATAACGAACACAAGGACAAACCTCAATCAATCAAGCTAATGATCTAGGTATGTGATTATGTTTCCGCACTATTATTTATCGTGATTATCTCATTTAAGTCCTAAGTCCTTATTGATCTTTAATGTTTATAGATATTGCCATGTTTAACATGTGATATCATGAGCTTTGTTGAACTTTTACGAATTTTCTGATTATGATTCGTTTGTTTTATGTTTTTTGTTATACGACCTTGTTAAAAATTACTTTCACAATTTTTTCGAGTATTGATCGTCGAATTAAATTGGGGTTTTTGTGCGTTATAACATTAAAGTTAAAATAGTATTATTACATGAAGTTTAGTTTTATTTCAATATATACAAATTGGTGTTGGTTCTTATTATAATTCGGTCAAATATGTAGAGTTACAACACTGAGATATCTATATATATTTTAGACTAAAATATTAATGCAATTTCATAGGAGCCATACTAAAATATTAATGATTCGAGATCTTACTACAATATTAATGCACTTTATCATGTATTTGAGTTTTTCATAAAGATGTATGTGTTTGACGATTTATTTTCTAATTCGTGCATATAATGTGAGTAGATCGTGCTTAAAGTTATCGATTTGAGATCCGTGATTTTGGAAGATTAGAAGTCGCCAAAGTGACCCAAATATATAAAGCATGGATATCAAATCGAGAACGTAATACGATTTATTTATCTCAAAATATTATGAATTCGCCCCAAAAGGGATTGACTTTTGCGAGATTAATAAATTAAAACAGGGTAATTGATATGTATTATAGTTTGTGTTTAGAACTAATAACCCAAGGGTGAAGGACCTTACATAATTTGGCGTACACTTTTAATTAGCCCTATTAAATTACTGTTATAACTATTTGAGTGAATACTTTATATAGCACGGTTTAAGCCCAAAGATTGACTTGTGATGATATTATTAGTTCATCATCAGAATATAATTTTCTGTAATTTCTTATATTCTGACTTTATTTGTTTATCTATAAATCATAGCATTAATATTTTGTGAGCTTTTAATTATTTTGCAGTACCGAACCCTGTTTCACTACATTCACATGCTTTATCAGTACTAATTCTCAATTGAACTAATGTTTCAGACTGGAGTGAACAAATTTAGTTTCACTTAGGTGTTCTGGATCTTGATTTAGCACTCTTGGCTGAAAAACCTAATAATCTTTCTACTGAGAGCAGTGCGGATAAGAAGACTTTCCATAAAGCTTGGGAAAGGTCAAACAGGTTAAACCTTATATTTATGCGGATGACAATAACGACTAATATCAAGTCTTCACTACCTAAGTCTGAAAATGCGAAATAATTTTTAACATATGTAGTAGAACGTTTCAAAACTGTTGATAAGTCATTAGCTGGGACTTTAATGGCTAAACTTACTATAATAAAATATGATGGTGTATGAGGCATGCATGAGTATGTCTTAGAAATGGCAAATCTAACTGCTTAACTTAGAACTTTGGGGATGGAAGTGAATGATTCCTTTATTGTTCAATTTATTTTGAACTCTTTGCCTTCTCAGTTTGGCCCATTCCAAACTCATTACATCACTATTAAGGATAAGTGGAATGTGAATGAATTGGTCAACATAATTATTCAAGAAGAGGCAAAGCTTAAACAACAAGGAAATCATTTAGCTCATCTTACAACACAAGAAGCTATAAAGAATTGGAGGAAGCCTGATAAAAAATGAGGATCACTCAAGGTAAGGGGGCCTTCAAATGTTACTAAGGCTTCTAATACGGAATGCGATAATGAACGTAATAGGTGATACTTCTGTAAAAAGATGGGGCATGTTCAAAAATATTGTAAGAAACGTAAGGCTTGGTTCGAAAAGAAAGGTATTCATTTAGCTTTTATATGTTTCGAATCAAATCTTACTGAAGTTCCTTCTAATACTTGGTGGATTGACTCGGGTGCTACTGTTCATGTTTACAATACAATACAGGGATTCCTTATGACCCAGAACGCGGAAACAAATAAAAAATTAATATTTATAATAAATAGAGTTAAAGCCTCAGTTGAAGCCGTGGGGATCTCTCATTTATTCTTTGACCCTGGATATCATTTAGATTTATCGCTTACCTTTTATGTTCCTTCAGTTTCCCGTAATTTGCTTTCTTTATCTCTTTGAGACCTTGATGAATATTCTTTTGACTTTGGGAACAGTTCTTTCAATTTATTCAAGAATTTTGTTTTTATTGGTTCTGGTATTTTATGTGATGGCTTATACAAATGAAATCTTGATAACATGTTCGCCAAAACCCTTTTGACTCTGCATCATAATGTTAGAACGAAATACGACATAACTAATGAAAATTCCTCTATCTTGTAACACAGACGACTAGGGCATATCTCCAGAGAAAGAATGCAGAGATTAGTAAAAGATGGGGTTCTTATGAACCTAGATTTTATTGATTTCGGTGCATGTGCCGATTATACTAAAGGCAAACAAACCACAGGCCAAGAAGGGTGCCACAAGAAGTACGGAGCTTCATAAAATTATTCATACAAACATTTGTGGACCTTTTACCACTTCTTGTTTTATGGGAAAAGTATTTTATCACCTTTATTGACGACTTTTCACGTTATGGTTATGTTTATTTATTAAGTAAAAAATCTTAAGCAGTGAATGCTGTTGAGGTATACATTACTGAGGTTGAAATACAATTAGGCAAAAATGTGAATGTCCTTAGGTCATATAGAGGTGGGGAATATTATGGTAGATATGACGAATCGGGTCAGTGCCCTGACCCATTCGCCAAACTCCTAGAAAAGCTTGGTATTCGTGCTCAATACATAATGTCAGGAACGCCACAACATAATAGTGTAGCTGAAAGACGTAATCGTACTTTAATGGAAATGGTTAGGAGTATGATAAGTAATTCAACTTGGAAGAGCATTTAGAGGCACTAAAAAATGAGACACTAAAGTCTCACTTCATAGGAACCACTCATATCTATTAGATGACTTGCTCTTAAAATTGGGGATTTTCTATATAAAGAATGAGGTGGAAATAAGGTGTCAAATGAGACGCCCTCTTTCTATACGTGATTTTTCTATCTCTCTCTCCTTTCAGCAGTTCAAATTTTAAACAAAACCTCTTTGTCCCCTTTCACCGTCTCTCTTTACTTCTCTTTCTTTCTTCTTAAACCTATTTTGGTCTAGATCTCTGACTCTCTCACTTTCACATTAAAGCAATAAAATGGCAAAAATCAAGGTCGGTTGCTATCTGAATCTTTCACTCCCTTCTCTATCTCTTTCACTCAAAATTGGTTTAGATCTATCTTTATCCCGACCTCTCTCTGCAACAATAAGGAAATAATTAGGGGATTTGAAGTCTCTTTCTTGCTCTATCTGGAACAGTTCCTCCATGTATATATTTTTTTTTCTCTCTCTTAGTAAAGATGAAGACCTCAGTTTTGACTTGTTGGCGATGATGGTGGTGACGAAGTTAGTCTAGATTTATTGAATAATCCCTGTGTCTCTCTCTCCTTGGCTGAAGAAGAACGAAAATCCTTATTTTAAATATTGCAAATATGATGCATAAAGAGCCGTAATTGTAATAACCTAATTCTGGGATTCAGAGTTAGCCTTTACACCAAAGATAATCAGAGCGATTATGAACAAAAAGTAACTACTAGCACAAAGTTTAGCGTGACAAACCTTTGAATAGGTTAAAAACCAGGACCTCTCTTGAGGATTTAGAAAGAGGAATGTTATTGATAGTTGCTAGCTATTATAAAAATTGCTATGACTATTTTGTAGAGACTTTCTTGATCGGAAAAGTCTGTCCCCTTCTCTATAGTTCTATGGACCTATTTATAGGTCTTATAATATGACCATTATTTCCTTTAATGATGAACATTACAATATGTAGTTTTGATGAGTCTTCATAATGATTGTGCAACAGACTTATTTCTACTGCTGTGTAACAGCTCTATTGATGACTGTGCACTTGTATAAACTAAACTGTTGATATGGAGGTCAAAAGTGATGACTCGAATTGAGGCATGCCGAATATGTTTTTAGTAGTGCTTCATATATACTGATGAAGTCGAGGATAAAGCTTGAGTCCGAGATACAAAATAAGCTATTACAAGATGACTCTCAACCAAGAGCACGAGGAATATCATTGACGAGTGGTATTGATTGAGAAACTCATTTTGTATGTGTTTCTTGATGTTAAACTTTGGCCATGTGCCACGTGTATGTTGACGAGTTCGAATGGTCATATGATGGTCGAAGATGGGGCTTGAGTCCGGGATGTGGAATAAGCCACTACAAGACGGCTCTCAGCTAATAGTACGAGAAGCATCATGGGCGAGTGGTGTTGCATGAGAAAATCATTCTCTAACCGTTACCTGACGTTGTTGTCTTGATTCTGATATAGTTTATTACTGATGTCATCGATGCTGGTTTTCGGAATTTTCTACCTGTAATATGTAGTTTGTTTGGTCAAATTAGGCAAACCAATAATCGATATGTAATGTGTAATCTTTTTTTATCGAATTGGGCAAACCAATAACCGACCTGTAATGTATTAGATGGGCGGTCGAATTGGGATGAACCAATAAGTGACCTATAATGTATTAGATGGGTGGTCGAATTGGGATTAACCAATAAGCGACCTCAAATATGTAATATGTTTGGTCGAATTGGGATGAACCAATAGGCGACCTGTAATATGTTATCTGTTTGGTCAAATTGGAAGGAACCAATAAGTGACCTGTAATGTATTAGATTATGTAAACTGTTGGTCGAATTGGGCGAACTAATAACAAACTTATACTAGATTAGATGGGTGGTCGAATTGGGATGAACAAATAAGCGACCTATAATGTGTAACCAATTTGATCGATTAGGACGAGCCAATTACTGACCTGTAATGTATTTAGAAGATTGAATTGGCCGAAGTAACAATTATGTATATAGAAGTACCTTTATGAGATAGTGGAAAAGTGTTGTGATATGTAATCTGTTTGGTGAATGAACTTGTATTTGCAGAGAATGTCATTGAAGAACTCGATCTAAAGACCGAGCCCTCACCAAATTTTACCGTAGGTATTGAAGCCCCAGATAGAGCAGTACCAGTAGAGCTAAGATGGCGAAGAAATTGAATGAAAATTATTCGACCTTGTTAGATATGTTGGAGCATGACTTATCTGAGATGTCCATGATTATTTAAAGATAATTAGACATTGTAGAGATTCCTTTCTTGACTGTCTGTAACTTTGATTGTTAGTTACATAATATGAGATCGAGAAATCGATGAGAATCTTTGTGTTGTTTGCAAGATCCAAAGCGAAAGCATGCAAACATTTTGCACCTTTGAAGTTACTAGTAGTAACCGAAACAAGTTGAGCATCTAAAACCAGACCTCCCAAGCTCGATGTAAAGAGAATTTTCAAATTGTAAAAAGAACTGTCTCGTTACTGTGAAACAAACTGCTTTGTTGGTAGTAAAACAGACTATTTATTGGTCGTAAAATGGACTGTCCGGTTGTCGTGGAACGGACTACTTCGTTGGTGAACTGCTTCATCATTGTAATACGCACTGCTTTGTTGTTGTGATACGAACTACTTCGTATATCGCATTTAAAGACTAAATACCAATCTTAATTTGATGAGATCTTCATGGATCCAATGCTCATGATTGTGTTCTTTGTAAATCTTAAATTCCACGGAATCCTGCATGTACGAATCTTACGCAGTTATCTCCGAGGTCTGCATTTCTGAGAAGCCAATGAGAGAATACAGTAGCCGGCCATAATGTAACATCGAGAGGAGCTTGAAAGGCTGTAATTCAATGTTGCTCTGGACAGAAGCGGCTCCATCAAAGACATCTCCATATTGAGATAATACTCCATTAAATTTAGTTGGCCCCGATGGAATTAGAGGGGATGGTTACACCAACAATTGAAAAAGAACCTAGTGACGCTCACAAACGACGAAACGAGCTCGCATTAATGAGCTTAGCAGATGGAGAAGCGTAACCGACCAAAGTATATTCGATCCCAAGTTAGTAAAACTTTGATCAAATTGGCGAAATCCTAATTAATTGCGCCTAAAGAATGGAGCCAATGCGCACCCAAGATAACGGCACAACCACGAGAAAACCCGGTGTTGACCGCGAGAAAATCCATGAAGGGATTAATATTGTTCCACCAGAAAAACCTAAACAAAGAGAATTGTCGAGGAGTTAGGGGCAGATAGGCTTAGCGATTTACCCCAACTTGTAATCGATCACATTGGTTATTGAAGAATTATGATGATGATGAACTATACGCCAGATCCACCACTCCTCTTCATATAAAAATAGCAGTTACATAAATCTCCACAAACTAAGGATCTGACCTGAGGATGGTAGCAACCATAGATGGCGATGAGAGAATCATTAAAAATGTTTGTAGCAGGAGCACATGGGCAACTTCTTCTCAGTGTTGATGTGGTTGTTGTAGATCTTGTTATTGAAGAATCCCTACCAAAGTTTACATATTAGCTTGGGGATCAATAAAGTTTACATATTAGCTTGAAGAATCCCCACCAATAAGCTTAATTCCATCAAATAAACCCCCAATTTTCCCTGAATGCAAAGAGTAGGTGATGATAGTCTGTTTGAGCTTTCAATTCAGATATGTTAGAGTTTAATCTTAATCTGAGTATTGTTGTTGTAACTCTGATACGAGATCTATAGCGTTGGTTGTTGGAGATAGGGTTCGGTTTAGGTATGAAATCAGTGGTGGTGAGAAATGAAAGAAATTTGAATTCAAAACATTGTTTGTTCGTCTAAAATGTTTTAAGATTCTGAGGGAGATAGATTTAGAGAGGTAGGTGGTAGATTTATGCAGAAAGAGATAATCAACCACAAAAATAAAATCCAGGCGGAGAGAGAGAGAGGAGATAAAATGTATTTATGGCTCTTATTTCATAAAAATATGAATGCTGAAGAGAAAAAGAAATAGAGAAACCGAAACTCACGTGTTTAAGCCCGACATTACGTAGAAAGATAATTTGCAATTTCTGAGGCAATGGGTTTGAGAACTTCATTCTCACATACGGCGCCAAATGTAATAGCCTAATTCCGGGATTCGGACTTAGCCTTTACACCAAAGATAATCATAGCGATTATGAACAAAAAGTAACTACTAGCACAAAGTTTAACATGGAAAACCTTTGAATAGGTTAAAAACCATTACCTCTCTTGAGGATTTAGAAAGATGAATGTTATTGATAGTTGCTAGCTATTATAAAGAACGCTTTGACTATTTTGTAGAGACTTTCTTGATCAAAAAAGTTTGTCCCCTTCTCTGTATTCTATAGACCTATTTATAGGTCTTATAATATGACCGTTATTTGCTTTAGTGATGAACGCAATAATATATGGTTTTGATGAGTCTTCATAATGATTATGTAACGAACTGATTTATGCTGCTGTGCAATAGCTCTATTGATGACTGTGCACTTTTATAAACTGAACTGTTAATGTGGAGGTCGAAAGTGATGACTCGAACTGAGGCATGCCGAATATGTCTTTAGTAGTGCTTTCTGTATGCCGATGAGATCGAGGATGAAGCTTGAGTCCGAGATACGAAATAAGTTATTACAATAATTAGTAAGGGAATTATCAACCACCGATTCGTCAACAATTTGAAGTACTATGGGTGTATCGATTACATGGGAATTGAGAAATCCTTGATATCTATTGTCGACATATAACAGTACTCAACAATTACCCAATATATTGTCGAGTACAGCGTCGTCAACAATTACCCAATATAATCCAATTGCTTTTTTGTTGGATATGGGAATTATCAATAAATTGTATTTGTGTAAAACTTAGTTTTATTAATCAGGTTTATTTATTTTTATTTCCTTCCCTATAGTGACAATGTGTGTAGGTGAATACAATAATTATTTAAGTAATGGCCTATGGAATTGTCGACAAGAGGATGTCTACAATACGATGCCCCAATTTTTGCCGACGATGTTCAAGGTTTTTGTTGAGTTAATGAGTGATCAAAAATCTTGTACGAAACAGTTGTGGATGGACAATATTTATCGACATTTAAATTGTCAAGCAAACAATAATAGGTCGATAATATGTGGTGTTAGGGAGCTGCCGATTTGTGTGTGTGATAGTAACATCTTGAGGACTTGTCCCTACCATTCCTAAACCTGAGGACTTGTCCCTACCGTTCCTAAACCTGAGGACTTGTCCCCACCGTTCCTAAATCAGCTTGCTCAAGAGATTTCTATCACACCAAGGACTTGTCCCCAATGTTTAATTAGCCTATAAGAATATATGGAAGTAACCACTTGAGGGGGACAGTGTAATGTTAATTAAAATGGATCTCTAGAATCCACAAGAGTTTCCTCTTATAATAGTCACAATACAGTCTTAACGTAATTGAGAGATTAAACTTAATTGGATGATCTTCTTCTCTAGTTAATTTTGTATCTCAACAAACCACTTACAATGGTTTCTGCAATAGCTTATTTCGTATCTTAGACTCAAGCTTCATCCTCGATCTCATCAGCATACAAGAAGTATTCCTAAGAGACATGACCACTATCCTCAGTTCGAGACATCACTTTTGACCTCTACACTGATAGCTCGATCTGCGCAAAGCGTACAACAAGCAATAGAGCCATTGTACAATAGAAAAGATCAAAATGTTATATAACCTTGTCAAAGAATATCTCACACTTACTTTGTAACATCCATCATTAAGGGACTTTATGGTCGTCAAGCGGTCATATTAGAAGACTTATAAAAAGACCAGGAGAACTGCATATAAAGGATGAAAACTTCACCATAGAAAAGTTCCAACTCTATCATCCTGCATTCTCAGATCGCTCATTGCAATAAACTAGCAATCTCAATAAGATCATCAATTTCTCAGAATCCTCAGGAGAGGTCGTGGTTTTTAACCTATTCAAAGGTTTTCTGTGCTAAATCATCTTGTTGTTTATTGTCTATTATTCACGAACGTTCTGAATACATTTGGTGTAAAGGTTAAGTTTGGATCACAGAACTAGGCTATTACATTTGGCGCCGTCTGTGGAAATTGAAATTCTCAAACCCGTTGTCTCAAACGCCACTGATCATTTTTTTCTCAGAATATCGCCTCCAGGTCAAAGTACGTCGATCGTCTAGGTAGAAGAAAATACAGCTTTAGCAGACCTGAGGGCCACTTTGAACTAAAAATTATAAAGGCTTATAACCCTGGAATAATAACTCACGAGTGTACAGGACGCGTTAAAAGTTTTTCAGGGTCCGCAGGTCACCGCCCAGAAGAACAAAGCCGTACAACCTGAGGGCTCGTAGATTTCCGTTCATGACATAATAGGACCTCCTCCGAAAGACTGCCACGCAGAAGGTGCGCTTCAATCTAACCATTAATAATTGTATAGGGAGCCATCCCGATCCAGGAGATCCAACAAGAAGTAGATGGAGGCCTGACGGGAGTTAGACTGGCTTAAAATCTAGTTCGAAGAGTTTAAGTCCCGGCAAAGGAACGTCTAAGTGAAGGAAGAGGTGACCACAACCCTGGAGAAGGGCTCGTCACACAACCAACCATTTCAACTCGGTAATATGTCACTCAAAAACATATTGAAAAGCGAATCAAAGAATTACTCGAATCCCATAGGCTGACTAAAAGGATCCACAACAGATTACAGAAGAGCCCGATCGCCCAGGGGCTATTAGATGGTGAGGTCCTCACTGGGTTTTACACTCTGAAGATCCGAAAGTACAAAGGAACTGATCCAGTGGAACACGTTCAAGAGTCTCAGGATGCTCTAGGCCTGCATTCCACGTCCAACCACATACAACGCTGACTCTTTCCTACCAGCTTATCAGGCGAACCCCTATGATGGTTTCACACACTGCCTGAAGGATCTATCACAACTTTCAAATAGTTGCGCGAACTCTTCGTCAAGAATTACTCTTACAATAGAGATAAAGAGGAGAACCTATATTCACTTTTTTGCCTCAAACAGATTCCGGGAGAGAAGCTCGAGATATTTACTACAAAGTTCTTGGAGTTGGCTTGAAAAGTAGATCAACTCGACCAGGAGATCACTATTTCCGCTTTCACCAACGTTTTACTCATCGATGGCCGGGCGAAGGAGTACCTCGTCCTTAACAAACCGACAATATTGGAAGACATGATTAAAAAGGTCAACGGATACATTAACTTGGAATAAATGTTCTTTGACAGGCATAAACCTCATAAATCAACACTGGTAGATTTTAATTAATCAACCCATTCTGATTTTAATCGGATAACTGATTAGGGTGGAGACAGGAAACGAACCAAACCCAACGATGAGCGACCTAGAAAGGGGAGTAACTTGCTAAAACCTTATTTCCCAAAGATGAATGTGACCATCACCAGCATCTATCATATATTACAGAAAGACAAATTCTTCTGCAATGCACAGTACCTCCAACCGATCGAGAACAAACCCTACTGCATCCACCACAAGGTCTGACATCATGAGACAGAACAATGCTTTGCCTTACAATGGTTGTTGGAATACATCTTTATTGATGGACGGATGTACGAATACATAATGGACGTAGAGAGTTATAAGAATGGGAATTATAAAAACACCACAGAAGCTGTACATGTCGAGGAACCAGTAACTGAGAAGCATTTGTACCATATCTCACTCTGCGATTTCATGGAAACACATATCGTCAAAGAATCAAACATGAGAAAATGAAGACGTGTCACTCAATGTCACGACATATCCATGCAAGATAAAGAAGCTCGTCTAATTCCAGTATCCAGCTCACAGCGAACTAGGATTTCTTTCGATGATTGCGATGTTCGGCATGTCAACTATCATCACCATGATGCTTTGGTGATCATGTAGAAAATGTGAAGCATGGTGCTTCATACGATGATGGTAGATACTGGTAGCACTATCGAACTCCTTTTTCAAAGCACGATTGATCAGATGGGTCTAGTCGATAAGGTCTAACCCAGCGACGTTGATATATGTGGTTTTAATGGATCTAAGCAGGAACATGTAGGGAAGATTATACTTTCTATCACTGCAAGACCAGTAACACTCGACGTTATCATTTATGTTGTCAATACAAAATCCCATTACCTGGGGATAATGGGATGTTGCTGGTTACACATTATGTGCGTCATTCCATAAACCTATCACTTGGCATTACATTTTGAATGGGAAGGTGGCGTATACGAGATCAAAGGAAGTTAGAAATTGGCACAAGCATACAAAAATTTTATCATCATTGGATCAGAACCTTCTAGACATCAGCTCGCATAGAAATTATAGATGACAACAGGAAACATTACAAAGAACTATACAGTCAACTTTGCTGGGCAACATTTGCCCAATGCAGCAACCACAGAGTACGTTGAAATCAGTGGACCCAAGCGTGGGACATATATTGGTACTCATCTACCCATAACAGAGCGCGGCGCTCTCATCCAGTTCCTCAAGGAAAATAGTAATGACTTTGCTTGGACATTTCACAAGATATCGGCCATTGATCCGAATCTGGTATGTCACAAACTCAACTTGAAGGATAACGCCGAAGCTATCAAACATAAATAGAGAACTTTAGTACCAAGTCTGCGAGACAAAGTTAACAAAGAAATCAAAAAGCTCATCGAAGTTGGTTTTATTCGAGAGGCCAATTATCCAGAATGGATATCGAATATTGTAGCAGTACCAAAAAAGAACGAAAAGATCAGGGTATGCATGATTTTCACGGACTTAAGCAGACATACTCCAAAAGATAGTTTTCTGCTCCCTATCATCAATAACCTGATCGATTCTACTTTTGGGTACGAACTCCTGTCTATGATAGATGCTGCGTCAGAATACAACCAAATACCTATGCGACTTGACGATCAAGAGAAAATAGCTTTCATTATAGAACATGGACTATATTGCTACAAAGTCATGCCATTCGGTCTCAGGAATGCTGGAGCTACTTATCTGTGATTAATGACCTAAATATTCAAAGATCACCATAGGAAGATAATGGAGGTCTATATAGACGATATGTTGTACAAAATTCTTAAGAAGGAAAACCATTTTGTAGATTTAAACAGAGCCTTCGATATTCTCTGTCTCTACAAAATGAGGCTCAACCCCGATAAATGCCAGTTCAGAGTTTAATCAGGGAAATTCTTGGGCCACTTAATCAGCAAGCATGGTATTGAAGCTGATCCAGATCGTATTCGCGCATTATTATCTATGTCTTCCCCAAGAACGAAGAAAGATGTCTAGCGGAAGAACCTAAGACGAACCGTTGGCCAGCAAGATTACCGCGTTAATCTATTTTGTTTCAAAATCTTTCGATCGATGTCGATGGTTGTTTAACTTACTACGTGAGGGGATGATAAAACAAAAACCTAAAAAAAACCTTGAGATTGAATGGACAACAGAGTGCGAACTAGCTTTTCAGCAACTTAAACTTTACTTGGGATCACCGTCAGTGATGAGTACACCTCACGAAGGGGAAGAACTCACCATTTATTTTGTAGTCACTGAAGAATCATTAAGTTTTTCTCTCATTCAACTTGAATTAAAGATAGAGAATCTTGTCTACTCTATCAGAAAAACTCTCACTCAAGCAGAATCCTGATATAGCAAGATCAAGAAACTATTTCTAGCTCTCGTCTACACCTCGTAAAAATTGAGATAGTACTTTCAAGCCTACTCAGTACGAGTAGTAGCCAACTACCCTATGTATGATATCCTATCCAAACAGGAAAAGTCAAAGCGAATACTACAATGGTCAGTCACCTTCGGCGAGTATGACATTCATTTTAAACCCAGACATTCGAAAAAGGGTCAGGCCGTAGCAGATTTCCATGCAAACTTCCCCGTAGAGGATCCTGATTGGGAAGAAGACAGCATAAAAATTCATGAATAACAACTCGAAGAAAAGGCAGACTGGATAACTCCAAAGGGGTGACGTCTCTTAACTGATGGATTCTCTGGACCCACAGATCAGGCATTGGAATTGTGTTGATCACGCCTACTAATTATAGAATTGAAAAAGCAATTCGATTAAATTTTGAAGCTACCAACAATACAGCCGAGTACGAGGCGATGATTCATGGTCTAGATATGGCTCTTGAGATTGGAGTATCCGAGCTGTCTGTATACACGGATTCTTTACTCACCGTAAACCACTACACAGACAAATTCTAGAAGAATAGAAAAATAATCAATTACGTGGCCGCAGTAGCCGACTGAATGAGCAGATAGATTTAAGAAATTTTTTATCAAACATTTGCCGTGCAGAAAAAATAGACATTCTGATTTCCTCGCATATCTCGTATGAGTCCTTGGCTCAGAACCTCGATATCTCAAGATTGGAGTATTATCAACCCCCAGCATTAACTTCATAAGCTCAAATTCTGTTAATACTGGGGGCGTAGAAGATGATGAGAACGATTGGAGACGACCTTTCCTCAAGTATATTAGAACCAATAATATATTCGATGGTGAATCTCTCAAGACCCCACTGAAAGAAGACATGTACTTGATAACGTTAAACGCTACATCGTTAAAAACTGTCTCTTATACAAGATTTTGGTCACAGGGCCGTATCTCGAATGCTTATCCCACAATGAAGCTTAAAAATTCCTACACGAACTACATGAAGGTACTTGTGGTTCCCATGCAGTAGGAAGATCTCTAGCCAACCGAGCTCTCACCCAATGTGTCTTCTAGCCTAAAATAAAAGCTTAAGCAATCAAACTCGCAAGCAAAGATAATGCCTGTCAACATAGTGGTCCCCAAATTCGAGCTTCAACTTTAAAACTTCATTCCAGCAACGTTGTATGGCTACTTAAAAGATGGGCCCTCGATCTTGTCGGCGAATTTCCTACTGCACCAGGAAAATATAAGCATCTTTTAGTCGTAACAGATTACTTTACTATGTGGGCAGAAGCAGTTCCTCTGTGCCGTACACGAGAAGATAAAGTCATCAAGTTCATATGGGAAAACATCATCATCCATTTCGACTGCCCCCATCTCATTAGAATTGACAATGGACCTCAGTTCGTTGGCTTCAAAGTCGTCAAATTCCTCAATCACCACAACATCATACATTTTCCTTCAAATTTGTATTACCCGGAAGGGAATGGTCAGGCCGAGATCACTAATCGCACTATCGTGGATGGGATCAAAAAGCGTCTAGCAGAAAGGAAGGGAAATTAGGTCATAGAGTTACCACATGTGTTATGGGCTTATCAAACTACACCCCGAGTTTCAACTGGATGCACGCCATTCATCTTGGCTTATGGTACAGATGCAATCATCCCTACTCAGTATCATCACTCTATTCGCAGCCATACCATGACCGATGAAGAAAGTAAATTCCAGTTGGCATGCAATGGGAATTGGATCGAGGAGACTCTGGACATAACAATCATGAATTTGGGAAGGTATCACCAAGCTTTAGCCCGATCTTATAATAAACGCGTTCGTTATAGAGAGTTTAAAATCAAGGATCTGGCCTTCCAAGAGATTCCCAGACATTGCAAAGATCTCAACGCAGAGAAATTATCCAAAAACTAGGAAGGTCCTTTTGTCGTCATCGGGAAAAATAGCCTCGATTCTTACGACCTCGCCACTGAGCATGGCAAGCACATACCAAATCCTTGGAACACTAGGAGACTAGAGTTGCATCACATATATTAAATATGTCACAGTGTACTTTCCTTCAATCAATCTCACACCAATGAAATACTTGTGTTCGATTGCTCTACATCATAGTACTTCTTATAATATATCCAATAAGTACTTCTATACACAGATTACAGATCATTTGTTGCTTCAGCCAAATCGATCATCTAAATACATTAATGAGGTTAGTCGTCATTTATGGTGTGAGGTATTCCACGAATTGATCGTTGAGCTTGAGGCACAAAAAACTGTTGTAAAGAAGATCGCACTAGATGAGATAACTATTGAAGATGAGAGGATTGTTGGTAATGTACTGATAAGATGTGGTGCTACAGGACACCTTGGTTATTTTAGATGTAACGATGTTTGAGATGGCAAACTTGTGTTTAGTTTAACATAATATAATGAATATAGTGGAACAAATTTATGTTTTGTTGTTGCTCCTTAATTTTTGGGAAAGTTGTTGAATTAGGAGCATTGGGAATGACGTTATAATTATTATAAGTTAGGATGGTGAGTAAGGAAATATAAAACTTGAGTATGAGTATGAGTATGAGTATGAGTATGAGTATGATGGTGAAGGTATAGTTCCATTGCGTGTGGCTTGATTTTTATCATGAATATGGGGAGGTGTGAGAGAGGAGTGGGCAAGAGAGAGAGAGAGATGTATTTAATTATAGGGTTTGGGGTAATGATGAAAAGTTATTTTTACCCAAAAGGTATGAACCGCCTGACAGGTACAGTGGAAGAGATGCATCGGTTGGAAAACCAAGGGTGGCTTGCATGAGTCCCAAAAACTACCAGTGGTTAGAAAGAAAAATTATAAATAGTTCTTCTCATTAGTCTTCTAAACATTTACAAAAAATAGAGAGGCAAAAATCTAGAGAGAGAAAAAAATTTGATTGTAAAGAGATTGGAGAGGGAAACCCTAAAAGTAGGCATCGTCATCGGAGGGAAGAGGAAAGTGCCATTATGGGTTTGGAGAAGAAACTCATGTTACCAAGTGTTGTCGTGAAGGAAGAGATGTTTGGGGTTTTGAATTCATCGTCTGTTGTCGAAGGTTAGTGATTGTTCTTGGTTGTACTCTTTTTTTTATTTGAATGTCTGTGAATGTTGTGATGATTCCCTCATTTTGTGTATTTTGAATTTTGAAACATGCACTTTATATGGAAAGTTTTCATATGTTCTTTTGGAGAAAATGTCTTTGTAAAATTTATTTTCTCTGTACTAGTGCTAAGTAGTGTAGGAAAAATAAAATAATATAACATATATTATTATGCCATAAATTTTTTGGTGTTATCATAGTAAACCAGAAAAAATAAAGAATTTGACTAAAATACCTGGATCTGTATGTAGGTAGATGCGCGTGACAAACCTTAGGAATAAATGTCTTTTCTCGAGCTTATTATTTAAGATGGAGGCTTCAACCTCTGGTCAGCTGATTGATGAAGCAACTGTAGGAATTTAAGCTTCCAAAACTGTGGGGAGGGGGGGCGAGCTAATAAATAATAGCTTGAATGAACATGCTCGAGATGCTGTGGGGGAGAGCACCACAGAGGAGAGGAAAGGTAAGAAAAAGCTCAAGTTTCCAAACTTCCCTAGTACTTTCAATGACTATCCTCCAGACTCAAATGAGTTTAGGAACTTTTATAAGTGGAAAGGTAGTTTAGGTGGTAAATGGGGGAATGTGATAGAGCATGGGGGAGAGCTTTTAAAGGGTGTTCTAATGAAAAAGGTAAAAACACATTTTTATTATTGTCGAACTTAGAACATCAAAATTTTAATAGGAAAATATTAGGGTTTGTTTCCATTGAGTATTTTAATTGGAACAGGTAAGGTGATTTAGATGAGGGTTTTTTATGTTATCTGACCCAGTTTAAATATAGGTTGGTAGTGCCTTTAAGCAACCTTGCGAAAAGCCTCATGAACGAGAACAAGGCGTGCCCTACCCAGTTGAACGGGAATATGTTGGAGGTGATAAATATTTACGAAAATTTAAATAGGAGGTGGGATCTTGTGGGGAACGAGAGAAGAATAACACCTTTAAATGTTTTGCAATACTATTATGTGAAATACTACAGGAATATTGGGGTTGTGTATTTCTGCTCGAGCTCAAGCCGACCCTAATTTTTAACTTGAATTCGGCTGGAAGAGTATGAAATAATAATTTGATATGGGTGAAAGGCGAGTGTTTCTAGCGAGCTTACGAGGAACCCCTGGATCTTAAATATAAAGTTTGAAGAAAAGTAAGTAATTTTTATGAATACTAAAATGTATCTGTCGATAGCAGTCTGTTTGGTATTGACGATATTTTTGTTTGTATACAGATCCTCAGTCGAAAGTTAAAAGGAAAGAATCTTTAATCGATACTGTAGCTCGAGAGGGAAGTAAGCTTGAGGTTCTGTTAAGCAAGTTTGAGATTAGTAGGCACATGAGGACTCACAGTAAATTAGTTAAAGTCCAGATGTCGCAGGCTATGAGTAAAATGACTGGAGCTGGTCCATCTGCTGGAGCTAGAGGGGGATCGTCAATGAATATTGGAAAATGGCCAGCTATAGCAAAAGCTGGGCCCATGTCCTTAAAACCAAAGCCTGCAGGTTCCATGTCTAGGAAAACAAGCCAAAGGGAACTAAAGAGGAGAAGTACGAAGACTGATGGCTTGAAGTCTGCAACTATATAGAGTGGGGAGGTCAAGGTTCCCTCAAAGAAGAGAAAAGGGAACAATTCCCCTCCTACTGCATTGGAGGATGTGAGTGGACAACGAGGATGAGTTGCTCACTCTAGAAAATAGGTCGAGATTAGCTGCTCGAGGGGATACCGGGGAGTTGGATTCTGTTGTAAAAATGGAGCTGTATAGTGTAAGTGTAAAACTATAATGATTGGTTTTCGCTTAAATGTTCAAATTTGATTTTTGTATGTTTGTTGATGTAGGTTTCACGCATTCTGAGGAGTATTTGCCTCAGGTTTAAGGATGGGAAGGCGGATCTCGAGAAGAGGGTTACACATCTCAAAAAAGAGTTGGCAAAAAAATGAACTTATCTGGCAGAAAAGAAAGTGTTCTCGAGCTTGGAGGTTAAAAACTTGAAAGATGAGTTCCAGGTAGCTATGGACAAGCATGGAGAATAGGCTAAAAAGAATGTGGATGAAGTAACCGCTGCTCATGATAATTTCGGGCAAAAACTTCTTGAGGAAGGCTACTCCTTGAATGACGTTTTTACCATATCAGAAGGGTGATTTACGAATGTTGAGGTACCCGAAACAAAAGATGAGCCTGAAGCTTGCAGTACTCCTCCCCAGGAAACTGTACCAGGGTTGAATGTTGTCTATGTTAGCACCGAGCGAAAGAATCAAGGAGGGGAAGAAAATGACAATGTAGAGTGATATGCATGTAATAGCTTTATCAAATATTGTATGGGAGGAGGGAAAACATTTGTATTAATTGTTTAAGTAGGAAATATGGATGTTGGTATACTTTTTGATAGGAAAATTATTGTGTAGGAGTTAAACGAACTGTGCGTCATCAATGAGGTGTTAAAGAGTCAGCTCTCTAGGGAGAAAAAAGTTGTATATGCAGCAGTGCTCATAACTGCGCATACGGAGGTTCAGATGAGAAAATTGAGTTTTAAGCGAAAAGATAAATATTTGTACATAGAATTTTGACCTTTTATTAGAAACTGAGACAAACAGTAATAGAGTGGTAAAAGATGTGTATTAGAAAATTGTGGCATTAACCTGATCCTAAGATTGTAGAGCGTATGTCTACCAAAGTGAGAAATCGTCATAGCTTGAAGGCTAAGTATGAGCTCGTTGTGGTGGGTCTATGATAGATAACAGACTGTATGGAAACTGTTATATTCAAACAATTTATATGAGAAATATAAATTATTTTCAATGGTTTGAAAGTAAAATCGAACTATTGTGCAAGCTGATCTAGAAGCCGCACGATCTCGTGAGGAAGATGTGCCAAAATGTAATTGCGAGTTTAAACTCAAATTGGATAGGATCCATCAGATATTTGAAGAGAGTGCAGATCAGTATGTAAAAGTGGAGCTTGGGCTGACTAAGTCAAAAAAGATGGTTAACGAGTTGAGCCAACAGATCGATAATAAGGAAGCTAATTTGGGTAGAGTTCAAGGTGCGCTAGTGAGTGCTCATAGTGAGGTTAAAAAGTTGAAGAGTATGTTAGAGTGTGAAAAGGGAAAGTACAAAGAGGCAGATGCCCCTCAATATCAAATCAGATTGTTAGAGGCAGAAGCATTACAATTAAGATATTATCTCAATAATTTGATAGAGCCACTGAGGAGGAAAAAGGGTGAATTGGTGAGAACGCGAGCTGATTTGTCGAGTGTTGAAAGTTATATGGAGAAGTTAAGTGACACTATAAAGAGGAAAGAGGATAGTATCAAGAGTACGCAGAGTCATTGTGACAACCTTTCTGAACGGCTGGAAAAATGAAGGCAGACATAGCAAGTGTTCATGGTAGTAAGAGGGATGTGAAAGAGAGATTGAAAAGGAAACAAAGTAAGGTGGATGTTATTAAGAAATAATTGGGGGAGAAAGATCTCAAAGTAAAAACTCATATGAAATTAATATCGGAGCTAAAGGCCGATTTAAAATATGTCCAAGCTATTATAAGGAACTCCAACAAGAAAAATAAGAAATAAATAGACCCAGCAGGCTAATTATAGGAATAGGGTGGTTGATTTGCGTCGACAATTTGAGAAATATTTAAGGAAAAGGGATGAAATATTGAAGAATTCATGTTTCAGTAAAAGTAGAGAAAATGAGGTTTTAAAGAAACAAGAGGTGGTGTTGTTGGCGCAGCGAAGTAAAGTTCATAAATTAACCAAGCTGAAAGAGAAAAATCAAATTAAACAAAGTAAATCCTTGGAAATGTTGAGGGCTTTGAACAAGTACGTAGCATATTTGAAGAGAAGTTCAGAGAGAGCCAAGACTCATTACGAAAAGATAAATAAAAATTATCAAAAAATCTGTATTGAGTTTTCTAACCTGGCCGTACCGAATCGTCATAGACTGTCCATGGAAGAAGTATATTCAAGGGAGATAATGGTCATAATTACCTATTTTGTGGGGGATGTGAAGAGGCTCAAATTTGAAAGGGATACGTTGCATGACTGTATGGTTTTGAAGGGTTGTATCTGTAAAGCTGAAGTAGATCGTCGTAATTGTTTGAATCTTATGGAAACCGGTATTGGTCCCATTACGGGCGAACAGGTAGAATTAGGTAGGGAGTTGGTTGTTGTTAGAGAACAAGAATTTATATCTTCAAAAGCTCTGAATCTCGGGGGAGGTTTATCTGATGTACTCCAATAAGGACATGTATAAAGAAGTTACTTGTTTTGCCATTTGTATCGTAGATGATATATAGATGAAAGCTAGTTTTACCTTTACTTTATCTATAAGTATAAAGATAGTAGATGTATATCGATTAAAGACCAATATTACCTTTGTTTTAATCTTTAAGATTTAGTAGATGATAGATGTGTATCGATTGAAAGCTAGTGTTACCTTTGCTTTAATTTTTGAGATTTAGCAGATACTACATATATGACAGTAGAGAGTAATGTGAGAAAAAAACTTGAATGTTTTCATTGAGTAGAAAAGAATGTACATACTATTAGAGATCTTAATCTCACTTTTGGAATGTAAAGAATGATAGTAGATTTATCATGTGCTTGAAAAATGAGGGATTTAGCGATAATATCGTTTCAATCATCTAGTATTTCAAGGGCTTGGTATGCGGACTCCGTCCTTTGTCATGAGGTAGTAAGATCTGAGGCCAGTTCGTCCTACCACTAGAAATAGACCTTCCCAATTCTCAGCGAGTTTCCCAGTGTTCAGCTCTTTTTTACTTTTGGGGATCTCACGGAGGACTAGGTCATTGATTTGGAACTCACAACTGTGAACTCTTCTGTTGTATGAGTTGGCTAGGATCTGATAATAGTGACCCAGGTTGGCAACTGCTCGGGTTCTTGTTTCATCGATCTAGTTCAAGTTACAGGCTAACTCAAATTCATTCTCTTCATCAATTAGCTCGTGATCTATGACTGGGTGATGATATTATGTTGAGATGACGGCTTCTGTTCCATAAGAATGAAGAAAGGGGGAATATCCTGTTGATTGTCTCGGTGTTGTACGGTAAGCTCACAAAACATGTAGCAGTTCCCGTATCCAATTTCCTTTCCTCTTTTATTTGAGTATTTTCTTGATTCCATCAGTGATCATCTTGCTTGTGATTTTGGCTTGCCCATTAACTTGGGGGTAATAGGGATTGGATGGTGAATGAATGATGTTATGTTTGTTGAGAAATGCCACTACTTTTTCTTTAACGAACTATGGTCTGTTATCGATTCGAATCAGGTAGGGGCAACCAAATCGAGTGATGATATGTTCCTAAATAAATGAGATGACTTCTTCTTCTCGAGTTTGACAAAGAGGAACTACTTCAACCCACTTCATATAGTAATTCATTGCTACGAGTAAGAACTTACGGTTACCCGGTGTGTTTGAAAATTCTCTCACTAGATCGAATGCCCACCCTTTAAAAGGCCAGAATACTTTACTAGCATGGAGCACGAGTGCAGGAGCTCGTACATGATGACCATGTCGTTAGTACACGTTGTATTTTTGTGAATACTCATCGGCTTATTTTCTCATGTCGGGACAAAATACTCCTTGTATAATAGCTATGTTTGCGAGTGATTGACCTACAGCATGGGAACTACAAGTCCTTTCATGTAGAACCTTGCGCATTTCATATGCTTATTGCTTGGAGAGGTACTTGAGGTATGGTCCAGTGACTGATCTCCTTTAGAGGTTGAGGCCTTTCTGAACTGTATAACGCTTGGAGTTTTTGATCAATTGTCTGCGTTCTTTAGGATCTTCCAGAAGGGGCCCATCACATTTGTTCTCCGGTCCGAGATATGTGATAAAAGGCTTCCTCTAATCGTATTCCTTCTCTTCATCGCCGCCAGTATTGATCGCACATACTATTAGGAGATCAATGCTGGGGATTGAAATTATTTTGATGTGGAGGTATCTTGCTTATGTACCTAATACCCTAGCTAAATAAGCCAAGGAATCAGCGTTTCGATTCTCCCCACGAGGTAAATAATCAAGTGTGGCTATATTAAATCAACTCATTCTGTCAACAACCAAGGCCGCATAGTCAATCATTTTAGCATTCTTCTTGTATTGCTCAGAGTAGTGATGAACAATCAACAATGATTCTGTATAGACTGAGAGCTCTGGAATGTCAATCTCTAATGCCATATCGAGGTCATGGATTAATGCTATGAACTCTATGATGACATTGTTGGAGGCTTCAAAGTTGAGGTGTATGGATTTCTCAATTATGTCATTTGAGGGAGTAATCAGTACAATTCTAATCCTTGATACTATAAGTCCGGCTGATTTATCTATAAAAAGTCTCCATCCCTTTCGTGTAACCCATTCAGCTCGCTAGTCAAAGGACTTTGAAGGTGGATCCTCTATGAGGTCTTCTGTGAGATCAGGATCGTGTTCTTCCCAATCTGGATCATCTATTGGGAAGCCTGCTAGAAAATCAACCATTGTTTGACCTTTTTCTAAAGTTCACTGTTCGAATTTGATATCGTACTCCCACAAACTTACTGACCACTGTTGTACCCTTCTAGATTTTTCTTTTTTAGATAGAACTTCTTAAAGTGGGTAGTTCATCATGACTTTGACTAAATGAGCTTGGAAGTAGGTGCCTGAGCTTCTGCGATGTGTAAATGAGGGTTGGGAGGAGTCGCTTGATCTTGGAATATCGATGTGTAAATGAGGGTTAGGGTTGAGTTCTTGAAAAGTTACTTCACAATCTTCTATCCATTCGATATTTTCATTTGGTCGAACTTTGCCTCTTTTGGTACATCCTCGAAGTAACAAGAATTACCATCAATATCGATCTGAAGACTTCGAGATGAATCTGCTGATAGCTGCAATCTGTCCAGCGAGCTTTTGTACATCGTTCTTTATTTTTGGAGACGGCATGTTGATTAGAGCTCAAATCAGATCTGGATCAGCTTCAATTCCCTTCTTATTGATAAGATATCCCAGGAACTTGCCAAAGTGCACTCTAAAATGACATTTATCTAGATTAAACTTCATCCGGGATGATCGTAATATGCTGAAGACTGTATCGAGATGTGTGATACAATCCTTCTTCTGTAAGCTTTTGCAGTGTAGATCATCGATATATACCACAATAGTTTTCCCCAAGTGTTCTTTAAACATAGTTATCATTAACCTTTGATAAGTTACTCCAGCATTCTTCAGTCTGAAAGGCATAACTAATTTGTAATAGTAGAGCCACCTTTCAGCAATGAAAATGGTATGTTCCTGATCTTTGTCTAAAAAGGGTATCAAGTTATATCCTAAAGCAGCATCCATCATAGATAGTAGCTCGTGATCTGCTATAGAATCAAGGATTTGATGAATGATAAAAAGAGAAAAATTGTCATTTGGCGTGTGTTTGTTTAGATCTGTGAAATCAACATAAACTCTCAAACTTTTCCATTCTTCTTTAGAACTGCGACAATGTTAGAGATCAAATCTGGGTACTTTACCTCTTGAATGAATCCAACTTCGATCAACTTATCGATGTTATTGTTAACTTCATCTCTGAGACGAGGTGAGAGCCTTTTCTATTTCTATTTGACTACCGTGGCTTTGTCGTTGATGCTTAATTTGTGACACGCCTTAACTGGGTCGACTCCTGGCATTTTATTGAAAGTCTAAGCGAAGACGTCTCGGTTCATCTATAAAAAATGTACGAGAGCGTCCTTCTCTTATGGGATTAGCTGGGTACCAATATAAGTACCTCTGCTAGGCCCATCGATATTAATGTACTATGTAGGTTCTATTATTGAAGGCTGATCATCGGTGTGACCAACTTTCTGCAATTGCAATACAATAAATCTGTTGGATGTGTCTAGTATGGCAGAAATGGTATTTTTGTAAGCTTATAAGAGCCTTTAACTACCTTTGATTTCATAGATGTCGTTATTGTACTTGAAACGAAGTGTTTGATGGTATATGGATGTAATTGCTTCTATGTTGTGTATCTAGCAGTTGCCCATGGTCCCTAGGTAACGGGATTTGGCATTGATGATGTAGAAAACAATATCGATAGTGATGGGTACAACGGCAATGGGTAGGATGATCTTTCCTATTCGTTCTTATTTAGATCCATTAAAACTACTGATATCGATGTCGCTTAATATAACTTGATCTGTTAATCCCATTTATTCGATTGTGCTCTAAAAAAATATTTTAATACTGCTGCTGGTATCGATCATCATGGTATACATGGAAAATTTCTTCATCTTAAGCATAATAACCAGAGCGTCATGATGTGGAAACTTGACGTGACTGATATCGCAATCCTCAAATGAAATTCCAGTTCATCGATTGCTTGATTCAAAAAGGAGTTTAGCTTCTTTATCCTAAACTGTGAGGTCGCAACATTCCGTTAAACTTCTCCTCTTGAATCTGGTAGAGTTGTTGATCTTGATCATTTTACTGTAGTACATGGGGTACAAATGTTTTTTCTCAGCTTGATCTTCGACCTGAACTACTTCGATTTGTATCCTATAGCTTCCATTCTTGTATCCTTTCAGGTCGATAATGTACTCGTGCATTCACCCTTCTTTGAAAATATATACTCTAGCAATCTCTATAAAGCAAAGAAGGTTTCAGTTGCATGATGTGTTACCTTGCGATGCAAACAGTATGGTTTGCCTTCGATTGGCTCAAGCAGCATTGATACACGATAGGACTTTTCTTTCTCCAATATGGGAATGATCGCTGAGATCCAGACATTCATCTTTAGAAGGATCGGTTTGGATAGTAAATTGTATTTTCAAGATTTGCCTGTGTTTGCTTTAGCTCTCTTTTGATTACCCTGACCATCCTTTTGTTCACTATTGCGATTCGTATTTTGACCTTTCGTGGTTAGGGCATTTTTAGTAAATTTATGTCTTTCGGTCATCATCCTTTCCTGGTCAACATACTCATTGACCTTAGTAATCATGTCTTCCAAGGTCGAGGATGTGTTGAAGAAGAGATGTTCTTTTACTTTGCAATCGATCTGTAATACATTAGTAAATGCAGAAATGGCTATTTTCATATCGAGATTATCAACCTTTCGGGCGAGTTTCAGAATTTTTTTTGCAAAGATCCTGAGCTTCTCCCTCTAAGACTATTTTAGACTAATAAGAGTGTACAAGTTTTCTTCTGTCTTTATTATGAGCATTCATTTTGACAAAGATCTTCTATAGTTGGTCAAATATGAGGATTAAATCTTCAGGCAGAGGTTTTTTCCATGGACCAAAGATATTGGCCATGAAGAAGATCCTTCGGTGATTTTCAGTTCCACTATTTCCTAGCCCTTGCAAGCATGGGATCAAAGTTTGGAAGTTGCTTCAATTTTGCGTATTCTTCCTCGTTGACTGCTGAGAAGCATTTCGAACTATTACTTGATGTAATTTTAGAAAGTAATCTATATATTGTCTGGAATGCTAGTTATCTGTAAAGTATTCTATAAGAGGAATTATCGAACTAATGAAATATCATCATTCTGTTATCTTGATACTGTGCTTCGAACTTATTTGTACAACTTTCTGTTAGAAAATAGATGTTTGTAAATAGGTACTAGTTTATCATGGAGTATGATTGGGAAAGGTAAACTGTAAGGATTTCAGTGTTGATATCGGTAAATGGTAGTGATAGGTGAGATTTTGAAAAATTAGAGGAGCTTGAAAATGTGATGATAGGGAGTAGATAATTTATGTGAGATAACTGGATGGATGTATAGGTATGTGGTTCTCTACGATATATGTATTCAGGCTTAAAAAATGTTTTGACCTGTAGAAAGAATTGTTATTGGTATATAAAATCTTTCACTAGATGTGCTTGTATGTTGCTGATCCAGGAGGATCTAGAGTTATTTAAAGATTTGTCAAAGTCATTCGAACGAAGTTGAGTATTGTTCGAACTAGTTGTCATGTCCTCTGGAATTTTGGACCAAGACCTATTTTAGTTTGAACGAGTTACATTTTTGCTCGAGTGACTGGGCAAGTTTCTAGGGTTTTAGACCAATTAGTCGTAAGGTCGTTCGAACAACTCCCTAGTTTGTTCGAATGACTTTGGCAGTATTTTGATTATCAGGCATTATTTTTCCGCGAGATGCATTTTATTTTGTAATTTTAAGTTCCCTCTATATATAGGGGACTTAGGTTATCTTTTTTTTCTTATGTTAGATCTGAAAGAGTTCTGAGAAAAGCCTAGGGTTTTGGAGTGATTCATTATAATCTACATCATTTTTTTAAGCAATTCAAGCTTTATTTCTCTAAATTTGTGTTCTTCATGTTTTCTCAACTAACTAAAAGCTTCTCAATCGTATTGTGGATTAAGTGGTATCAGTTTTCCAGTTTTGATTCTCAGGGAGTTGATTGTGGTTTATGGTCTCTATACGTGACCGTCTCAAGTAAACGAAGGAGAAGCTAGTGAGCTCGTTGAAGATCCATCGCAAACCTAATTCAAAGAAGAAGGAAAATTTGGAGATGGGCGATTCCGACGATCGACTCACAATTTTGGAAATGACGGTTTCCGTCCTAACTTCTACTATAGGGGAGTTGGTAGAACAGTTGAATCTCACGAACCTCGTGAAGGCTTCAACTTCGGGGAAACGGTAAGGCCGCTCGAAGAAGAAAGGAGTTATGGAGGGGGATGGTGACAAGCAAACTATGGAGATCGATAGGGATTCTAGTGATATCGAATCCACCGAGGAGCGATCAATTATTGGTAAGTCCACGAATCCTATGCGTAATCTTTGTATTGGTTTTAAAATTAAAATTCCTGTATTCAACGGTTCGATCGATGCCGAGATATTGGATAACTGATTAGATAGATTAGAAACTTATTTTTCAGTTTACGAATACGCCAATGCTCAGTAAATTTTCTTTACTACGTAGAAATTCGCAAGTCATACACTCACGTGGTATAAATCTTATTAGAAACGCCACGATGTAAAACATTTGGGCTGGAAAGAATTCATGGTTTTAGTGTGAAAGCAGTCTTATCCAATTGGGTATGAGCAAGAAAAATGGTATACATGACACAATTTCTACCAAAAGTTTGCGTAGCCCGTACAGAAGTACACTATAGCATTCCATAACCATGCTTTGGTTTTGGACATTGACGTGGACGAGTATGCGGTATTCATGAAGTACACGGGGGGGGGGGTGTCGGAGTCCATTAGAAGAGAGTTAAAACTCTTTACTATGGCCAATATCGAGGATGCTACCGTGAAGGCAATTGGCATTGAAGGCAAGTACTTGAAAAGTGACAAAGAAGATAACAAGATCAAGTCGGGGTACAAGTCTAGTTGGAAAAATAAGTATAAGGGAGAGGCCAAAGGAAAGGGGTCTTCGTCCAAGGAGTTTCATTGCAATCATTGTAAGGCAAGTCGGCATCTTTCCGATTATTATTAGAAACTTCCACCAGGAGCTTCGGCTGAAGGAGGAGAAGTGCAAAAAAAGAAATATGCACTAGCCACAGAGGTTGCTGACCTTCCGGATGTAGATTAACCAAATCTTAAGCTTATACTTATATTTCAGCGGATTTTGGCTGCCGAGGAGGAGAGTCGAGAAGAACATTTTCATGTCCGTATTCAGGTAAAGCGGAATTCAGTCAAGGCCATTATGGATCCGGGTAGTCAGAAAATTTTAATTTTTGAGACGTTGGTGAAGAAGATGGGTTTGATGCCTAAGCCGTATGGTTTGGGGTGGATTCAGAAAATGTAGATTTGATGATCACGAAGCAGTGTACTTCAGGGTTGCAATTTTTGAGAAGTTTATTGACAAGGTAACGTATGAGGTAGTTCCTTTGGATGTGTGTCAGGTCATCTTGGGTAGCCATTATTTTTGGGACCGAGATGCGATTCTTTACCTTAGAGCTCTCAAGTATCGTCTTGTGAAGGAGGGAAAGGAGTTCCATATCAATGCTTTAAGGAACATGTCACTACGTCAAATTTAGTAACGGCGACTCAGGTAAAGTGGTTGGTTAATGCGAGCGACAAGTTTGTGTTATTGGTGCGATCGGTTCAGGAGGGTACGTCAGCTAGATTGTTGTCTCCAATGATAATATTTTTTTAGCAACAAATCGATGTGGGGAAGTTGCAAGAGGAGGTTATGGTACATACTAATCACAAATTGTTATAGTTTTTAGCTACACAGTCTAAGCTACAGCAAGCTCGCCAGATGAAGGGGCTATCGTATCTCCCAAAATTTCCTTTGATTATGCATTATAAGAAGGGAGTGGACAACAAATTGGTTGATAGGTTATCTCGACCTCCATTACCAACTACTTCTGCTATGTTGGTTTCTATGCAGATACAACATTTTATTACGTCAGGATATGTTGGAGGATATGATGATCCTCAAGGGCGTAGTGTATTTTGCCAAAAGTTACTGCCAGGCAAGACATGTTCTCGTTTTGAGTCATTTTGTATTGGAAAGAAGAGTCTGCTACCATGTACGTCAAAGTGGTACAACAGGGTAATGGGCAGCACCGCATTCCCTCCTCTCCAGTTCAAGCTTGAGCATTAGGTCAAGGCTCCTACAGAGGGGAGCCATAATCCAGGAGGATCTAAAGTTATTTGAAGATTTGTCAAAGTCGTTCGAACAAAGTTGAGTGTCGTTCGAATGAGTTATCATGTCCACTGGAATTTTTGCCCAAAACCTATTTTCGTTCGAACGAGTTGTATTTTCGCTCGAGCGACTGGGCAAGTTTCTAGGGTTTTAGACCAATTAGTCGTAAGGTCGTTTGAATGACTCCCTAGTTTGTTCGAACGACTTTGGTGGTATTTTGATTATCAGGTATTATTTTGCCTCGAGATGCATTTTATTTTGTAATTTCGAGTTTTCTCTATATAAAGGGGACTTAGGTTATCTTTTTTTCTTATGTTAAATCTGAAAGAGTTCTAAGAGAAAACTAGGGTTTTAGAGTGATTCATTGTAATCTACTTCATTTTTTTGTGTTTTCTCTACTAACTAAAAAGCTTCTCAATCGTATTGTGGATTAGTTGCCATCTTCATATCTGTACGTATAAAATCTGAGGAGATATTTCATAATATGGAAAGAATGACCTGTTACGATATTTGGGATTGGTTATTGATATTCTTCTGTCCAAAAAAAATTTCTTGTAAAATATATCTTCCAACAAAATTTGTGGGGTGACATGTATCTTCAAAGATCTTCCTGGTGTCTTTATAAAGTAGGGATTCTTGGCTTGGATATCTTGTATTTTTTGCAAGGATCATTTCTATGCGAGTAGCCATGGTGAGGATGCGCTCTCAACGTGCTCGTCATGCAGCAGACGGTAGGTTCCATATCAAGGTTGCTGAACTTCGTGAGCGATATTTTTGTCAACTGCCTTACAATGCGATGTAATCAGAATGGCTATTGAATTTGATCAGCCTAGATGATGAAGGCAGGCATACAAAGTATGATTTCTTTTTCTGGTACGATGTGTTTCGTAGGTCTCTACTGGATGCCACTATTTGGGAAATGACTGTTCAACAGCTCGCAAGTGACAAACTTGATGAAGAGGACGCAAGGGCTGCAAGAGGAGAGATAATTCTATGTGACGAGGTGAACCATCCAAGATGATTTAAATATAACTACAGAAGTCTATAAGCTCGAACTGTGGAAGTTCGCAATCAATAAGTAATTTGTTTGAGTTATCTGTTATATGTGGAACAGGGAATAGTTATTACGTCGTTCTGAGATGAATAAAAATAAAGTATTCTGTTTTACTATCTTTGTGTAGATATTGTGGATGACAACTGTATGATTTTAACAACTGTATAGATATCTTCAAATTTTGAATATTGGGTTATTTTAAAAATGTTGTACGATCTTGGTTGAGTACAAAAGTAAGGTGACTAGTCGTTTGTACTGTATTGGGGAAGAGGGGCATACTTTTTTAATAACAGATAATATAAACATACATGATGACAGTAGACGTTATCACAGAAGTCATAATGATGTTGTGAACTGAAAAGATGTGCCTGTAGAGATAGTAGGGTGGCTGACACGTGTCTGAAGGAGCCGTTATTTTAAAAACTAAGAGAGAGTATAAAAACTCGTATCTCTCTTCCTTATAAATTATCAACAGATGCAGAGAGAAAAAAATGGTATAAATCTTAACTTCAAAGAGAGGAAATGTTTGAGTTCTGAGTGTGATCAGAGAGGGAAAGGTTCACCGGGTGATATAAGACTTGTGGAAAAGCGACGGAAGCGGTCATTCTCGGTAAAATGATCTGGTAAAGCGGAAGATTATTGTTCTTCAAGTACAGGTTGGTGATATATGTCACTGCTTGTTTGCTTTGTTGTTATTAGTAATCTGTATGATATTGCATGTTTATCCTTTTAAATTGAGGGATACAAAAGTTTGATACTATTGAGGTCTTAAGATCATTGAGTAATTGACGAGAGAGCGCTGTAATGTATAAACCTTGGTTTATGAATAGACTGTAGAAAGAGAAAATGTTAGTTTGGGAGAAGAAGAGGGAAACTTGAAATAATTGCTTTTTGTTTGGGAAATTGTAAAGTAAACGTGTTGACTGGGTAAAAATATGGGTGGGGCTATTTTTACTATGTGTAAGGTATAATATGCAAAGTAGAGATAATGATAAAATATTTTGATTATCTGTAGGCCTAGTATGCGTTCCAAACCTAGAATTTCCATGAGTAAATATGTAGTATCGTCAAGTTCAAAGGAAACATCATCGTCTAGGAGGGAAAACTAGTATAGTGCCATGGAAGAAACTATAAATAGTGTAGCAGTGACTGTAGACATTGGAGAAAGTAGTAAAACAAATAAAGTGATAGCTAAAGAAGATAACAAAGAGAAGAATAAATTATTTGTCATATACCCAGAGGGAGTAGATGTAGGAAAAGAATTTATAAAATATAAAAGAAAATTAAAGGAAGAATGGGGAAGTTATCTGGCAGATCAAGGTCGCTAGTTTATGGCCTATCCCCCAGAAAAAGGGGAAGAGGTGGTATACTACAAAGTCCCTTATTTGGAGATGTGGAGAAGGGAGAGAGGGATTAGTGAGGATGTTAATCTCTCGTACTATAATGGCCTCAGGCTAGCAGGCCTGAGTGATGGGTTTTTGTATTATTTGAATCAGGTCGCATGTGGCCTTAAGATTCCTCTGACCTTCTTTTAAAAATGGGTTATGAATGTATTGCAGTGTTGCCATGCCCAGCTGAATGGGAATGTATATGGGATGATGAGGGTATGTGAGGCACTGAATGATAAATGGAGAAAGAAATGGACTGCCAAGCAGTTTAAAGCTGAAAATGTGTTAAAATTTTATAAGTGGAAATATGCCACAGGTCGAAGTAGTGGTTAATTGTATAGTGATTCATCTAGGCCAAAATTCTTTGACTTTGAATCTGTGGGTAAACCATGGAATGACCACCTTGTATGGGTAGGGGGTAAATGTATGCAAGTTCTAGATGAACCAGTGCTCGTTCTGAGCCATAAATATTATAACCCGAGTAAGTAACGTTGATCAATCTTCGACTAACCATTATTACGCCTTCAAAATATTAAATAATGTTTTGCTCCTTGTTATGTCAGAACCCAATCCTTCATCAGCACCTGATAAGACCAGCTTATTCAACTGCGTTACTCGCGATCAGGTTGAGTTGAAGCAAGTACTTGGTGAACTCGGTATCCGTAGAGATAAGAGGGTAGATTCTATAGTACCCAAAGTTCAACGAGCTCACGAGAAACGAGCTATGGCTGAGGAGAAAGCTCGCTTAACTATTGATGATGTCCTTAGTTTATCACTGCCTGCACCTGAGAACATGAAATGGACTACTCAGATGTCAAGAAATTTAACTCGACAGAGTACGTCTGCTACTGGGGTGCTCACCACGGAATAAGATATCGCAAAAGTTGTCTCTAGGGATATGGAAGAGAGACAGGAAGTAAATGTGGTCACTCCTGCAAAGCTCGAGAAGAACCTGTTGAAGAGGAAGCGGCATGAGGATGAGGGTAGCTCTCGTACGAATTCATATGCTACGGCCAAGATGAGAGAGTTGGAGCAGAAGTACTGCTTAATGGCTGGGACCAATCCGAAGTAGCTTGATGAAGAGTATCAGGAACACACTTTCGTGGTATGTGTCTAAAATCTTTAACTATATGGTATTCAGACTAAGATTTATTATTCTAACCTTGTGTTTATGTATTTTTGTACTGGCAGCTCGCGATGCTGCTTAAGATGGCAACGAAGTACCTTGATAAGATGAACCAAGAGTTTGGAGATCTAACCCTGAAGTTTGATGCCCAATCAGCTCGTATTAGGGAGCTCAAAACTGAGCTCGAGCTAGACAAAAATTATAGAACTGAAATCTCCAAGGCTGCTAAAGAGCGGTATAGAATGTTGTCTGAGCATGATGATGTGATGTCCCGATCATGTAAGACAATGAAGGCGGAAAGAGATTGATGGAATTGTTTCGAACGGAAATAATTTGTAGTACTCTGTTTCGAACGATGTAGTTTGCTTAACTTTGATGGAATTGTACTATGTATAGTAGTAAAAGCTTTTTAATATACTTTTCTTGAATGTTTGCATGATAACAAGATATTTGTAATCGGTGTAGAAGATAGAGCGATTGAGAAAAATTAATTCCAAACTGGAGAGGACGTTGAGTAGAGTGAGGGATTTCATGGCTCGTATTCAACAGGTACTTAATAAAACTGAATATGAGATACGGCAATTTAAATTTAATTCAGAGAAAGCATTTAAAGAGTTATATGACCTCCAGTGTAGATATGCTAAGATAAAAATAGAAAGAGATGAGGTGTTAAGAAAAGATGAGGAAAGGGGAATATTAGTTCAAAAACCAAAAGAGTTGACCTGTTTTAAAGATCTGAGTGACAAGACTAGGTGTCAAAGTACGTTGATCGCTCTGACTTTGTATTTCGAGGTCGAAGTAGATAGTGAACGGGGTTTAAAAGAAGCTTCTGTTGAGCTTTTGAAGGAAAAAGGTTTAGTTCCAGACCATGAAGCTCGAGTTATGTTTTTAGCTCAAGAAGCTCGAGTTGGTGTGCCTGCTATATGGGGCGATGTAGAGCCTTTATCTGATGTGTTTGGCTTTATGTAGGATCGAAGGGCCATGAGAATTGTATTTTTTAGGATAAGAAATGAGCAAATAGAGGTTTAACAGCAATTAGAGGGTGAGATAAAGGCGTTGCAGGATATATTATTGCAATATGCTGAGAAAAAGGTATCTTTAGCGATGCGATTGTCAAAAGAAGTGACTATTCGAATGAAGGTAGAAGCTGATATAAGGGCTTTAGGTATATTATAAAAAGAAATGTGCAAGCAGCTGCACACAACACACATGCAATTGAAGGAGCATCTGTATCCGTCGCGAGCAAAAGTTGCAGCTCGAACAGAACATGAGCGTCATATAGAAAGTGTTATTGATTTTTATGAGGGAGAACTAGCGAGGGTAGAGAACGAATTTCAAAAGTTTACAACGGGATGTGGGAAGGATTTTGATGTTGAGAATGCCAAGGCTAAAAATATGTGGTTCACCAAAGACGAAGAGGAATTGTGGGTGAAAAACCCATTCCTAAATCACGGGAATTATTGCCAGAAGTTAAGGAGGAAGAGGTCGAGAGTCTGATACCCGAATTGTGGCGTAAACAATACGAACAGAGGATGATAACTTTTATAGCTCCTATAGATGTTCAAGTAACAAATAGAAAGAGTTTGAAAGATAAATAGCAGTTCTCTCATATCTCGAAGAAGTAAAAATAGGGTTTTTGTCAGTCCTGCAGATGTGCTAGATTTGTGGATACTATTTTAGATGATAAATGAAACTATTCTCTATGATGATAAATATATCAATGTATCGATATCACTTAGATATCATGTTCCTGATTTAAACGAGTTAACTGTGATATGTAATTTGTTTGGTCAAATTAGGATAAACCAATAACCGACCTGCAATATATTAGAGGGGTTGGTCGAATTGGAATGAGCCAATAATTGACCTATAATATGTCAGATTATTTAATCTATTTGGATAAGCGAATATTATAAATGTAAACTGTCATGACAGGTAGAACTGGTAGCTGTTCAGAGTCAATGTAACGCGTTTCGTGTCCGAAACGAATGATTGAACGCGAAACTCAAGTCATGTTAGGGGGCACTAAAGAGTGCTGCAAAATTAGAAGAAAAAATAAAGGTGAAGATATCAAAAGAGCGAAATACATTAATGTATTTGATTGATAAACTTCAAAAGAAAGAGGCTAAACTAGCCAGTCAACTGAAAAAGATAGAGGGTTTAAAGGAAGTTATACAGAAAAGGGATATAGAGCTTTTGGGTACCTCTGAATAAATTAAGCGACAAGGGGCGGAATTGATAACTGTGCGAATTCACAGAACAAAACTGTTGATGGTGTTAGAGAAGGAGGAAAATAATGTGAAAGACCTATAATATCATATAAACATGTTCGAAGCGAAGAGAGTTGGTGCGCGAGTAGCTATCGACGAGGTAAATGATCGTGCTCACAAATTTGAAGTTTTGTGTATGTTACGAACATGATGTTAAAAGAGCAAAACATAAAAATAAATAAGGATTGGATTACGATTTGCATTTTAGAGCATAAAATTCAAACGTTGGAGTTAGATGTGCTGGAGTATAGAGCGGAAAATGATGAATTGCATTTTGTGAAGACGAAATTGGAGGCTGATCTTTTTAAGGCTGAAATAAGTCTTGATGAAAGTGAGGCAAATAGAAATTATTGTGAAGCTGAAGTAGAGGGATCAATGTCTATGGTTTGGCATATGGACAAATTCATGACAGTATTGGAATCTCGGAATGCTTCAGCATTGAATGAAAAACAAAAAGTTGAGGAACGCTGCCACAGTTTGGAAGCTATGCTAAACGAAACTCAAAGTAAACTAGTGAGGTTATTCTTTCTAAAAAGGTGAGAAGTGAGGTAGATGATGTATACGAGAGAGTTATGGCAGTAGTTATTTCATTCTTTGTATCAGAGTTCAAGAGATTGGAAGCCGAAAGTAGAACTGTATATGGCAGTTTAGTTGCCAAAGGTGTGCAGTGCGACATGAAGTTTATTCGATCGGAGTACATAGATTCCATGGTGTCAAGAATTAGATTTCTTCAGGAGAGTATGAATAGGGAAGGAAAACAAATTGTTATGGGTAGAATGCCAGAGTTTATACATGCTCGCTTGTATGAGGAGAGTTCACGAAATACTGAGCATCTTTCAGGTGATAGTTCAAGTGACAACTCGAGTGAGCAATGAGGCACAGTGATTGTACTATACGAAAGATATTATGAATAAAGTGTAATAAGGTAGGCTTGTTGACAAAAAGAATAATCTGTACTAACCTTGTGATAAACCAGTTATGATATCTGAATTGGTTATTTATTTTATAGAATGATTCTACGTGCTATCGTATAGTAGAGGGTTGGTTTGGCTGAAGCAGCAAACGATATGTAATAGAGGATCAATTTGGCTGAAGCAACAAATGATCTGCAATGTAATAGAGAATCAATTTGGCTAAAGCAACAAATTATCTATAATATATTGGAATGGGGTAAACCCAATGGTAATCTGTAATGTTTTAGATTATGTAAGTTATACTCTGTTTGGTTGGATTGGACGAACCAATAACTGACCTGTAATATATTAGAAATATAATTTGTATATAGAAGTACTTGTTTGATATATTAGAAAAGTATTGTAATGTAGGGCAATCAGACACAAGTATTTCATTGTGATAAGATTGACGAACAAAGAATATTAGATGGAGTACTGCATGAAATAGTAGAAAGTACTCAGATGTATGGTGAACAAATATAAGTATTTCATTGATGTAAGATCGGCATACAAGATGATAGATTTATTGAGAAAAGTACACTGTGATAGATTATTATCGGTGATATAACTTCAATCTTCTCGTGTTTCAAGGATTAGGTACTCGTTCCCCACGTTCAATAGCGAGATCGTAATAACCAAAGCCATTTTTATCAACAATGATAAAAGGACCTTCCCAATTTTTGGCCAGTTTCCCGGCATTGGTTTCTTCTTTGTGTTTGGGAATTTCTTAGTGGATGAGATCTTTTATTTCAAACTTTCTATGACGAACTCATTTATTATAAGATCGGGTTAAAGCCTGGTGGTATCTTCCTAAGTTCATGATTGCCCTGTCTCTAGTTTCCTCGATCCAATTCATGTTACATGCCAACTGGAATTCATTTTCTTCATTTGTCATAATATGGTCGCGCAATGGATGATGATATTAAGTAGAGATTATTGCCTCAGTACCATATGCTAATAGGAACGGCGTACATCCAGTCGATACCTGAGGAGTTGTACGATATGCCCATAATGCATGTGGTAATTCTTGGACCCAATTACCTTTTTTCTCTGTCAAGTATTTTTTGATACCATCCATGATCGTGCAATTAGTGATTTTAGCTTGACCATTTCCTTGTGGGTAATATGGATTAGAAAGAGAGTGGATGATGTTGTGTTGATTGAAGAACTCAACCACTCCAGAGCCAACTAATTGAAGTCCATTGTCAATTCTGATGTGATGGGGGCGGCATAACAGGATATGATAATGGTTTCCCATATAAATTTGATGATTCGTCTTCTCGTATACGACATAGAGGGACTGCTTCCACCCATTTAGCAAAGTAATCCGTTGCTACTATAAGGTATTTCCTTTTGCCTGGTGCAGGCATCATACTATGTGGTCAAGGGCCCATCGTCTGAACGACCAAACAACGTTGCTAGAATAGAGTTCCAAGGCTGGAGCTTGAATTTGGAGGCCATGTCGTTGGCAGGCATCATACTTGCTTACAAGTTCATTGGCTTGAGTTTTCATTTTAGGCCAAAAAACTCCTTGAGTATGAGCTCGATTGGCTAGATCTCGTCCTGCTGCATGTGAACCGCAAGCGCCTTCATGAAGTTCGTGCAATAATTTTTTAGCCTCTTTGTTCGATAAACACTCGAGATACGGTCCTGTAGCTGAAACTTTATAAAGCAGACTATTGGCCACGATGTATCGCTTAACATTATCAAGGACAAGTCTTTTTTCAGTATGATCTTTAGGGAGTTCACCATCAAATTTGTTTTGAGGTCCAATATATGTAAGGAAAGGCCGTCTCCAATCGCCCTCATCTTCTTCAATGCCCCCAGTATTAGCAGAATTGGAGCTTATGATGTTAATGTTGGGGGTGGATAGTATTTTGATTTTGACATATCGAGCTTCTGTGCCGAGGACTCCTGCGAAGTAGGCAAGGGAATCAGAATGTCTATTTTCCCTACGCGATAAATGTTCAATGGTATCCCTCTTGAATTTGCGCATTCGGTCGGCTACTATTGTTGCATAATCAATCATTTTTTCGTTCTTCTAAAACTTCTTTGTATAATGGTTTAGAATGAGTAAAGAGTCTGTATATACCGCTAACTTGGATACTCTAATCTCGATAGCCATATCTAGACTGTGAATTATTACCTTATACTCAGTCACGTTGTTAGTAGCTTCGAAATTAAGTCTAATTGCTTTTTTGATACTTTCATTGGAAGGTGCGATAAGTACGATTCCGATGCCTGATCCCGTAGGTTCGAAAAAACCATTAGTTAAAAGGCGTCATCCCTTTTGAGTTATTCATTCTGACTTTTCTTCGAACTGTTCTTCATTAATATCTATGATGTCTTCTTCCGAATCAGGATCTTCAACTGGGAAGTCTGCAAGAAAATTTGTTACTGCTTGACCAATGTAGTGGTTCGAAACGAATGTCATGTTCGCCAATTGTTACCGACCATTGTTCTACTTGCCTGGATTTTTTTCGTTTGGATAAAATCTCTCGTAAAGGATAATTTGTCATTACTCGAACTGAGTGGGCTTGAAAATATTGTTTTAACTTTTATGACGTGTACACAAAAGCTAAAAGAAGTTTCTCGACCTTGGAATACTGGGATTCTGCTGGAGTGAGACTTTTGCTGATAAAGTAGACAGGTTTCTCCGTCTTCTTATCAAGTCAAATTAGAACATAACTTAATGATTCGTCGGTAATGGCAAGGTATATGGTGAGTTCTTCCCATTATTTGGGTGTACTCATCACTGGTGGTTTGCTTAAATAGCATTTAAGTTCCTGGAATGTTATTTCATACTCTTTTGTCCACTCGATCTCATAGTTCCTCTTAGCTTTTTTTTCGTTGCTCCTTCACGTAAGAGGTCGAATAACCATCGACATCGATATGAGGATTTGGAGATAAAACAATTTATTACAGTAATCTTGCCTGCTAATTTCTGTACGTTTTTCTTTGTTTTTGGAGAAGGCATAGATAATAGTGCACGGATACGATCTGGATTAGCCTCTATACCTTACTTGTTGATCAAATATTCTAAGAATTTGCCTGACTAGACCCCGAACTGGCAGTTACCAGGATTGAGTCTCATCTTGTAGAAATGGAGAATTATAAAAGTAGTATGTAAATCTGTAATATGGTTATCCTTTTTAAGGCTTTCACATTACATATCATCAATGTAGACTTCCATTATTTTTTCGAGGTGATCTTTGAACATCTGTGTCATCAATCTTTGATAAGTAGCTCCAGCATTCTTGAGACCGAAAGGCATAACCTTGTAGCAGTACAAGCCATGCTCTATAATAAAAGTTATTTTCTCTTGATCGTCATGTAGTAGAGGTATTTGATTGTACCCTGACGCGACATCCACCATAGATAAGAGTTCGTGCCCTGCAGTTGAATCAAGCAGATGGTTTATGATAAGAAGTGGAAAACTATCCTTTGGGGTATGGTTTATGATAAGAAGTGGAAAACTATTCTTCGGTACTGCCACAATGTTCGAGATCTATTCTGGATAATTAGCTTTTCGTATAAAACCAACTTCGAAAAGCATATCGATTTCTATGTTGACTTCTTCTCGGAGTCTTGGTGCTAAAGTCCTCTATTTTTGTTTGACAGCTTTAACTTTATCTTTTAAATTAAGCCTATGGCAGGCCAGATTTTGATCAATGCTGGGCATTTCATGAAATGTCCAAGTAAAGACAACACTGTTGTCTTCGAGGAGCTGGATAAGAGAATCTCATTCTTCCGTAGGCAGAAGAGTACCAATGTATGTTCCTCGTTAGTCCTCACTGATTTCAACGTACTTTGTGACTTCTGCAATTGGCAGATGGTTTTCTGCAGAGTTTACTATAAAGTTTGTTGTAATGTTCCCTGTTGTTTTCAATAATTGTTATGCGAGTTATGGCCTCGATAGCTCTGGTACGATGGCAACAAAATTTTACACGCTCGAGTTAACTTCTGACTTCCTTTGATTTTGTAAATGTCACCATTCCATTCAAATTGTAGCGCCAAATGATAGGTTGATAGAATGGTTCACATATTATGTAACCAGCAACATCCTATTATCCCCAAATAATAGGATTTTGCATTGATAACATAAAATACAACGTCAACTATTACTGGTTCTATCGTAATAGGAAGTATAATATTTCCTATACATTTTCTCTTGAGCCATTGAATTCATAGATATTAATGTCACTAGGCTGTACCTTATCAGCTAGTCCCATCTAATCAATCGTGCTTTGAAATAGTAGCTTAATACTACTACCGGTATCTATCATCATTGTGTATAGTACAACATTTCACATTTTTAACATGATTACCAAAGCATCATGGTGAGGAAAGTTGACATGACGAACATCACAGTCATCGAAAAAGATCCCTATGCATTGGGAGCGGATACAAAAAGTAAGTGAGTTTCTTTATCGTTCATAGACAAGTCGTGACATTGACCGACACGTCGTCTTTTGCTTCTGCTCGATTGGTTGGTAGTCAAAGTCTCAATGAAGTGGCTGAGAGATATATGGTATAAATTCTTTTCCTTTTCCGGCTCTTTGATTCGCGCGACTTCTATAGGAAGTCTGTAACTCCCGTTCTTGTAACTTTCGACGTCCACAATGTATTCATGCATTCGTACATCCACAAAAATATACTCCAACAGTCGTTGTAAAGCAAAATAGTATTCTGTTTCATGATGTCAAACTTTGTGGTAAATGTAATAAGGTTTGGTCTCAATGGGTTAGAGATATTGTGCATTGCAAACAAACTTATCCTTCTGAAGTATAGGATAAATGTTGGCTATGGTTACGTTCATCTAGGGAAGATAAGGTTTTGGCATATTACTATCTTTCTGAGGTCGATCCTCATTATACTTTGTTCGCTTCCTGCCTCTTCCCTGATGAGCAATACGGTTGTGATCCTAACCTAGGGATTGATCTCTTGCCGTCAATGTTGATTTTTGAGTTTTCTGCCTGTCGGACACCATTCTTTCGAGATCGATATATCCGTTGACTTTTTTGATTATGTCCTCCAAAGTTGTAGGTTTGTTCAGGATGACGTATTCCTTCGCTCTTCCATCGACGAGTAAGGCATTGGCAAAAGTTGAAATAGTAATCATCTAATCAAGCTGATCTACCTTCTGAGCTAACACCCAGAACTTCTTAGTAAATGTCTCGAGCTTCTCTCCTGGCATTTGTTTAAGGTTGAAATGAGAATATAGATTCTCTCATTTATCTCTGTTGTGCGAGTAATTTTTTACGAAGAGTTCTCGTAATTGCTCAAAAGTTGTAATAGACCCTTCTGATAGCGTGTGAAACCATCGCAGGGGTTTGCTTGATAAACTGGTCAGAATGGGCCGATATAGAATGTGATTAGATATTGAATATAAGCCTAAAGCATCCTGGAACTCTTTAATGTGCTCCACTGGATCAGTCCTTTTGTATTTTTGGATCTTCAAAGTATGGAACCCGGCGAGGACTTCGCCATCCAATAGCTCCTGTATGAGCGGGCTCTTCAGTAATCTGTTATGGATTCCTTTAATGGCGTGAATTTGAGCATCGAGCAGTTTTTTGATGCCCTTGTCAACATGTTCTTGAGTTACGTATTAACGAGCGGTGATGGTATGCCGTTGAATTCATCCTTTACAAGGGATGTGGTCCCCACTTCCTTCACTGATTCGCTCCAGGGCAGGAATTTGAACTCTTCCTCGTGGTGGTTCTCCTTGTCTAATTCCAGCGAGACCGCCATCAACTTCTTGGTGGACTTCCTATAGCAAAATGTGCTAATCCCCCTATTGTTTGTACTTAGATCGAACGTCACCTCCTAGATTGTTCGCATGAGGTCCTATTCTGTCGATAACAAACACCCATGAAGTCTCCGACATCACGCCTTTGTTCTTCTGGGTTGTGACCTATTGACTTTGCATAACCTTTAGCGCTGGCTAGTTATTGCTCCAGAGCAGCTCTCCTGTCAGTTTCAGAATTACGATTGGCCCGTAACTCTGCCAGTTCAGCGCTTGTATCTCCTGGAGTAATTAGTATATTCAAATCTGGAGGTGTCATCTCATTTGGAAATATACAACTACTTTCTGAGACAATGAGTATGAGAACTTCGTTCTCACAGACGACGCCAAATGTAATAGCCTAATTTCAGGATTCGAACTTAGTCTTTACACCAGATGTGTTTAGAACACTCAAGAATATCAAGTGGTAGTTAACAAGATAATTTAGCGTAGAAAACCCTTGAATAGGTTAAAAACTACAACCTCTGACGATTTGAGAAAGAGAGAATGATATTATTGAGATTGCTACCATATTATAATGAGTGTTCTGAGTATGTGGAATGTTAGAGTGAGAGTTCCTCCGTCCATCATCTGGAATTCTCTGGTCTTATTTATATACCTTATAATATGACCATTTGATGACCATTAAGATTCTTAATGATTGACGTTACAAAATATATGTTAGATATTTTTGACCAGATTGTGTAACGGACTGATCTTGCTGTCTCATAATGGCCTCATTAATGATGCAACATCTGTTGACTCGAACTATTATTATAGAGGTAGAAAGTGATGAGTTGTTGTAGAGGTCAAAAGTAATTACTAGAACTTAGGGATATTGAATATGTCTTTAGTGGTGTTTTATGTATGTTGATGAGGTCGAGGATGAAGCATGAGTATGAGATGCAAAATAAGCTATTACATGATGGCTCTTAACCAAGAGTATGAGAAGCATCATGGGCGAGTGGTGTTGGTTCAAGAAACTTGTGTTGTAACTGTTTCTTGATGTTGTTGTCCTAATTCTGATCGTGCTACAAATGTGCCACATGCTCTGTTGATGAGGTTGAAAGTTCGTATGTTGGTCAAAGATGAAGCATGAGTCTGAGATGCGGAATAAGCCACTACATCAAAAATAACTATTTTCTTATCGAGATTATCAACCTTCCGGACAAGTTCCAATTTTTTTTTGTAAAGATCTCGAGCTTCTTCCTCTAAGGCTATTTGAGACTAATAAGAGTGTACAAGTTTTCTTCTTTGTCTTTATTATGAGCATACATTTTGACAAAGATCTTCTGTAGTTGGTTGAATGTGAGGATTGAATCTTCAGGTAAAGAATATAACAACCAGAGCGGTTCCCCCTGTAGGCTTGTAGCGAACAGACGACACAGAATGTGGTTTAAATTTAAATACAATCTCAGTAAGTCGCAAAATTGCTGAATGTGATCTTTTGGATCAGTACCTTTGTACTTACGTATCTTTGGAGTATGGAAACATGTTGGTATTTCTATATCAAACAACTCTTTAGCAATCAGACTACCTTACAATTTGGTCAAATCATCATTATTATCGAGAGTTTGGGCTTTGATTAATTCCTTGATCCGCTGATCCATGTGTTCCTGCGTGATGTAATGTCATGGTGCTTGAGCGACTTGGCGCACAGGTCAGGGATTATGAGTACCACTACCCTTGCTTAAACATTCACGAGTTGGTATCTTGGATTGAGGTCGTGGCTCCCCGTCTTGACGTTTGGAGGGCCTACGTCCTCTACTGATGTCGGACTGATTGTCCTAGAAGAATTGAAGCTTTTGGTACGTGTAGATCATTACGTTGATGTCTGGAAGCTCCTTTGCAAGTTGTTCCTCGAGGTCCCAACCTGTCTCGCACTGAAACTCTGGAGTTTGCTGGTATTTGATCACGTTCCCTTGGAAGGGGAACTTGTTGATTGTCTTGCAAGGTAGTTTGCATCATTATTATGTGTTCTTCATGTCGCTTGAATTCTGTTTAATGAGCTTGAAGCTCATTTACTACTTCTTGTTCGCAGAGCTCGCGATTGAGCAATAACTGACACTTGAGCTCATTTCGTTTCTCTATTTTAGCATGGAGGTTGGCCCGTAATTCTGCGAGCTGATCTGGTTCGACTGGAATATCATGCTGAACTCCTGTGGCTGGTCGCTTGGAAGTCACGATGATTGAAAATTGATCGTTGAGTAACTGTATGCCTTAGGATTTTGTAGAAATGTCTTTTTTTCCCACAGACGTGCCAAATGTAAGGGCCAAATTTTCTAGTATCTTGAAATAGCTCAAAGTATCTCTTACACCAAATGTATCTATGACAAGACTTAGTATAACCCAATATAGAAATGACACAGGTGATTAGCGTGGAAACCTTTGAATATATAAAAATCGCGACCTCGACTTGAGGGTTTAGTAACTCTTACTTTATTGCTTGAGGCTGATAGATTTGATTACAAGTTATGATTTCTTGAGCTTGAAAAACTTCATCCTTTCTCCTGTAGAACTCATCTTTTTTTATAGACCTCACTCTCAGTTCGTTATCGTGCATAAACACGTTCTCCTAAAAATGGGAGCAAGTGGCAGTTGGGTTTGCAACTGCTAGTTCATGGGAGACAGGCGTCTTTTACTTGTTATATTTCATTTGTAGTGCTCGAGCCACGTTCTACATTATTTTGTGGTCTAGGTGCCATTGTTGATGGTGTATGTCACGTGTATATTGCGTGAGTCTGGTATTCCCTACACCACTCATTCACATCGCCTCTCTTGGGAAAATGTACCCTGTCATCATTACCTCTTTTCAAACCTAATATTAAAATAATATTAACACTTCTCCTTTCCCAAGACAACTTATATACCACACAGTTCACAAATCTACTCAACTTTCTCACTCTCAGATTTGTATTATTTTCCCATCTCATGGTGAACAATTTTTATAGATATTTAGATGAGGCATTAAAAAGGGAAATTTTGAATTTCAAATAAACAGAACGGATATCACAGATTATATTTTTTTAAGAATAAAATGTGCGAGACACATTCACTTGATAAGTAATAGTATGATTCCAAAAGAAGAATGTAATTCTACGAATTACATAGTGCAATAATTTTAAGATTTTTTTATTACTAAAACTGAGCTGGCCAAAATCGACCTGAAGATAAGGGTAACTACATTCAGAAGTAATTGCATTTAAAGCAACCAAGGTGATTGGGTTCACCACAAGGGATTATCCCGCCACCCGCTGCCATCTCGTCATCTTCAACAATCTTTTCCAACGCGATCTTCTTCATATCAATTCCTAAGCTTCTACTTCAAGGATCAAGTAGGGGAAGATATCATACTAGAAGTGGCGATCTAATTCCACAAGTCTTTCCTCCACATTAAGCCTTCAAGCTGCAATGGTCGTTCAGGCAGTACGGTGTTATAGGGTAGCAGCTAGAAATACTGTTCACGGAGTTCAGCCACTTTTATGGCTAGCCTTACCTCTGTTGTATGACGTTGGCGTTAGGAACGTGTCCTCACTGTAATAGCCAAATTTCATGATTCAAACTTTGCCTTTACACCAAGGATATTCAAAGCCTCTGGATGAATAATGAATGAGTAATAACCCAAAAGCTTAGCGTGGAAAACCTTTGAATAGGTTAAAAACCACGACCTATCTTGAGGATTTAGAAAAAGAGTAGTTTATTGATAGTTGCTAGATATTATAAGAGAAGCTCTGAGTCTTTTGTATTGATCTTGAGTGAGTATTCCTCTCTTCTGTCAGCGAGTAAAACATTGGTGAGGTCGAAATAGTAATCTTTTAATCAAGCTGATCTACCTTTCGAGCCAACTCTAGGAACTTCTTAGTGAACGTCTCGAGCTTCTCTCCTGGTACTTGCTTAAGGCTGAATAGAGAATATAGATTCTCCTCTTTGTCTCTGTTATACGAGTAATTATTAACGAAGAGTTCCCTCAACTACTTGAAAGCTTTAATGGATCCTTTTGGTAGGGTGTGGAACCATCGCAAAGGTTTGCCTTGTAAATTGGTAAGAAAGAGCCGGCATAAAATGTGATTAGATGTAGAATGTAATCCTAGAGCATCCTAGAATTCTTGAACGTGTTCTACTGGATCAGTCCCCTTGTATTTTTAGATTTTCAGTATGTGAAAACCAGAGGGAACTTTGCCATCTAGGAGCTCCTGTGCGATCAGATTCTTCTATAATCTGTTGTGGATTCCTTTAGTGGTCTGAATTTGAGCATCGAGCAATTCTTTGATGTTCTTATCAACATGTTCTTGAGTCACATATTGACGAGCTGTGGTGGTTGGTCATGGTACGCGTCCTTCTCAAGGGTTGTAGTCTCCACTTCCTTCATTTCGTCGATCAAATACTGGAATACAAACTCTTCCTCGTGGTGGCTCCTCTATTTTTCTGACTTCAACAATTCCTCCATCAACTTCTTGATGGACTTCTTGTACCAAAGTAGGTTCGCCCCCATGTTGCTTATGAACTTCAACTCCCAGATTGTTCGGGTAAGGTCCTATCTTGTCGAGAGTGGAAACTCGTGAAGCAGCTGGCAACACGCCTTTGTTTTATTGGATTGTGACCTACTGACTTTGCAGGACCTTCAACACGTCTTGTATGCCTGCCAGTTATTACTCCAGAGTGGTTCGCCTTTAGGTTTTGGAGTTGAGATTGGCCCTCAATTCTGTAAGTACAATGTTTTCACCTTCTAGAGTAATCGGTGTACTTTGTTCTGGAAGCATCATTCTGTTAAGAAATAATCAGTTGTTTTTTGAGACAATGAGTTTGAGAACTTCGTTCCCACAGATGGTGCCAAATGTAATAGCCTAATTTTGTGATCCGAACTTAGCCTTTCCACCAAGGATATTCAGAGCTTTTAGATGAATAATGGATGAGTAATAATATAAAAGTTTAGCGTGGAAAATCTTTGAATAGGTTAAAAACCATGACCTCTCTTGAGAATTTAGAAAAAGAGCAGTTTATTGATAGTTGCTAGATATTACAAGAGAAGCTCTGAGTCTTTTGTATAGAGCTTGAGTGAGTATTCCTCTCTCTTCTGTCCCTCATCTCGTTTCTCTAGTCCTATTTATAAGTCTTATAATATGACTGTTTGACGACCATTATCATCATTAATGATGGACGTTACAATATGTGTTTGATAATCTTTGATTTAATTGTATAACGGTCTGATCTTTACTGCTTCGTAACGGTTTTATTGATTATAGTACGTTTGCTTAACTCGAACTATTGATGTAAAGGTCGAAAATGATGACTAGACTTCTGTAACTGTAATGTCTTATGTGTATGTTGAGGAGGTCGAGTGGTCGTATGCTAGTCGAAAATGAAGCTTGAGTTCGAGATGCAGAATACGCCACTACAAGATGATTTAGCACACCATATGGTATTATCTTCCTGCTACTCTCTTATCTTTTTTAGCAAGCTTGTCATGTGCAATCTCTTGAACAACTTCTCCTCGTAAAGTAGTAATCCATAATCCGATCGAGAAGCTTTAGTTAGTAGAAAGAACGAAGAACACTAATTAGATTTGGAAAAATAGAAATTCGATTACTTAAACTTGAAGTAATTACAATGAAAACTCTTAAACTCTAGGATTTTCTCAGAACTCTCTTCAGATCTAATATAACCTAGAAAATAACCTAAGTTCCCTTTATATACTATTGAATCCGAAATTATAAAATAGAACACATCTCGAGGCAAAATAATGCCTGAGAATCAAAATACCGCCAGAGTCGTTTGAACGAACTAGTGAGTCGTTCGAGCGAACTAGTGAGTGGTTCGAACAACTTTATGACTAATTGGTCTAAACCCTAGAAAAGTTGCCTGGTCGTTCGAATAAAACCCAACTCATTCGAACGAAATATGGCTTTGGGCCAAAATTCCAGAGGACATGACAACTCGTTCGAATGACACTCAACGTTGTTCAAACGACTTTGAAAAGTCTTCAATAGCTTAGATCCTCCTGGATCATGGCTCCCCCCTTTTGGAGCCTTGAGCTCTTGCTCAAGCTAGAACTGAAGACGTGGGAATGCAGCGATTCCCAATTCCTTGCTGTACTACTTCGACTTACTCAATAGCTGACCCTTCTTCTCAACTCGGAACAAATCAATAGTACCCCATCTTGTAGTATGAACCTTTTGCTCTAGAATACCATGCTCCGGCAATGGATCTCTCTTTCCATCCATAAGTCATCAACTAACGGTAAGTGAGTATCGATTACAGAGTCTTCATCCAAAAAAGACGACTCAAACAACTTCAAATGCTTGGCATTAATCACCGAATACATCTTCATAAAAGGTAGAAAATTCAATTGGAATGCATTGTCACCAATCTTCTTGAGTATCAAAAACAGACCATAACGGATAGGTTTGAGCTTCTAACCTTCCCCCTTAAGCCGTTCCTTACCCAAATGTAACCAAACGAGGTCACCCTCAAGAAAAGTATACTCAACCCTATGCTTGTCGTGGCGAGCCTTATACTTCACTTGAGTCTTCTTCAACTGAGCTTCAACCACCTCATAAACCTTGCTGATCTTCTCAATAAAACGCTGAGCTTGAACCTACTCCTCTTCTTCCTTCCTTGATACCGTCTTGTCGCCAAGACTAAATGCCAAATCAAAAGGGCCTTGCGGCAAGTACCCCAAACAAACTTTAAAAGGAGACTTCAACGTGGAACCATGAATCGCCCAGTTGAACGCAAACTGAAGATACGTTAAACTCTCATCCCAAGTCTTAGGATGCTAAGAATATAATCCCCATAATAAATGTACCAAAGTATGGTTAACAACCTCTATTTGCCTGTCTGTCGGCAGATAAAAAGTGGTAATTCTCTTTAACTTCGCGTCCATCATCCCCCATAATGATCTCCAGAAATACCCTAAAAAGTGACTATCCCTATCAAAAATAATAGAAGAAGGGAGCCCGAAATACCTCCAGACGTCTCTAAAAAATAATCGCGCTGCTCCTTCCCCTGTGGCCGTCCTCTGGCATGGAATAAGAACAATCATCTTGCTGAATCGATCCACCACCACAAATAAATAGTCATTCCTACACTTGGCCATGGACAAACCACCCATAAAATCAATCGAAATACTTTCCCTAGGTCGACTAGGAACTGACAATGGTAAGTACAATCCTATCTTCCTATTGGAAGGTTTCAATGTGTTGCATAACACGCAACCACGAACCACACGAGCAACATCCACCTGCATCTTCGCCCAATAAACATAACACCACAAATACTCTCCCTAGGTCGACTAGGAACTGGCAATGGTAAGTACAATCCTATCTTCTTATTGGAAGGTTTCAATGTGTTGCATAACACGCAACCACGAACCACAAGAGCAACATCCACCTGCATCTTCGGCCAATAGACATAACACCACAAATTCAAAAGAGTATTCTCAACCCCGAGATGACCTACCACCCGGGAATAATGTGTCTCTCGAATCCACTGTAAACGGTCTCCACCCTCAGGAATACATAGTAGACTGCCTCTGTAAATCAAACTATCCTTCATAACATACTCGCACATCTTTCCCTGTAGCAACTTCTCATGAATCACACTGAGCTCTTTGTCGTCATCATACCCTGAAACGTACTCAGAAGGAACAATCGGCTGGATTTGCATAGCTACCAACAAAACAGAAATAACTTGTAATGGGGGTCGAGATAACATATCAGCCATCTTGTTGTCCACTCCTTTCTTATACTTGATCAATAAGGTACGATATCTACTTCATATGGTGAGCTTGCTGAAGCTTGGATTGCGTAGATAAGAACTATAACGGTTGGTGATCAAAATGTACCACAACCTCCTTTCCCAATAAGTAACTCTGCCAATGCTTAACTGATTGATATAGCGCGTAAAACTCCTTATCATAAGTAGGATAGTTACGTACTGCTCTTGTAAACATCTCAGAATGGTAAGCAACTGGCTTCCCATCCTGTAAAAGGATTACCCCTAATGCATAGTCTGACGCATCTGTCTCGACCTCAAAAGGCCGCTACAAATAAGGCAATGCTAATACTGGTGCATCTGTAATCTTTCGCTTCAGTAATAGAAAAGTCTTCTTATGGTACTCTTCCCACATAAACTGTACCCCGATCTTCGTCAAAAAATGCAACGGTGCGGCTATTTGGGAAAAATGCCAAATAAATTTTTGTAAGTACTGACAATAACCCATAAAACTCCTCACTTCCGTCACTGTGCAAGGTCAAGGCCAATTAGTAATGACCGAGACCTTCTCTGGATTGACCTTAAGCTCGCCACCACCAACAATAAAACCCAAATAGACTAGCTCCCGTTTCCCAAACTCGCACTTCTTCTTGTTAATAAAAAGTTTTTGTGATCGCAACACGCCCAACACTTTGCGTAAATGCCCAAGATGATCCTCCCATGTACAACTATATATCAAGATATCATCCAAATATACAATGACAAAATCATCAATAAACACATGAAGTATCTCATTCATTAGCCACATAAACATCGTTGGAGCATTGCATAACCCAAAAGGCATCACTAACCACTCAAATAAGCTCTGTTTGATTTTGAACGCTATCTTCCCAAGTATTCCCCTCCCGGATTTGAACTTGATGGTAACCCGACTTAAGATCTAACTTGGTGAAAAATTAAGCTGTTTGCAACTCATCTAAAAGCTCATCAATCCGTAGAAGCGGATAATGATTCTTCACCGTAATCTTGTTTAATGCCCGATAATCCACACACATCCTCCAACCATCCTTCTTCGGCACCAGTAACACCGATGAACCACAAGGTGAAGAACTTAGATTAATAACTCTTTGCCCTAGAAGATCATATACCTGTTTTTTGATCTCATCAGACTATGTAACAAAAGTTTGATATAACCCAATATTGGGTAGTGGCTCACCATTCACCAAGGTGATATCATGCTCTATATCTCTTACGCAGCATCCCTTCGATACCCAAAAACAAGTCTTCATACTCCTCTTGCAACTCCCCCATATCGGTTTGCTGCTTAGGAGACATTCCCAAAGTAGACAATATTGTAGCCGACGAACCCTCTTGAACCGGTCGCACCAACATCAAAACAAATTTGCCGCTCATATTAACCAACCTTTTCGCCTGAGTCGCCATTACCAAATTACTGGTAGCGATATGTTCCTTGTACGCATTAATATGAACATCAGTCCCATCCTTCACCAAACGATACTTGCGAGTACAACGGTAAAAGATTGCATCTCGGTCACAAAGATAAGGGCAACCCAAGATGACTTGATACACGTCCAACGGAACCACCTCACATGTCACTTCGCCAATAAACTTCTCAGTAATCGCAAACATGAACGTACACTGCTTAGGGATCTTCAACTCTACGTCTTTCTGAATCCAGCCCAAATATTCGGCTTAGGATGAGCCACAGTAGCCTAACCCATCTTTTTCACCACCGCCTCAAAATTAAATTCTTCTGACTACCCGAATCAATGATGGCCTCGACTAAGTTCTGCTTCACCTGAATGCTGGCAAAGAAAGCTCTTCCCGACTTGCCTCGTCGATAGCTAGAGGTTGCTTGAACATTAGAGTAAGCTTAGGATTTGGCTTATCTAAATCCATAAGATCCACAATCGTTGCGGCTAGTGTACATTTTTCTTTCTTGCCCTTCTCCTCCTTCGGCCAAAGCACTGGGTGAAGTTTCAAGTATTTATCAGAATTGTACCCATTAGCCTTGCAATGACTAAAGATAGTTCCCTTGAATGAAAACCCTTATCCTTTGGACTTCCCTTTCTTATCAAATTTCTAATTAGCCTTGTACCCTGACTTGTTCTTGTCATCTTTCTTGTCGCTCTTCAAGTACTTACCTTCAATGGCAATTACTTTAACGGTAACGTCCTCGATATTCTCTACTTTGAAGAGTTTTAATTCTCTTCAAATGGACTCCAACAAACCTCCCGTATACTTCATAAACATGTCGTACTCATCCACGTCAATATTCAAAACCAGCGTTTAGTTATGAAATTCTGTAGTGAATTGTTGTACGAATTGCCCAAACCTTTGGTGCAAATTGCACCATTTGTACCATGCTCCTGTCATACCCAATCGAATAGAATTGCTTCCTCACCAAGACCTTGAATTCCTTCCAACTCAGACTTCCGATATCATGTCGTTTTTAGTAGGATTTCCACCACGAAAGTGAGTGACTTATGAATTTCAAAGAAGAGAAGCAAATCTTCTGAGAGTTGGAATATTCATCTACAAAAAAATAGGTCTCCAACCTATCTAACCAATTATCTAATTTCTAGGCATCGACGGAACCATCAAAAACCAAAATTAAAGTTAATACGAAGATTACGCATAGGATTTATTGACTTACCAAAACATGGGCGCTCCTTGATGAAACCGGCATCACTAGAACCACTATATTTCTCTGTATTAACCTCGTCTCCATCTACCTCCAAAACCCATTTCTTCTTCGATCGACATCGTCGTTGAGAGCGGCCTTGCCGATTCGCCGAAACGGAACCCAATGCGAGGTTTGTGAGACGTAATTATTCGACTAACTCCCCTACAGTAGAAGTTAGGGCAGAAACAGTCGTTTCCAAAGTTATGAGTCGATCGTTGGAATCGCCCATCTCCAAGTTGTCCATCTTCTTCGAAGTAGGTTTGCGATAGATCTTCAACGGACTCACTAGCTTTCCCTTTGTTTGCTTGAGACGGTCACGTCCAGAGACCATAAACCACAATCAACCCCCCGGGAATCGAACTAGAAAATTGATACCACTTAATCCACAATCCGATTGAGAAGCTTTAGTTATTAAAAAGAACGAAGAACACTAATTAGATTTGGAAAAATAGATATTCGATTACTTAAACTTGAAGTAATTATAATGAAAAACTCTCAAATCCTAGGCTTCTCTCAGAACTCTCTTCAGATCTAGCATAACCTAGGAAATAACCTAAGTTCCTTTATATACTAGGGAACTCAAAATTACAAAATAGGACACATCTCAAGGTAAAACAATGCCTGAGAATCAAAACACCGCCAGAGTCGTTCGATAAACTAGTGAGTCATTCGAACGACTTTACGACTAATTGGTCTAAACCTTAAAAAAGTTACCTGGTTGTTCGAACGAAACCCAATTCGTTAGAATAAAATATGGCTCTGGGCTAAAATTCCAGAGGACATGACAACTCGTTCGAACGACACTCAACTTTGTTCGAACGACTTTGACAAATCTTCAAATAACTCTAGATCCTCCTGGATCAAGTAGCATCTAACAACAACTCACAAAAAACATCACACCAAAAAAAGCGATCAACCTCTGCACGCCTACTTTTATCATCCAAGCCAGTTACTTTCAGCGGCCATCTCGGAAGAACAACATTATACGGAAAATGACGAAAGTATCATTCACGAAGTTCAACGACCTTGATATGGAACCTACCTTCTACTGCATGACGCACACGCTGAGAGTGCGTCCTCACCATGGTTACTCACTCTACCACAATAACAAAAGTGTCTCTGACAAAAGATATAAGACATAATAACCAAGGATCATTACTTTATATAGACAAAATGAAGATCTCTGCAAATCTCAGTCACCCCGCAGATTTTGTTAAAAGATATATTGTACAAAATTTTAGAAACACAAATATTAGCAGAAGCCAGAAAATATTATGACAAGTCATACCTTCCATATTATGAAATATTTCCTCAAATTTTATACGTACAAATCAAGCACGCCCAGCAGTAACACCTACAGGCAGATATTAGTTAATTCTATACGGCTAGACTTTTCCATTCAATTTGAATTAGTGGTTCGCAGACACGCACATACCCTTACAACCACCCAATCATCTTCAGTAAATCGCTTACTTACTCTCACTACACAACCTCTTTACATTTTCGAGCTACTCTATTTTCTTTCCACCCTCAACTTCCATTACCCTTTACAAACATACACACCGTAATCCTTACAGTTCATTTTGTCCAGCAATACCCCATGACAAACTAGTGTTCCTCATACCTACATACTTACATACTTCTATTTTAAAAACATAAAGCTACATATATAAGTGGAGAAGCTCGAAACACAACATCAAAATGACAGAACGAAGACATTTCATTAGTTCAACAATTCTTTACAGATTATTTTAAGATAACAAATTTTCTAGACAATTCACAGATTACTTTACATGCTACATCAAGTCACAGTTCAAAACACCTCTCAGCAGCCAACGAGGAAGAAGATGCAAAATTGAAGCATCTTCTAAACTCTGATCCCCTACAGGAAGGATCCAGGAAATAATGGAACTGGAAATCACCGAAGAGATACGGTACCAGCATAAGGATCTTCTTCATGGCCAATATCTATGGTCCCTGGAAGAAAAACCTCCGCCACCACCACCTCTTCCACCATAACCACCACCACCCCGCATGTTAGAGATTGATGGAGGGTTTATTTCTTAGAAAGGACCTACTCACTAGCAGGTACCGACGAGACTCCCTCGGACGAACGTCTGCTGCTTCATCTTTAGTTGTAACAGCCTCCTCCGCCAGCAGCCACAGTTCATTTCAACGCTTCTTCTCCAATGTTAACAAATAATGGAAGCGCACCATCTGATAATAGTCATTCCCCGCTTTTATCACCTCCTCATATGACATATGATGGTATATAAGAAACACTAGAATCGGCATCGGTAGATGCAAAGGTTGGTGACCAAAGTATTTGACACGAAATTCTTCCATCTTCCTCCAAATCCTGGATTCCCAAGACTGTTGCCTTATCATTACCATACTTTCAACCGTCAGAAAATTTTAAACGTACGGAAACAAGAAAACATAAGAAATAGTTCATGGAAGAAGACTTGGTTCATCACACACCAATCATAGTGTTATTTATACTATGATCAACATTAAAGTCGACTCTTCAAATTCCCAACGTCCGGAGGATTTCTCATGTATCAAAATTAACTAGAACCATTGGTACTAGAAAACCCAAAAGCCACAAGCAGATATTCATGAATATACTTTAGAAATAATTCCTAGGTATTAATTACAATGTTCAATGAAGCTTCTCAGCCAACACCATTCGCCCACAATGTTCTTGTACTATTGGCTAAAAGTGAGTGGCTGTAGTGGCTTATTCCGCATCTCAGACTCATGTTTCATCTTCGACCAACATACGATCATCCGACCTCGCCAACAGAACACCTGGCACATTTATGGCATAATCAGAATCAAGATACTAACGTCAGGTAATGGATATAGCATGAACTTCTCAACCAAAACCACTCGCCTATGATGCTTCTCGTGCTCTTGGTTGAGAGCCACCTTGTAGTGGTGTATTCCACATCTCAAACTCAAGCTTCATCCTTGACTAGCATACGACCACTCGACCTCCTCAACATACACATAAGACATTACAGTTACAGAAGTCTAGTCATCACTTTCGACCTTTACATCAACAATTCGAGTTAAACAAACGTATTGTCATCAATGAAGTCGTTACGAAATAATAAATATTAGACCGTTACACAATCAAATCAAAGATTATCAAACACATATTGTAACGTTCATCATTAAAAATGATAATGGTTATCAAGCGGTCATATTATAAGACCTATAAATAGGACTAGAGAATCCGAGATGTGGGACAAAAGATAGAGGAATACTCACTCAAGCTCTATACAAAAGACTCAAAGCTTCTCTTGTAATATCTAGCAAATATCAATAAACTACTCTCTTTCTAAATCCTCAAGAGAGGTCGTGGTTTTTAACCTATTCAAAGGTTTTCCACGCTAAGCTTTTGTGCTATTACATGTCATTATTCATCTAGAAGCTCTGAATATCTTTGATGTAAAGGCTAAGTTTGGATCACAAAATTAGGCTATTACACTCACCGTGATCGTTTTACCTACAAAGAAAAGAAAAACTTGAGCAATGAGGGAAAGACGAAGAATAATCCAGACCTAGTACCCCCTTATATATAGAAAAAATACAAAATTTTAGGAAATAATATATGGCATATAAATCCTAATGCGTGATTACAGGAATGCAAAGTTATCCGTGAAAGTCAAAGTATATTCCCAATAAAACAGAATCCCCAAAAACAGGAAGAATATTGGGTAATGAACACATCACTGTTAGTCACAGTTCAAATATAATCCTCTCAAAAAGTGGATTATGCCAAAAGTAGATTTGTTATATATAAAAGATTTACTTATAAACACTATATTCCAAGCAAATCCCTGGACATAAGCATCCTCGTCCATAAGCCAGGCAAGTGTTGAAGAAGTAGGCTTTGCATGTTTTAATTCGAGCTGGTTTAGAGAAATTGAGGTAAAGCGTCCGGTCGAGGTAAACAACTAGACCTTCAAATATCATAAAAGTTTGAATAACACCACATCGTGCTTCAAGAATGGCAACAATTAGAAGTTTTTTTTTTTTCATTTTTTCAAATAAATAGATGTCAAGGCAAAAGACAATGTTCATACGATCACATACAACCATAAAGTTGCAGAAGACAGAAGAAAAGATAATTTTTTATTCAAAAATTTAGGCTACAACCAAGTGTTCAAACTAGTTATAACCTACGCACCCACAACTGCAAGAATGTTTTTGATCGATCCCAGTTGTCTTGTCCTCATCCTCCACTATACTTTTTGCCATGTCACGAAGGCAATCCTCACTGTCCGCCTCTACCAAAATGACATAGTGGAATTGATAAAGCTAGAAGAAGTCCTTACTGGTTTCTTCAACCTCCACATGAGTCAAACTTTAGTACGTAGATTCCACTGGGATTGGTGTTGGATCAGCAAGATAATATTAGTTGAAATAATGAACTTTCAACTCTGCCAACTTTGCCAGAATGCACGGTTCTCGATCTTCGCAGAAAGTTTAAGACCTTGTTTTAACCATTTCTTTTCAAGTTCAAAAAGGAAAGAACAGAAAATAACTTTCCAAACAGGAAAAATGTTATTTATAGCTTGAGTAAGCAGATTGACGTTTCCAAGAGGCAAGAAAAATGTAATTAATGCATCTGGGGACTCTAAGAGTCAAGCCAAATAGATAATTCTAAAAGGCCAGCATTAAATGGGGAAAATGGTATAGACTTCAACATAATCAAGACAGAAGCATAGAATAAAGGGTCTTGGACGAGCTTTTCAACCAAAACCACTTGTGCTTTTAATTGAGAGGAGGCGATTGTAAAGGCCTCAAGCCCTAGATTCGATCAACAGACTTTACTCGAACTCATTAAACACACGGCGATGTGGCACATTTATTATACATTATGGAGCTGTTATGAGAAGGAAGAAACACCCATACTGTTGTACAACCGTTACTATAACGTCTCAAAGCTATTTTTGTAACATCTTTCATTAAGAGTGAATAATGGTCATTAACAACGGTCATAATGTGAGACCTATAAATAAGAATGAAAGAGGACTGATTAGGGAAAAAAAATCTATCTTGAGAATCGCCACAACACTATTAAGAATACTTGTTGTAATCGGTAATCACTCAGTCAATAATATTGTTTATTGCAAATCCTCAATAGAGGTCGTGGTTTTTACCTATTCAAAGGTTTTCACGCTAGATCATGCCTTGTTAGTGGTTACGTGTTAGTCTAGTGTTCTAACCATATTTGGTGTGAGAAACAAAGTTCGAATTCCAAATTTAGATTCTTACACCATGTACTACTGCGTAAGGCCTATTTGCTAACGGGAGCTCAAGCACGAGCATCAGCAGAGATGGAGCCTTGGAGATGGTCTTGAAAATAGAAATTTAAAACCAGAAATAGCCAAACGATATGGAGCTTTAAATCATTGTTTGTTGGCGGGGACTGCAAACCTTAATCGTCCAAAATAAATCACAAAAATTGTTCTCTATCATTCTTTTGAGCAAATCATCAAACAATTCAAGAACCCCAATTTTATTCAAAAGATCTTCCTTCGTCTCTCAAATCTCAATCGAATTCGACCAAACTTCCTAATCGAAACATTTGGAGCTTAAAATCGGATCACAATCATCTCTGATCCTAATCGAATTCGACTTCTCTAGCATCTCATCAGGTAAACAAACCCTAACATCTCTACCCAACTCATGTATTTCCTCAAAAGCGCTAATTTTAAGTTTGAATTGTTCATCTTTCTAGGGTTTAAGCTCAAAATTTGATATGGAAACCACAAACCAGTGTGATTCATTGATACCCAATAGCCAGATTTTCGAACCCGAAGTCTTGGAATGTCTAGAAACACCGGTAAATGCTAATGGTGATGGTGATAATAGTAGAACAGTTGAGGAAGTAACAACTAGCTCAAAACCATTTGTTGGTATGGAGTTTGACTCCCTTCACCAAGCGTTTCTGTTTTACAATGAGTACGCGGCAATAGTAGGATTTAGTGTGCGAAAGGATAAAACCCGGAAGTCGAATATTGATGGGTCTTATCTATTTCGCAGGTTTTGTTGTTCGAAAGAAGGGTATCCTCGAAAAAACCGTGAAAATCCCGTTAAAGAGGAAATAAGGATTATTCAGCTGGTGGGGAGGTCGGGTCGTCGAGTTAAGTTAGAAATGCAAAGACAGGCAGAAGTTTTGCAGAAAATGAGAGTAGGTTGTAATGCAAAGATTGACGTGAAGAGAACAAGTGATGGGAAGTGGCTTGTACAAAAATTTGTGGAGGAACATAATCATGAATGTGTTAGTTTGGGGGAGACTCATTTGCTTAGGTCTCATAGGGAAAGACAATTGGATAGCAGTTGCGGAAATGTTGATAATCAGGGAGTAGGGGAACATTCATCATCAGACGAGTTGGTTACACGGAATGACTTGAGTTGTATTAAACCGTCTGTTGGGATGGAGTTTGAGTCTCATCACAAGGCATTTTTATTTTACAATGCATATGCTAGGTTTTTGGGTTTTACTGTTCGAAAAGATAAAACCCGCAAATCAAACATTGACGGGTCACTTCTTTTTCGTCGGTTTTGTTGTTCCAAAGAAGGTTACCGTAGGAAAAATTGTGAAAATGATATCGATGACAGAAGAAAGGATGTAGGTGGTATTACTGTGAAGACAAGGCCACGGAATCTTCCTGTCACGAGAGTTGGTTGCAATGCAAAGTGTGAGGTGAAAAAAACGGATGGTAAATGGGTTGTTCAAAAATTTATTGAAGAACATAATCATGAATTTGATCGTTTGGGTGAAATGCAAGTGGTAAAGCCGATTGGGGGAAAATTAAATGAAGCGTTGATTACTGAGGGTATGGAACCAAAGAAAGTAGTACATAGTTCCACATGGGAAGCTTGTGGTGGAGAAAAAGATGGTCATTTTGAACCACTGTTGAAAATTAAGATAAATAAGAAACGGAGGAAGAAACTCGAGAAGGGAGATATACACGCATTTCTAAATTACTTTAGGCAGATGCAAACTGAGAATCCGTCATTCTTTTATGCCATAGAGGTGGACGAAGAGGATCAGATGGTAAGTTGTTTTTGGGCCGACGCTAGGTCAAGGATGGACTTTGGTTACTTTGGGGATGTCATTTGTATCGAGACAAATTACGGGACTAGCAAGTATGGGCGGCCATTTACTCCAATTCTAGGTGTGAATCATCATCTTCAAACAGTTTTGTTTGGTTGTGCCATACTATTGCATGAAACTGAGGAGTCATTTATCTGGTTGTTACAGACATTCTCAAAGGCAATGCATCAACATCACCCAGTTACAATCATCACCAACCCAGATGAAATAATGGCAGGAGCAATTGAGCAAGTGCTACCGGGAACCCATCATCTTGTACCATTGAGGCATATTTTTGAGAACTCGGCTAAGAATTTGAGTCATGTTTACAATAATGAAGAAATGTTTAGTACAGATTTCAAGAGATGCATCTACGACCCCCAACTGTGTGATGAATTTGAATCAAGGTGGGCAGCCTTAGTTGATAAATATGACCTTCGTGATAGAGAATGGCTTCGTAGTATATATGAGAAACGACAGAAATGGGTTCCAGTTTACTTGAAACATGTCTTCCACGCGAACATGGCGACTACTCAACGAAGTGAAAGTATAGACTCTTTCTTTAATGGATACTTAAGCAAATCCCTCTCTCCTGATGAGTTTGTTAATCAATATGAAAAGGCGCTTGTTGATAGTCGAGAAAAGGAGAATTGTGCAGACTTTGTCTCGCACCAGACAAGACATGTCTTAAAATCTGACCTTCCAATGGAAAAACAAGCGGCTGACATTTACACGAAATCAATGTTTGAAGAGTTTCATAAGGAATTTTGTGATAGTTTTAACTACGTTGCTGTAGAGTCAGAATCATTAGAGACTTACAGAAAGTTTATGGTGTCAAGAATCTCACAATGGGGAGGAAACAGTAATTGTCTTGTTAAGTTCAATTACCGCAATAATGATATTCGGGTGACCTGTAGCTGTCAAAGTTTCGAGTCCATGGGCGTCCTGTGTAGGCACATTTTAAAAGTCTTCACAGAAACAAACACTGTGTTAATTCCAGAAGTTTACTTAATGAAGAGGTGGACAAAAAGAGCCAAGTGGGGGGTAGTTTTGGGCGAAAGCAATGTGGAAACACAAGCTCAAAATCAGAACATCTTGGCCTTCCGTTACACTGATCTTTGGCACTTAGCTGTTAATCTTTCTGCGAAGGGTGCGATTTCTACGAAGGCCTATCTAATTGCAATGTCTAATATTGAAATGAACTTAAGGGAATTGAAAAAGGCTGGTGAGGAAGACACATGCATCACTCAACCTGATATCCAGGGCATTCAGAGTTTATGTTCTCCGATTGAAGTGGTTAAGAATAATGGGAGTTCAAAACACTTCGCGAGTGAAGGCAATGGAAATTTACCCACAACAAGCAACATAGCAATATCCGATCCACCACATATTAGACCAAAAGAGCGGCCACCCAAAAGAATTATCTCTTCATTGGCCGACCCAGGGAACAAAAAGGCCCGACCAGAGCCTGCAGCAAGCGTCCATAATACCGCACCTTCAAATTCCAGGACTATGGGATTGGGTATGTTCCAAATTCCAGAATCTTTATTAAATGAAAAAAAATCTATCCTTCGTAGAATTTATTCCAAGTACTTGTTCACTCTGTTTCAGTATAACAATCCTACTATTAGTTTCAAATAGTATCAAAATTTGGACAAAATACATCTCAAGTTTTCACTCTTAAGACAGACTTTACTGAAAATCAGAGATATTTTTTGTCCAATTGGGGCAAGTCCAAATAACACTAAATTTTTTAAATATCTAAAGGATTGTTCACTATAGTGACGGGCAGTCGATTTTCTTAAATAGTATTATCCTTATTGTTTTTGTTCTATGATTTCATCTTTTTATTATTTTAAATGTCGTCAGAACCAAATGACCCATCCCATGCTGGAGGAACTTCTCGAGAGACTCAAAATCACAGTGGACTATTGTAAGCAAATATGAGCCTTTCCAATTATATTTATATATATTGTAGAATTGTTATTTCACCCCAAGTAACTCAAAACCAACTGGTATTGTAGAAATATTTGCTCAAACATCTGTGTATATCCCTGCACCCCTCCTGGTACCTCAAGCGATATAAACGAGCATTATCACACTTCTGACACTCCAAGTTTTGGGGTTAGTAGTTTTAACAAATCTGTGTATTATTCATTTTTGTATCTTATAATCGAGAATATATTACAGAACAATTTTTCATATGACTTCTTAGGAACCCTTTGCTGGGCTTTCATGTATCCAGACATCTGAACCAAATATTTTTGACCTTAATCAGGTGGGATTCTGGTAAGAATCTTGCTAACTTTTTTTCTTATATTTCAATCAATGTAAGAAAGAGATATATTTGGATCTCTAAGAGATGGGGAAAAATTAATATCTCGTGTGTATTGACTGTGGTGTTCATCCATACACAGTATAACTCAAGCTGGGTATCTCGAGGATACTGGACAATGTTAAAACACAGAATAATCTTATTTTTGCGTCCTCTTAGATATTTTACTTTTTCTTAAGTAACAACTCTGTGCTGTTCTATATCTACACATTCTCGTAACGTTTATTGTATTCACTCTTTGCCAGGAATTAATTGTTAGCCCTTCTGGCATCTCAAGTTCACAGACGAACCAATATGACCTCAATCAGGTGTGTCTTGCCAGATTATTTGTATATGAAAATCTTATTCTGTAAGATACTGCAATTTCAAGTATTTCTCTTTGTGTTATAGGAAAAGGAATCAGTGCATAATAATATTATGATGCAACTCAGCATCCACTTTCAATCTAAGCCTCTTTTTTATGTGCTAGGATTGGGATTTGTGGTTTAACATATTTCACTTTTTCTCAGTTTGTGAAAATTTAACGGACGCGGAAACTACTGATACTTAAGGATGAGTTCGCATTCTAGATTATATCTAACTAGGGTGTCTTTATTGTTCTTACATGTTTCTGTTAACCGTAAACATTCAAAGTAAGAGATATTTATAGGAGTTTATGGCATTTCTTAATTGTTGATAACATTTTTTTTTTGATAAGTGTAAACATTGATAAAAGGCACCAAAGGTCAACAAATTACAAACACATACTCACACCCCTCTTCACTCCTACAAGGACTGAAGCCACAAAAACAAAAAAAACCAAGCCATACACCCTCAACTGGAACTCGAGATCACACCTCACATATTTGTCGCAGCTTTACACCACCAAGAGATTTAATTGATAGAATGACAAGCGTCTTCTCCTTTCATTCAAACTTCCTAGCATAACAATATGGTTCTAGCACCTGTGAGTTTGTGTGAGTCAGGATTGATTGTGAAAGTAGAGATATTGGGATTAGGGACCTACTGGAACCTTTCCCCTTGTCTAGAAAATTAGTTGTAAGGAATACATGAAGTCAAGCACTTTGCTTACATGGACGTAACTCTTACATGTTATACAATATACATTTATTAATTTCAAGGATCAAAAAATCAAATTCAAGAATATACCAGTCAGCTCAAAGTTTGATGCATCCTCGAGAATGAATAATAAAAAATTTATCTCGATTAGTGAGTCCAGTCTGTTTAGCTAGTCAACAATAAAATCTAGAGAAATGCGTCGGGGAACCCAAGGTCACTAACTTAAGTGACCACATTGATATAATTGGTCAACGTATTTAGTGAAAGTGGGCAACTTACTCTACTGGTAAAACTCCTAAAACCAGGTTTGGTGTCTCTGTGTAAAAGAATAAAATAGAAGTATTTTCCTGATAAAACTGCCCTAAAAATCATAATCCATCAGAGAAAACTCCCTACCCAAAACACAAATCATTTATTGGGATTTCTGTAAATTACAACACCCATGTGTTTGCAGGGGAAGAAAGAGATGGATGAAAACTTTTAATTGTGAACTCATAAAAAACCTCATCTTCAAGCCAAGCTACTCTTAGATGTGGAGACTTAGTTATTTGAGTTTAGAATCTCTAGATGCTGAATGAAACTGTAACCAAAGGTTACGATGGAGCAAGTCATTTTTCATGGATATTTTCTCTTCCAGTCTCCCATCCACCTTCATTGATGAAGAGCTTGAGGAACTTGAATATAATGAATGCATTGAACGATGATGTTGTCGCGATAACCATCATAATTGCAATATACAGGTCTGCCCCGAGGGATAGGCAAGGTCCGAAAATGAGGCCCTCCGCCGGGGATTTTTTTTTGGGTAGTACATATTTGCTTGTAAAAAATTGATGAAATTCGTAAACAAGGTGAGGAATTGAACCTATGATCTTATGGTGTGGTCAATCAATATAAACCAAGGCAACTTTCATTTTTTCAAAATCCAAAATGTAGTGATTAACATTGTAAAAATACTAATCGTAGTGCCGATGAAAAGAATTTCACATAACATCTTAAGAGGTCTGATTTTTTAGGATGGATTAAAGGAAAAAAGTATTTTCTAGTGGTGGGAACTGGGAAGAGAAGAAAAAGCCTTTGTTTTGGGGATTTTTTCAACGAAAAACTACCACCAAAATCCTGCCTAATGCTTAAATTATCAAATCGGCCTTAGCGCCAAAAATATTTTTTCGGTGACCTTGAGCTAGGCTGTACACAAAAACTACAAAACCGAGAAACCGAATCGGACCGATCCGAATCGGCAATTTTTTACCAGCTTTTATCAAAGCCGGTTCGGTTTCAATTTTAAGTAACAAGAACCGAACTTACTGGTTCAGTTTCGATTTCAAATGTTGGGAACTGCTTACGGACCGAACCTAACCGATAAAGGGTTATTATAGTAAATTTAAGAAAATATAATCAAAACTTAACTCATTTATCTTTCAGCACAACTTATCTCAGCCTCCACTATCTCAAAAATCAAACCCCACCAAGGTTTTTTCTCTCTCTAGGATGAAAAGGCACAAGAGGAAATCCTCTCTTTGCGAGATAGTTGTAGTCCCCTATGTTCTTGGGCTACCAAACTTTAAACTAATTAGGGTGATTTATTTGATTGAGGATTTATGAACTGTAGCCCTCTTGGCCGCGTACCACGTCTTGCACAAGAGCTGCTAGGATTGCTGATACAGTAGTTTCTTCATAGGGGAGAAGATCCCTAAAATGAGACCTTTCTCCTGTATTTATAGATTTTTCCTCTGTGTAGAACCCTTTACCCTAGACAAATACTATTCCCTTGGTACCCCCCACCCCCCCCACAACATTCTCGGGTGTCTAGGTCTAGGGTTGGTGTTGGAAATGTCCTAACGGTCCTTCCTACATCTGCGGGAGTTGTCTCCCGAAGGCAAGCCGCATAAGCGGGTCGCCAACCTTTGGTCTTACCCCGGCTCGTTAAGAACAATGTTCGTCTTAGCCTGATGATCCGTGTTCCTACATTCGCCCCTCTCAGTTGCCCTCGTGTATTCCGAGGGGTAGTGCTGAGAGAAAACTACCGGGGTGCTTTTAGCGACCTGGTAATATATAGTATTTAGATAATTTGATGGATTTCCCCCAAAGAAAAATTGGGTCGCTCTGGGCGGCCTGGTAATTCAATACTTAAGGAATTTTGATGGATTTTCCCCAAAGAAAAACTGGGTCCCTCTTGGCGGATTGGTAATTCAATACTTAGGGAATTTTTTATGGATTTCCCCCACGGAAAAATTGGGTCACTCTTGACAGTCTAGTATGCGTTGGGATCCGTGCTAGTAGTTTTTGTCTCTTGTGTTTGCATTATTTTGGTCACACACGATCCTCAAGGTAATAATTATTGCAGGTTCTCTTGGGAAAATGTATGCAATTATTATGCCGTATGTGTGCAATTTTCAAGGGAATGGTGTGATGGCGTCATCTGCGGTTATAAATAGGGGCCCACGTACTTGCCTTCGCAACTATCATTTCTTTGCATCTGTTGATATTCGAAGAGAGAGAAAGACTCCGTACTTCGTGTGTTGTTCACCTTTCCGGCGAGTTTCCGAGCACTCAGGTTAGTGTTTCTCACTTCTAGTACTATATTCATGATCCTTGTTTTATTGTGCATCTTTTGATTACCATTTAGAGTATTTTGGTGATAATTGAAAATTCTAGGGTTGCACTGTTCTTGGCCTTAACTTGAATCCCGCCTCTTGAACTTCATGAAAAACTGTTTAGTGCCTCTGTTTGATCCAAAATAATTAAAACCCTAAGTTGTTTGTGGGTCGAGTCGTTAATTAGGGTAACTATAGGTTAGAGAACCAACTCGCTAAGATCACTGCACTTAGAAAATTTTGAAACACTGGAGCATCTGAACAAGGGGTCTGTACATGTCGATATTTCCTTGGTATGGCGAGGCCAAAACGAGTGTCGGCCCGCGGTCATATGGTGGGCCGAGTAAGGTTGATACCACAACTGATGAATAGACTTAGGGATCAGGCCGTTGAATTATTTATGAGAGTGCTACGACTTGGTCGGATGAGTCGTCCGCAGTGGATGTAGTTAGTGAGGCCCATTATTTGGATGCCTCGTTGAGTAGTTCGAGTAAAAATGACGACTCGGTTGATGATCCAAATTATGTGTCTTTTCAGGAGGGTGCCTCGAATACTGGAAACTCGGGCATGGTTTCGGGAGGTATATCTTCGGACGAATCTCTAGTAACCATTGTAAAAATAAGTGACTCCTTCAGTAGCGACTATAGTGTAGAATTTTTAGGTATGACGACTTTAGGTTCTGAGGGCGACGCTCCGAACCATGCGTCTGATGTCGCTGATAATGAAATGGCCCCAACGAGTTAGTCAGAGGCGGCCGAGTCAGACGATGTCGCCGAGTCGAGTTCTTACGACTGGCCCGCTCCATGCCGAGTAAAGGGTGAGACTGCGCGACCGCGTCGTTACGCCTGGACTCATCCTGTGAAAAAGGACGACTACCGGTGGCCTAGTTCTGCTGTTTATAAGTGGTTGTGCGCTACTCAGATAAACACGAATATGGTATCCCTGAGTGGATCGCGGTCAAGCTTCTCGACGATCTGTATGACGATGGCGAGGTAATCTTCCCCGAGCCACAGTCATTACAGGACGATGAGGCCACATTCTATCATGGGCAATTCTATGCTGGCATGCGACTTCCCTTGACACGCTGACGAAAGAAGTCCTGAATATCTTTTGTAGAGCTCCTCGGCAGATGAATGGTAACTTCTATCGTTATGTGAAGCGTATAAACTCGATTAACAAGATGCTTCCGTTGGGGGAGCGTATTTCGGCTGCTGATATTGAAACACATTATATACTTTGCCACTGCCCTCGTAACACGAAGATGAAAAGGAAGGCGAGGTCCAAGGGTAGTGAGTCGACTACTGGAGATGACTCGGTTTATACGGAGAGTAGCGAGTCCGAGGTGGACGAGGCTGGTCCTCATTCTGGTGGTAAGATGGTAAAAAAGAAGAAGCAACCTCGTCCTCCTGAGTATCGCTACTGATATTATTTGGGTAAAAGATCCGTGGCGCAGGGTGGGCCGGACATGAAAGATCACGTTGAGGCTAAATTCCTTGAACTTCCGTCGAATGGTAAATCGTGGTGCCGCTACCCGCTACGAATGCGTGGGCACTGGGATCAAAGGAGCCCTGAGGACTGTTAAGTATAATTGCTTTAATTTGAAGTCGCCTCTGAGACCCCGTGTCATGAGGAATCCTTCGAGAGTGACAAATCTTATTAGGGCGTTATATTACTACCCGGAGCTATTTAAGAGTTCGAATGTTAAGAATAACCGGAAAAGAAAATGCGGTAAGCGTAGTCCCGCTGTTGTTGAGTTGTCTATTGATACTGTGGAGCAGTGTAGACTTGATTTGCAAGACGCGTATTTTGATAGTGACGAAATTGGTGACCTTTTGCAGGAAGAAATGGCTCATCGACAACTACCCGATCTTAGTGCTATCGTGAAGCTTACTAGCGGGGGATCTGTTCGTCATAACAATGCTCCTAGGTCGTCCCCTTCTGCGCCTCGTCTGAACAAAAATTCGGGTGGGGTGGGGGGTTCAACCATCTCAGGTTGTTAATGTGGAGAAGTCTGACGTTAGCAACAAGAAAAGAAGGACGGAGTCGGAGATCCCTCCCTCTGAAAGCCCGAAAATAGCAGGGTTTTTCAACATGGATGCCAGCCAGATGGAGGCGTCTGAGACAGTCTTGAGCATCGAGTCGCAGATGGCGAATGTGGCCTATGCTTCGAGGTGTTTCGATACCATGGACTTATATTTGCGAGAAGTATCTTTTATCCTGTGCCTTGTATTTTTGGTTAATTGGCATTCTTATAATTATTTCTTACCCCTTGAAGATAATTCGTTATGCCAAACAGGCTCTGCTGAGCAACACTGTTGCGAAGAGTAAAGTGATTGTTGACGAGGCAAAGATGGCGGAGCTGCGGTCTGAGCTCAAGGATGCACAGGCTGAGGCGTCTCTCTGGAAAAATTCTGCAGGTAGGGCCAGGAGGCTGAGAAGAAACTGAAGCAGGACTTGTCTACTGAAATACAGTAGGCGAAAAATACGATAGACCAGCATGTGGGGCGCATTACGGACGGCTCAGGTGGCCATTGCGAAGGATGAAGGCAAGGAACTGGCGGGGCGTACCTATGTCGACGTCATGATAAAAATGGCGCATACCGTTGATAAGTATGAGTTCTGCCCATACCTTGTTCTTTTTCCTGACGAACTCGCTAATGCCAAGCATCAGGTGGATCTGAAAGCTAGGTCTGTCGCCACTCCTTCCGTGAGTACGGTTTTTGATTTAGTTGCAGATGAGGATAAGCCTGATTAAACTGATGGCAAGCTGAGCCATCGTCGCAAGGAGAAGGCCATACTTGCTCCAGATGCAAACGATGATGTGTAATTTTATTGTGTGGATTGTAGTAGGCATATGTAGCCTGAAATTGTGTTTTTATTGGTATTGTGGTGACTATGTTGCCCGCCATTATGTGGCGAGGCAGTTGGGAATTTTTGAACTAACTTTTGATGGTGTCGAGGGACACCCTTGGTGAATTGTGCTAATTTAAAATCTGTTGTTATCTTTAGATGGTTTGCATTGAGCTCTCCAGTCTATATATGCCTGGAAACTTGTATAAATTGATGTCTGCAGGACTGGCAAGCTAGTCGTGCATAGCGGGACGGGCTCGTTCCCAAGTTTCGTAATATTTGTGAAAATTGACTGCCAGTCTTCTGATTTTAAGTGTATGGCCATAGTTATTACAACACTGCCACTTCGATTGTTCGTGCTCGCAAAGTTCTCGAGACACCCGCGAGATAAGCGACCTATTCTCAGACCGGCGTGCCCGAGTTTATTTGAGGAGAACAAGCGCTAAGCATGCTCGTTCAATGGGGGAATACCTGGTTTCAGCATCAAGTAACGACTTGCTCACAAAGTATACTAGTTTCTGGGTTTTGGCGTCTTCTCGTACGAGGATCGAATTAGTTGAGTAATCTGTTCAGGCGATGTATAAACTTAACATTTCATTGTCCTGGGGTGCTGAGGACGGGTGGTGAGCTCATATAGTCCTTGATCTCTTGAAAAACATTTACAGGATTGCGTCCATCTAGTGTCGACATTATTTTTTAGCAACTTGAATAAAGGTTGACATTTCTCAGAGCACTTGGAGATAAACCTGTTGAGGGTAAAATTGCTGGTGAATTTATGAACCTGTTCTTTGCCCCTGGGTGACGGTAGAGCTTGTAAGGCCTTGATTTGAGTTGGGTTGGCTTCAATGTCTCGTTGGGTTACAAGATAGCCAAGTAATTTGTCGGACGATACGCCGAAGTTGTATTTGGCTGGATTGAGCCGCATTCGATATTGTCTCAGTCGTTCGAATACTTCTTTCAGGTTCTCCAGGTGGTTTTCCTTCCTCTTGCTCTTAACGAGCATATCATCGATGTAAACTTCCATTGTTTTTCCTATGATAGCTATGAACATCTCGGTTACCAAGCGCTGGTATGTTGCCCTTGCATTTGTGAGTCCAAACGGCATCACTGTTACACAGTAGGTAGCCTGTTCTGTAATGAAAGAGATGACTTCCTGGTCAGGGGCCGGAGGTATCTGGTTGTATCCCAAGTACCCGTCCATGAAGGACAGGTGTTCGTGACCAGCCGTAGCGTCCACGACCTAGCTGATGGCGGGTAATGGGAAGCAATCCTTCGGGCATGCTTTGTTAACATCGGTGAAATCAATGCCTACTCGGACCTTGTCGTTCTTTTTTGGAACTGTGACAATGTTGGACAACTATTTAGGGAATTGTACTTTGCGGATGAATCCAGCCTTGATGAGTCGTCGTAGTTCGTCATTCACTCCGAGTCGTAACTTTGGTCACAGGCGTCTCGGTTTTTGTTTGACTTGCTTGTAGTCTTATTTTATGTGTAAGCTATGGCACGCAACTGTAGGGTCAATGCCGGGCATTTCTAGGAAGGACCAGACGAAGACGTTTTTCAAGGTGACGAGCAGTTCAGTTAGTTTTGTACGCTTCTCTCCTTGAACAAATGTTCCGATAAAGGTTGAACGACTTGGCCCATCAATTTCTACTGGTTCGACTTCCTCGATTTGTGGCTCTTTCCATTTTTGATTGTTAGGTTCCAATAGTTCATCTTCATGAGTGATCGCATTTACTTCTGTCTCTTGCTTGCGCTTTCTCTTCATCCTTCATGCGGTCGGCTTTGTGTTGATGCCGACCTTCTGTCGTTGCTATCTTTGTGACCTCTCAGATTTTGCTATCCGTGATCTTGTTGTGTTATAGCAATCTCTTGTTGTTCACTGACAACCCTTGATTTCGAACATTCCCTGAGTTATGGGGAAACGTACCACTTGATGGTATGAGGATGGTACTGCCCCAATAGCGTGGATCCAGTCTCGTCCTAGGATCCCATTGTATGTTGTGTTGGTTGCTGAGAAAATGACGAATCTCTGTGATGAGGCAGATGGTCTTGTTATTATGGGCAAGTGAATTTCTCTGATTGTTGCCGTTGTGTATCCGTTGAATCCTGCTATTGTTGCATTGCAATTGGTTAGGCAGTTTCTCAAGTTCATTATGGTGATTGTATTATAGAAGAGGACGTTCGGGCCGATGTCGAAGTCGACTGGGATATCACTGACGTTGATTCCGCCGATAGAAATTTGGATGACTAGTGCGTCACTATGCGGGTTAGCGAGGGAGTGCATGTCTGAATTTGAGAAAGTGATGGTATTCTGCTGCGGCTGGGAAGTAGATGCTGCAATTCATGGTAAATGTTCTATTTCTGACAGGTTTATACACTGCCTTTTTGGATGTTTCTTGGTCGCCGTGTGTGCCAACCGTGTGGACATCCTCTATAATCATATCGACGCTCTCTGGTCGGGGCTACCTGGTCGTATGTCGGGATTGGGTTGTTCGCTTGCACTTCTGCGATGGTGACCTTTTTGATGTATTGCGTGAAGCGTCATTGCCGAAAAATTGTTTTTGCTAGGTTGTTAAAATCGTAACAATTCTCAATATCGTGGCAGTGTGCGGTATGATGTAGAAAAAATGGCCATCCTTCGACTGGATTGAAGCTGCGATAGTCCTTAAATGTCTTCATTAATTGGAAAAGCTCTGCTCGAGAGATTGTGAGGTCACTTTTCTTTTCTCTGGGCAACCAATTTCCGTGCCTCCCACCTTGTTGGTTATGCTGGCGACTAGGTTCGGTTGGTTTCTCCATCCTTGCTGTTGAGGAGCAAAATCCTACGTCCTGGGTTAGTCTTGTTGTTTTTGGAGCCATGGGAGGACGAAGGTTTGTTACTATAAAAATTCTCGCCTGCGACTTACTATCTCTCTTCACCTTGTCGTATTTCTTTGCTCTGGCGAATAGGTCGGCTAGGGTTGCGGGCCATGTTTTGTGTAACGACTTGCGCAAGTTGCCGGGTAGGCAAGCATTTGCAAATTCTAAGACTGCGGCTACATCATCTAGTTTATCGATAGCCAATGATACTTCCTTGAATCGATTCAGGAAGCTGTTAATTCTTTCCCCTGGGTTTTGTCGCATGCTGATGAGTGAGTCGATCATCTTTTGGTTTGTAAGATTATGGATATTCTTCTCGATGAACAGGCTCTGCTACTGTGCCAAGTTGGCGGTGGAGTCGTCCTCTCAAGCGTTTGGAACCATTTGAGCGCTGCTTCTTCCAGGCTTGAGGGAAAAAACTTATACTTCATCTCATCACTAACATTGTGAATGTTCATCATGTACTCGAATTTGACGTAATGCTGTTCTGGGGTCGCCATACCCATTAAATGTTGGGATTTTAATATTTGGTAGGGTATTCAGCTGCTTATAAAACTTGATGTTGTCTTTAAAAGGGTTTCCTCATACCTTTTTAATGGACCTGGCTCACTGGGTGGCCGAGGTGTCCTCTGGGGCACCAGAAAGACTTCGAATGAGGTCGCGCAACTCTTCGAGGGTTATGTTTGCTAGTGTTTCTCCGCCTTTTCCGTTTCCTCGCTGAATTGCATTTGCAAGTGGTCTCATTCCTGCTCAGTGGTTAAATGAAGCGGTTGTATCCAAGGAGCGAAATGTGGGACGCCTGGGTGCTGCATCCCGAAAGGAAATGGTAGTGGCTAAGGAAGGGTTCCTGGATAAGTTTGATTGTTTGGGACTCCAAAAGGGGCTTGCCCGTATGGTGGGTCCTGGGGTGCAAATCCTCTTGGGTTGCCCACGGGTGGTCCTGGCTGCTCCTCCAAACATGTTCTGAGCCAGCTCATAAAAACGGGCTCCTGATGCAGATGATCTGAATTGTCAGGTCGGGATGGCCCATACATCGGTCCAAGTGGATGCTCTGGACAAAATTGGTGCATCTGAGGCGAAGGAGGCCGGAAAGGGGGGCCATGTGGCAGTGCTCCGCCATGGTTCCGCGGCCTGAATGTACAGTTTGGTCGGTATTGCTATGCTGGCGGTCCCTCTGAGCGGTAGTATCCTCCTGGTCGGGGAATCGACTGCCGTTTTTTAGGGAAAAGCGGTGGCGGAGGCCCTTATCGCCTGTCATAGTATCTTTGCTCGGAACGAGCTCTGTCCTTATCCAGCTATGTGGTTAAGTGGTAGTTAGTTTTTTAAACCAAAAAAAATGAGCTCTGCCAAAACCTAGCGGCGCTTCATTAGAAGGAGACCGGTTCCTCCGACGTGGCCTGCTGTCGCCGACAGTAGCGTCACTGCTCCAATGCCTGGCCGACGGGGGTACTTTGCTCGTGGAACTCTTCTGTTCTTTATCTGCGTTTCGACGATGATGGCTGTTAGAACGCTGCAGATTCTCGACGTCTTTGTTCCTGCGGGAAGCTGTTCCTGGAGTCGCCGAACCGTTTTTTGCATTTGCCTCATCTCATCGGCCTTGTTGTCTTCTGGTTTTGTACACCATCGTTACCGTTGTAGTGGTCGTGGATTGTTGAGTTCAGACGGCGCCACTGTAGTCCCCTACAATGGTGATTTTGATTATCTACAAGATAAGATCCTCTCTCTACGAGAATTGGGGACAAGTTGAGGTCTTCTCTTTTCGTCCACCACTGTTGATTTTCCCAATATGCATTATAATCTTTATGATCTATCTGAGTTTCTTTCACGACTGTTGATTTTCCAAAGTGGCATTATTTCAATGGCGATTCATGGCGTTGATGAAGAAGAAAGGATCGCGGAGTGGTTGGGAGCGTTGTTGAACTTTCACTGTATCAAAGAACCGATAAACAAACCGAAACCGAACCGGACTGATTGGGTCGGTTTTGATCCGGTTGTGCAGGTGGTCGGTTCGGTTTTGGTTTCATTGAATCTAAAAGCCGGTTATTCGGTTTGGACCCAGAACCGGCACGTACGGAACCGTGTACAGCCCTACCCTGAGCATACACGAATCGTCCTTCTGACTAACTGTACATTTCTGCAACCTTGTTTGTCCCCTACACCTAAATATCTTAAATAATTGCTATAGTAATGGTCTAATAGATAACATGGTTTAAAAAACGCTATAGTGATAGATGACAGTAGATCAAGGAAGTTTTCTTCCAAAAACTTATTTCTCTACATCGTACTTCTCAAGCTTCTACTTCTCTCTAGTACAGTGATAGATGACAGCAGATTGGGATGTCCTTAATTTTTTGACCATACAAATTTACCCCCGAAACTTACAAAAACAAACAAGAAAACTTCCGAAGGCATGAATGATAAATATTCACTTCACATATGATAATAATGCAGTAAAATAAAATATAACTGTTCACAAACTAGATGATAACAATGAGGTTAAGAAGATAATTTTAAACAAATGACGACTGTTATCTGGATAAATGACAAGAACGTAACTGGTAGCAAGAAAAAGCATCAACCTAGACGAATTCAAACTTCACATTTTACCTGATATTCTTAAGAGGAGGTCATCAGATCTAGTTTATAAAATGATCTAGAGATGCTGATCAGATCATAACTGATAATCTTAAAGAATGTTATACAAATGATATATGTAACTTTTTGAGAAACAGGGACAAATAAGATTTTGGGTACCAGAGAGAAGCTTTTAAGGTACAATGTAAAAAAAGCTTTTGGGGGTACTAGAGAAAAGTAGAAGCTTGAGAAGTACGATGTAGATGTAGATGTAGATGTAGATGTAGATGTAGAGAGAAGCTTTTGGGGGGAAACTTCCCGCTCTGCCGTTATCTATCATTGTAACACTTTTTAAACCATGTCATCTATTAGACTATTACTATAACAATTATTTAAGTTATTTGGGTATAGGGACAAACTAGGTTGCAGAAAGGTTCAACTAGGGTTACAATCCGTCAGAAGGCCGATTAGAGTATGCTCAGGGTCACCGAAAATGTAGTGACCCGTATTTTATTATTATTATTTATTGGTATATATCCATTTTCTGCATATATTCCTATCCATTTAGCATCTGCATTTATTGCCTTACATTAAGCATCCGCATATATTCCGCGATATTCCTTCTATCCATTATGCATCTATTTTATTCCTTTTGGGCAGGTTTTTGGGGTTAGATTCCTTTTCTGCGTTTTCGGTGTTTCGGAGGTTATTAGGAGGAGGTGGTTGTGTTGTGGTTTCGGGGAGCCCGTGGTTGGCTTGGTGGTTTGTTGTTGTTGTTTGTGTTTGTGGTGTGATCCGGGGGGGGGGGGTGGGGGGGGGGGGGGGGGGGGGGGGGTGGGGGGGTCAGTGTTGCTATTCTTGGGTTTTCCAGTTTCCTTTAGAAAGGAATCTTTTTGGTGTTCTAGGACCTAACTGTCCCATTCTATTCGAACAGACCCTTCTCTGTTCAAATATGTTTTTGACTGATTTGTTCTGTTCGAATAAACTTGACTCTGTTCGAATATATTCCTACCTGATTCATTTTATTCGAACAAGCCTCTTTCTGTTCGAATATGTTCCTACCTGTTTCTTTTTGTTCGAATAGAAATATCTTCTGTTCGAATAGATTCTTCCTTATTCGAACAACATTTTCTTCTGTTCGAATAGATGTTCGAATAGATGTTTGTTCAATTGATTTCCTTCTGTTTGGTTCTGTTCGAACAAGCCCTTTCCTGTTCGAATAGACTTCATCCTGCTTTGTCTTGTTCGAATAGAAATATATTCTATTCGAACAGAGGCGCGTTTTTAGCTACATGTTGGGTCCTTTAACCTCATTTCTCTTTTATTCAAAACACTATCTCACTCTCTCTCCCCCAAATCAAATCCCCTCTTTTCCAAAATTCTAATCCAATCCGTTCCCTCGCTCGCCGATTCTTCGCCGTGATCTTCGCCTTTATCCTTGGTGAGTAATTTCCCTATTCTTTTCCGTTCTTTTCGTCCGATTAGAGGTTGGGTTGATTTCTAGGGTTTGGGTTATTGATTGGTTTCCTGTATTGTTTGATTAATTGTTGTTATGATTGTCTGTTGTAGCTTGTCCTGTGTTCCGTTAGCCGTATCGCTGATTCTGGGTTTTGGAGTTCCGGTTTTAGTTTCGTCAGGACTCGGGATTATTATCAGGCGAGTTCCCCTTCATTTCTAAATTCCTCTACTAGTTAATAGATGTTGATTAGAGTAGTACTCTATGTAGAGAGATGCATGTGATTTAGTTATGGTCTGATATTGTATTTTCTCAGTATAAGTTGTTAGCCTATATGTTAGTTATTCTGTAACTTGGCTTGTAGTTGCATTGGGCTTTGGGTTTAGTTAGAAGTTGTTAGTCTGGTATTTCTCGTAGCTGTGTTCTTGTTGGTTTCGGTCTTCTAGAGACTGATGTTGGTTAGTTGTGGTGACGGTTAGGTTGCTGTCTCATCTAGGCTTAAATGGTGCAACTGAGTCGTTGTTCTTTTGTTTTAGGATTGTTTGCCACGTTCTTATGCAGGTGGTCGTCCTATGTGTGATGTCGGGTTTACGGCTGTTGTGTTTTGATCCTTGGGATCGACTGCATCTTTTAATCATGTAAAACTCTTTTAACTTAACGAGATCGGATAAATAACACAACTCTACATCGGTTAATCTTCGATAGGATCGTAGGAGTCCTAAATCGGGTTAAAATAGTAGGTGAAGAACTGGTTGTGAACACTATCATTCCTTTAATACCCATCCGGGAGTGTGGGAAGGTATGAGACAATCTGAATCCGGTGCTAGACTTATCCTCGGTGAGGTTGAAATTCCTTGGAATGAAAATACAGTTCGGACGTTGGCTCCGTGGATTGAAAAGCCCGGAACACTTTGATCAAGTGAGTATTCACTAGCTTGGTCGAGCTTGACAAAAATCATACCCATTGTATCCCTTTAACAGATCTCTTTAAGATAAACATGCTAGCGGTTGATCAACCAATATTATAATAAGATTGTGAACATGTTTTAAAACATTAAAGCATACAGCATTTGGGATAATTGTGGGATTATCCCAGTTCATCATGTCATATCATATCATCATCACTTATCATTATTCCTTGTCACTATTCCTTTCTCTAAACTCCTATCTCTATTCTTATGTTACTTATAACTCTTTATCTGGATCATAGTTACTTAGTTACTATTCTTTTACTTTAAAACTTACTCTATCTCATTCACCTCACCCTCTTCTTTGCACCAGTTATATTAGTAGGTTATTTAGCTCTGTTGGGTATTTAGTGAGCCGTGGTTTTGCTCACTCTCGCCTTGTTCCCCCCTTTCAGAGGTTGAGTAGCTTGGATTGCTGTGAGCTTCAGTCTGATTGGAGCCAGTTTTGCCGCTGCAGATCTTCTTTAGTTTGGACATTCTTGTATGTAATCTCAGCATATGTCGCTTTACTTTATTCGAGATATTGTATTTTGATTTCAGTCTGATATGTATATATATCTTTTGCTTCCGCTTTATTATTCTTTCTTTACTCTGATGAATATTGCTTAAGTGAATGACTTAAGTGAATGACTGAGCCTGAACTTGTCTATGGCTCGGTTGTTCGTGGGGCGAATCTGTGGATTCCCCGTCCTGTACAGCTTCAAATCTAGTAATTGGTCAAGTTTACTGATTATTGGATTTTGGGGCGTGACAGAAAAAATATTTTCGATGATTTGATAATTTTGGTATTAGGTAGAATTTTGGTTATAGTTTTCTGTTTTTTCAATTTTGTTGGGGGAAATGGTGATAACAGTCAACAAATTACCATAATTACACGTGTCATCCTTTAATTGATGGTCATAAGCCTGGGAAACCCTGGGGTCCTCCTAGCAGCGCTCTAAAGTCTATATGCCGGACCTCTATACTAAATCACGTCGTCATTTGATCTATATATTATAATGTATCGTGATATTATTTCAACATATGATGTCTCTAAAAGAAATTACCCAATCTGAATATCGTTTGTCAGTCGAACTATACATATATAAATTGTATTGGTACTTCTGTTAACATTTTGAACCATAACTATTTAGAGCATCCACAGCAGCTAGGTGGATTTTGACGTGGCAAGGTGGATTTGCAAATCCACCCTCTTCTCCAAACAATCCACCTCCCAGCAGCTAGGTGAATTCGATGATGTGGCCACCCAATATCCACCCTGAGGGTGGATTTTTGGTGAATTCATGTTGCGCCCTTCTGAACCGCGCGCAGCCTATTCACCAATAAGATGTTGCCACGTGTCAACAATTCAGTGGCTCCCATTGCGCGCACTTCAGAACTGCGCGTATACACAATAGCCTTGATTAAAACACGTGGACGGCTGAGATTAAATTTTTTTCAAACGGCTAGTTTTGCTGCGCAGTTCAGAAGTGCGCGGCAAAAGCCTGCATGAAAAACACTCAAGTTCCCCTTTATTTCTTGGTTTTTCCCTGATCAAACTTCGTCAACAAGATGCTCAACAGCTATAAACGGCTAGTTTTTTCTCTATTTATAAACCCCATTCATCTTCTACTCTCTTACTCTTCTACAATCAACTCATTCATCTTATATCTCAAAACTCAACTTTTTTCATTTCTTATCAATTTCGCCGAATCATGTCTGACGAAATCATTGCTGACCTACTCAAGCCTGATACATCACTCTCATCTTGGGCGTCATCGTCTTCATCATCGTCCGGAAGCGAAGAGCTCTTCTGACGTCAAATTGAGTTGATGCACGAGTATAGCAAGATTATGATTGAGATGGGAGAAACAGAAGAAAAAGAGCAAGAGGCGACATCATCACGGAGGCGGGGAGGTAGTAAAAGGGGAAGGATTGACAAGCGGAAAGGCCGTGATCATAAATTGGGGGAGTTTAGCCTTAACCGGGATTACTTCGGTGACAACCCAAGATTCAAAGGTATCTCATTTCGTCGTCGATTCCGTATGAGCAAAGGTGTGTATCAACGTATTTATGATCAAATACTTTCTTCGAACCCCTATTTTATTCAAAGAGAAAATGCCGCTAAGACTATGGGTTTATCCTCGCACCAAAAGATAACGTGCGCACTTCGCATGTTATGTTACGGTACGAGCGCAGGTGCCCCAGAAGAATACCTTCGGATTGGGGAGTCTACAGGTATTTTGTGTTTGAAAGAATTTTGTAAAACTATTATAACACAATTCAAAGCTCAATACCTTAGATATCCCAATGAAGACGATACATTACACTTGTTAGAAGTGAATGGATCGCGAGGCTTCCCGGGGATGTTAGGTAGTTTAGATTGTATGCATTGGAAATAGAAGAATTTTCCTACCGAGTGGGCAGGACAATATACCGGGTATAAGAAAATCCCGACGGTGATTTTATAAGCGGTTGCATCCCAAGATCTTTGGATATGGCACGCATTCTTTGGGGTGCCCGGTTCTAACAACGACGTGAACGTCTTGCATCAAGGGTTGCTTTGGGGTATTACTTAGCGGATGGAGTCTATCCAAAATGGCAAACACTTGTTCAAACCATAAGAAATCCGTCCAACGATGCCGAAAGACATTTTTCGAAGATGTAAGAAGCATGCCGGAAAGACGTAGAGTGTGTTTTTGGGGTATTATAGGCTAGGTTTCAAATATTGGCACACGGTGCACGATTTTGGAAACCTAGTGATCTAGGAAATGTTATGTACGCATGTATAATCCTACACAATATGATCGTCGAAAATGAACGTCATACTTACATCCGGCAAATTGACATTGATCCTGAGTTTAGAAAATCCGTAAATATTTAGAAGGAGGACTTAAATCCAAGACACGCGATCAACACTATGGCAGAGTACATCCAGAAGGTTCATGAAATTAGAAATGAAGGAGCTCATTTCCAATTACGAGATGAACTTGTCGCGCATTTGTGGAACCGAAAAGGAGAAGAGTAATTGTAGTCTTCATCATTGTTTGTTTATTTTCTAAAGTAATGTATTTTGTTTTTAAGTTTAATGTTGAAGTTGTAATGTATTTTGTTTCCAAGTCTTCATTATTGTAACACTTTAAGGAAACATGGTTTACTGCTTCTGCTTTTTGATTTCGTAACAATTTTAAGGATTACGAACCATTAATAACAATTTTATTGAAATAATAAAATTACATAAAACTTAATAATTATTATTAACGCTAAGGATTACATCAATCTTCATCACTAGAAATGTCGTCATCACTTGGACATTGCTCCTTCAACTTCTTCAAATATTCTTTAATTTGTTTCTTCATCCAACGCCTTTGTGCCGGTAGTAGGTTACTTGGGTCCGTTGTCATCACCTTAACCATATGCACATCGTCGATGACTTTTTTCCAAGTTAGCTCTGCCTCACGCCTCCTTTGAATCTCAACCTCTCTAGCCAACTTTAGTTCCTCTCGTATTCTAGCTCTAGCTTCCTTTTCCTCTTTCTTCTGCTCGTCTCTCTCATTCCATGACTTCATCATGTTGGTCGTTGTCTCAAGCATCCTCTTCCCCCAATAACCTATACTTGACTTTGCCGCTTCTTTTGCCTTGTATTTTTTTTTTTTGCCGTCCGGTCATACATCCCCACAAGAATATAGTGGTGCATCCACGTCGATAGAATCATTCGGAATTATGATATTTGGAGTGCCGGATGTAGGTGTTTCAGGATCGGTATTGGTGAAGCTACCCGGGCTACCGTTAAAATTTGACTTCCTAGCGACGTTGCGGCCGGGTTTCCCGATGTGATGAATTTGTGACCATTTTGGGCAAGTTTCTAAAATTTTGTACGCTTCCCCAAGTGTAAATGGTTTGTGTTGTAGTTGAAAAAATGTATCGTATGCCATACGTTCCTAGAAATCAAGTTAGAAAATTCTTTAAAGTATGATTCACCTTTGAACATTATGAAATGAGAAAAATTAAGGAAATATTTACGAAGTCAGCCGTTCCAATACCGGTATGATGTCGGCTCTCAAGGTCTTGAATGATGCCTCTAAAAATCGAACATTCCTTATTGAGCCGCCCCTTATACGCACAATTGACACCGTTGTACGATCTCCACATCGATTGGTCAACATAGTAGGAGTTGAATTGATCACGCACCTTGATCCAAAATGTAACGGCTTTTTGGTTGTTCGTGGTAGCGAGGTTTTGAGACACTTGGGACCAAGCGCATGCAAGATTCACGAAGTCATAGGACGACCAATTTTTGAAGTTGGAGTATTGTTCTTTGTCGTCATGAACTTCCTCCGAAGCCTCAACTACAATAGGTGTTGATGCCGTCTTTCTTTTAGACTTTGTCATCCCGCGCGTATTACTTCTCGTGAGAACCGGATTGAGTTCCTAGGAGATGACCGGAGAGACAACCGGAGATGCAACCGGCGATGTATTAAGATTTAAATCATTTAAACCCCATGTACCTTGCATCGGCGTGGTATTCGAATACATTTATTTTTATTCGAACAGAAACTTATTTTGTTCGAACAGAGGTATCGATTCAACCTTTCTCTTCAGGCGTTTAAGGGCATATTTCTTAATATGGCCGTTGAGTAACTTGGACAACAAGTTTCTTAAGAAAAATTCTAACTGGGACGACCTATCTTCGTTTGGCGGGTGCGTCTGCTACGTGCGAGACTCTCGTCATAGGTACATTGCACAACCGGTTCTATCTGGTAGGAAATGGGCATCTCAGTTAGTCTCTCGGATGATCTCATCCCTCCGCGCCAGCTCCCTCCTCAACTCAGTATTGCTGCCAGCTAGTTGCCTCGAGTCTTCATACGCCGCATACCGCATTCCTTGGTTTTGATGCCACAACTGATTCGTACTATACGTAAGTGGACACGGGTATGGTACCTGCATCACCGAGATCGGTATCCATCTACGTTGATCGTTCGATCCCGCCACATCCATGAACCATCCCATATCACGTGGATCGCCGGTCGCCTGAACACCATAGTCTTGCACCTGTGAAGACGTAGCTAAACTCGACGTAGGTGGCAAGTGTACATCGGGTCTCACTATATCACGCCCAACGGTCTAAATATTTCCTGCCCTCTTTACTAAACTGCAACCGATCTTGAGATTTGGATGAACGGCACGCCAATATGTCATGTAATCTACGTCGGGAACAAGATAATCGTGACCATCGTAGAAGTCTACATCCTTCAGACCCTGATATAAATCTCGATTGTACCTTTTAAATTCCATAATCTCCTGAGGGGGGGTCATAGAGCACACTATCACGCCCGGTCATCTGACGCATACACCGGTCTCCTAAATACCAAAGCGTACCGTGGCCGTATGGGGCAGTCACCAATGGAACCCTCTGGAAGCTCAACGCTAAAGCAACTCTTACCTCTGGACGGATTAATTGCCTAGACCTGTGTCATGGTTGTCAATCTATGTTGGTTTTGTCATTCCTTTCATCTCTCCACGCACCCATACGGGGATAAATATGGTTAAAGTTCGGTACCTTAACTAGATACATTCTAACCCGACAGTATTCGAAGAACCAGAACTCCAACATCGCATAGAATCCGGTGATCGATTTTTTCACCTTCCCGTCCCTCAGGACTGAGACTTCATCAAGCCCCCGATACAAAGCCGCCATAATCGGCGTACCCCAGTCAAAACCCAACACACCAATAATATCGTAGTCTGTCAAGGCTGCAAGATAACCCGCCCGAAGAGATGTGTTACCATTTCAGAAGAATAGATTACCCATCATATAGGCAATAAATGCCCTCCCATACACGATATCCGTTTGTGGGTCGTAATTGTGGAGACGTGGATTCAAAGGCTCTTTCCACTTTTTTAAATAGGCGAGAGTAATGTTACCGTACCTAATGTCGGAGCTTGTGATTCCCGGGAACATCTTTTATGCTTCCTCTAACTTAGAGTACCTCTCGTCGTACAGGAGTTCGCGACCCCTCCCAAAAGATATGCCCGTTAGCATGACGAAGTCTAACGGTGTGAAACCCAGTTCCCCGCAAGGGAAGTGAAAGGTATGGATGGAAGGCCACCACCGTTCCACAAAAGCATGAATGAGACGGTTATCCGAGTTTCCCGCCTTAATCGAGCAAAACTCCTCAAAACCCATATCGTCGACCAACTTCTTCAACGTCGGGTACACAACAATCCATCGGTACCACTTCAGTACCTTATCCAATGATCCCCTACACTGTAATTCATCTCGGTTCTGACAAAAAAAACACATTAACACGTTAGAAGTTCATTCGAACATTTCATCGAACACATTGCAATATACGTTAATAACACATAAAATTTACACAAAACTTACCGGCATTTCCTTTGATCCAATAGGAATATGGACCCAGCCGTCCGGGAGGATATCTACTCGGTTCAACTTTTCGTACGATGGGGTGGGATCGTTGTCCGACGTCAATTGTAACGGCCAAATATTTGTTACTTAGGCGTTCCCCCTTCGTTTTACTTCCGCATTTACGTTGCGTTTGGTTTTGGAGAAATTATGCCTCGATCGCGAACTAGACTCTCCCGACATTTTTAAGTGATTAACGGAGGAAAGATCTTGGGTTGGGAAACTTGTGGAGTAAGGGTTGGATATGCCTTGGATATGCTTAATGCCTTAGTTGATGTTCAAATAACACTTGAAAGGAAGTATAAGAATTAAGCCTAAAAGATGCAGCGTTATGCCGCGCGGTTCTGAACTGCGCGGCTAAATATAAAAAATAAAAAAACTCCACGTGCCATTTTCTTATTGGCATGAACTTGCCGTGCGGTTTAGAAGTGCACTGAGAGTTGGAAGGCTGAGATGTTGCCACGTGGACATATCTGGGACGTTGGTTCTTGCGCGCGGTTCTTAACTTCGTTTGGCAAATTCACCTTGTTTTTTTTACAGAACTGTTGTGGGTGGATTTGGGGTGGATTGGATTCACCCTGCTTTTGGGCGAATCCACCCACCCAACTGCTGTGGATGCTCTTACACCATTCTGTCTTTTGCATAAAAATGATATCTTAATTTTGTAATCTAGGTAAATGATGTTGCTAGAATATCGGATTCGTGGCTTTTACCTTCGTCGGGATGGATCAAGCTCAACTTTGGTGGAAGTGTTAAAGATATTTCTTTGGGAGGCACTACAAGAAGAATAGCAGGTTTTGGTGGTACAATTTCAATTACTGATGGATTATCATCAAAGCATAAGCTGGACCCGCTGGAGAGGTGCAACCAGTTGATACGGACTTATTGGCTCTCTGGAACGGGCTAAAAATACTCTCTACGCTCCCCTCTAGCCCAGCCTGGATAGAAGGGGATTCTCTATTTGTCATCAAATGGTTGAGGAAAGAAAGCGATATACCATGGAGGTTCACCCCTATGTTCTTTGAGATTGAGTTGATTATTTCTAAATTAGCATTAGGCAGGATGACCTACCTTTACAGGGATGAGAACACTATGGCTAATAAGCTTGCTAATGAAGGGTCAACTAAGGACTCTTTAATGATATGGGATCAAATGACAATTTTGTAACTTCCTTGTAGGCTCCCTTTGCATATTTTTTTCATTTACGTTAATATAAAATATATATTTAACCTTTTCAAGAAACAAGAACAATCAATATTTTTGTTTGACAGGCTTGCCCTCTGTTCACTTGGTTTATTAGGCTTTTTTGACAATTAATGTAAAGGTTTATGATTTTTCTGTTCGAGCAAAGAACTTATTAGGAGCTTGAATATCTGACATCCTGAACTAGGTTTTTCTGCTACATTGTGTAGTCCTAATGCGGTGTGATGGTGGTGAGTGAATGAGGTGTGGAAGGGTTATGTTTAGCATCATCCACTAGGTTTTTCTATTACATTGTGTAGCTGATGCATGGTGTAGTGGTAGTGGATGAATGAGGGTGTGGAGGGCTTGTGGTTAAACACATTTCATAATGTAGTATTTCTTCTGGCAAGTAATATTGCAGTATTTATTTGATTTCTCGGTATGTCCCGAATCTTGCAGTCTGGTACTTCTAGTTTTCTGTGATTATGCTTTATAAATTTCATGAGTGTGAAGCGATTTGTGTCCATTCTTCATTGGTATCTTGTGTTAGTGGAGATTTTCTTACTCTTGACGTATTTGATGTGATTTTTTTCCTCCCTATCAATAAGTCCTCCTTTACTATCATATATTAATAATAGATTGCTAATCCAGGATATGTGGCTGTAATTCTAAATTTGCTTAGTGTAACTTAAAAAGTTTCAAATTCTTACTTTGTTGTTTGATAATCAATTAGGGGCCACTAATTCACTGTCATTCTATTACTGTTAAATATGACCTTATTTCTGAGCTGTTTGGAGCAATTCAGCAGCAGGCATAGCCGCACAGCATCATAAGGCGATAACTGTTGGAGAGTGATGTTGCTGCCTTGTCTATACTTTCAAGAATCGCTTGAACAGAAGCTTGTTGGTCTAATCTGGTTTCTCATCTTTTTCTCTTGCCCTTAGAAACGCATATTAACATTTTGTCCATATATTTTATTATCTGAAGGTCTAGTTGGTATTATTTTGTATTATAGGTTTTGTGGGACATAAAATTTCCAAAAGGCGGATTGTTTAATTGGGGAAAGATGGTCATCAAACACCCTTATCAAGCTACATAGCTTTGAAAATAAACTTTTATGGCATTCTAACTTTGGAAATTCGCGTCTCTTACCTCGTGTTGCAGATCAGTAAGATATGCTGTCCATCTTCATCAGACTCTCCTCTACTTAGGATTTATCTGAGGTAAGCATCATGAATATTCTCTGCTTTGATTTAGTTTCATTGTATTTTTGTATTTATTTTTTTATGCTTGGAGACTGCTGAAGCTACCACTTTGCACTGAAATCTGTGTCTAGATGCTTTGATAGTCGGAGATAAGTTGTCTAGCTTAGTAACATTGTGCGATAGAACGTTGATGGATAGAGATTCATATGTTCAAACAAGTAGGATATTGAATATATGTCGGGGAAAAAACTACATTGTTGCGGGAGAAGGTTGGCTGCTTCACCATTATTTTTGCACAAGTCACTTATTATCTTCTTTGGGGCCTTGAGCTTTCACTATCTAAGCTCCCTCACGAAATATTAAAACTCAATTGGCCATCTTTTTGTTTTTGCACTTTTGCTATTTGGGAACTGACAAACAAATTGAGTTTTGTTACTTGGGGCACCCTGTGGATCCCTACCCTTTCCTAATTTCCCGCCAAGAAATTGGAAGTTTCTAAGTTAATTATTAGGACTTACAACTGCAGAAGTTATTAGTAATAAGGCCTGAAGCTAAACTTAATGTAAAAGCAACAAAAAACCCCTAACCTGTATATGTTTCTTTAGATCTCTCTCATATGAAGAGCAAATGTATTATTGCTTTGATAGTTAAACGATCTCATCCGTCTGTATTTAAATGAAGCGCATTTATCTTGTTTGTTTTTGACATATTTACGTTGAATTTATCTTGCTTAAGATAACTATTGCAGGGCCAGCTTCTGAACCTTTCAAACAAGTGTATACTAAGATCCAACAAGATTGCAGTAATGTGGAAAAATATTCCATTACAAGATCTGATCGACGGGTGCAGGAAACATCAAGTACTTAAATGCGAAGAGTGTTTCTGGCATTAAAAACTATATCGCAAAAATTCCAAAATCTATTTCACACACGGGAAACTTATGGATGATATACTTACAAGAGCAGGAGAATAAGAGGCGATAAAGATGTTATCTGGATACCATCTAGCATAGGCATTGGTCATCAAACAACAGTGCAGAAATCCTGAATCCTGAATCCTGAATCCTGAATCCTGAATACTGAATATCCTTAAGAAGAATGTTTAGTGCAAATGGGACAAGCTTAAAGATGTAGTCTTTTGCTTAAAGACTGACGGTTTCGTGGATGTTCTACAATGAAGTCTGCTCTTTTCAATCAAACGATAGAAGAAAAACATTGCATTTCCTTAGCAAAACAATTGGAGGAGAAGAAGTTGGCCCAAAGCAAAGCATTTGCTTAATTTGACCATCGAAGGTGAATGAAAGAAAATGCAGGTATGAAGAAGAAAAATGAACAAAGCTGCAGACATTTTAGCATAGTTCACAATTATATTGCTTTTGTACTTTTTGCACTTTTAGAGCATTCACCACAGCTTCTTTGAGTGGATCAGGGTTTCTTCTTAAGATCTTTGTAATGTTGTTTGGATGCACTAGCCTTATCTGTAACATAGATTCTGTTTACATTTGTTGCAAGTAGTTGCGTATGAGTCTGTCCCTTGTTATAAATAGTTTAACAGTTTGGATATCCAGCGCGAAACTTTAGATGGGTGCATAGAGGTGTAGTGATTGCCCGGCTATACTCACACTACCAGTGATAGATCTAGCAGGATCTGCTTTATAAAAACATCTAGAGCTCATTGGAGGGTGCTGACATAAAAAATTTAATTGAAGCCTGTTATTACTTGTGCTGTTGATAATCATTGCTCATTTGCTAGAAACGCATTCTGCATACAATTTAGCATAAAATTTAGCATCAACATGGTAATGATTCTAATGAAGATAATCTGGCACTAAAAGCTACAAATAAATGGAATGAAATCTGAGAATGGGGTGTTGGAAAATGAGAATTTTGACTGATAATTTGCCTTCTAGAAAATAAGTGGATGATTTTTCTGCCAAAATTTTAAATATTACCCATAGAGATGATAAAGTGAGGATTCTCTGGCCAAAGAGAGTTTTCTTTTGGACAATTAAGCAATTACTACAAACTGAAAACAACAGTGGCGATGAATATGGCACATTATATCAAAGATGTCATCCGTGGACTGAAATCAGATACTATCTAAGAGAATGGCAACTATTTTAAGTTCTACCATCCACAAAACCTCATTCTAGAGAATAAAATAGAGAATGGGGTGCAATGCTGAATGTCAAAAAGAGTTTATTCCCAAAAACATTTTTTAACCAACATTTATCTCAAGTACATTGTGCTTCCTTTTCTGAAGAGTTAATGTCGCGCCACAGAAGCTGCTCTCTCACCTGAATCAAGTTCTGATCCAATGTCTATGAACTGGCAATAAAATGTGGATGAACATGGGAGTTACTTCTTTTCTTCTGCCTTTCTTGGCTGCAAAAAAAATGGCACACTAAGATTACTGAGCACTGGAGAATAAATCACTTATTCAAGTGACTTTTTTTCCAAATCATGAAACATTGGTTTTATTAAGAAAAAGGATAAATTTCCAGAAAAATGCGTGATTCATGGGAAAAATAGTTTCTAAAGGGAAGTCGAAACCCAACAAGAAGCTGTGACATGAGATTTACAGAGTAATATAAAACTGCCAACTGCTATGGATGTAGAGTAGATAGCTATAAATGTATACAAGAAAGATAGCATACAACAAATCTTAATATAAATGAAGATCACATAAACTGGGAATGATTTCAAATACTTGAGTATTTTAAAATTAAAGGCTCAATTGACAAAGGCAAAAGCCGTAAAGGAGCCACGGTTCCTTCTAAAGCATGAAAAAAGATTGAGGTACTTAATAGCTAGAGCCTTCGAAACGAACATGATCATGGGAAGAACTATTGTCTAATATGAGGAGGATCTCAACTAGGATACATAACTGTAAATGATCCAATTTTGGAATGGAAGGATTTCAAGATCCGCACTTTACCAATCTTACGTCAGTAATCATTATCAACTTAATGCCAATTTGTTAGTACTATCCCTTCTTGACTCACCTCAAACTCCATGAAAACTCTAGCTACAAGAATCATTCGCATTATCACATTCCTTTGAAGTTGACTGCTACTTTCTTGTTCCCTTTGTTTGATGTAAAACTCATTATCGCCACCACCTCATACTGCCCCTCTTCATTAGATTTAGGTACCTCCCACCATTGCTTCTTTCACCCAGTAATCTATAATAGTGTTACTCATCGGAACAACCAACTACAATGAGTGTCCTAGGTTTTTTTTCTTACCTTCATACCATTAATCCAGGTATCTGTAGCTCTGCAGTTGATTATGATATCACTGCTGGCGAGAATTGTAACAGGGCCAAAAGGAGAATAGATCATACAAGAGCCCTAAGAGGAGGGAACAAGGATGAGGGAAGCCCTAATTCTCACAACAAGATTCCCCGTAAAGGCAGCAACAGATACAGGGAGTATGGCCAATTGGACAAAAAAAATTAATGCCTAATTTCGCTTGCTGGAATATAAAAGGAGTTAACAGCCATCTTAAACAAAGTGAGGTAAGGAATATGATAGTTAAATAAAAGCTTTATATACTTACACTGGTTGAAACAAAAATGATTGCTGAGAACAGAGAGATAATTGCTAATAATATTGCCCAAGGATAGAAGTATTTTGACACCTTTGATTACTTGGAGATATGCAGGATACTCCTTATGTGGGACCCCAAAGTGATTAATCTTGTGGATCCTGAAATATCTGCACAAGCAATAACTGCTAAAGCAAACTGGATATATGGGGTTCAATTTATAATTACTGTGATTTATGCGAGTAAAACAACTAGTGTTAGGAGAAGTTTGTGGACTAGTCTAACTACTTTCTCCACTAATGTTGTGGAACCGTGGCTAATTGTGGTGATTTTAATAGCATTGCTAGTGTGCAGGATAAAGAGGAAGGAGGATATCTTAGAACCTATGACTACTCAGGCCTGGTAGACTTTATTAGGGATGGAGCTATATCTGACTATAAATAGAAAGGGGCCTACTGCACTTGGAGCAAGAAGAGAATGGATGAAGACAGGATCTTAACAAAGACTGACAACAGGCCAAGTTTCACCATTATCACGAAACATCTGCTCCGTCTCAAGAAACTGACCCTTGTCCAATATCATCGTCCTTATGTTCTGAGCTGACGTAGAAGTGGCATCAAATTTGTCCTCCACACCATTCACAAATGTCACAGTGATCCCCATGAGATGATCATCCGTCCTCCACTTCACCTGAAGCTGACACGCAGGATTTGACTCCTTGGCTTTTATTGCATTGCATTGAGCTAAAAACTCCATGCTAATATAATAAACCTTGTATTAGGGATCTACCATTGAAGAGGAAAATGAGTTGCTATGTTACATTAGAAGGAGATAAAGTTATATAGGTTAGGAGAAGGCTCTAATAGCCTACAACAAAAAGAGATAGTAAGAAAGACATAAATGCCCTTAGGCTTAAGCTATTCTAACATCCCCCCTCAAACTCATAATGGTACAGCAAGTAATATCGAGAGTTTGCTAACGAGAAAACGGAAGCGCTGCACAGTGAGACTTCGTGAAAAAATCGGGTCAAGTTCATCTGAGACGAAATGTAAGGCAAAGATAAAGTGTCATGCTTCAAATGATGGCGAGTAAAGTGACAATCAATCTCGATGATCTTTGTTCGCTCATGAAACACAAAATTGTGCGCAATTTGAATGGCACTTTTGTTGCCACAATACATAGGGGTAGGAGCATCGAGAGAAACTCCTAAATCAACAAGTCAACGGAGCCATACTATCTCGCCCGCAGTCAGAGCCATAGCACGGTACTCAGCCTTCACAGAAGATCGATAAACAACATCCTGCTTCTTACTCCGCCAATAAATAAATAAGAGAATCACCCAAAAATACACAAAAGCCAGTTGTGGATCGTCGATTTGTTGAATCCCCACCCAATCAACATCAGAATAAGCTCGAAGAAGTAAAGATGAAGATGCCGGAATTAGTTAGGTCTGAAACAAGGTACCACGAATGTACTGGAGAATACGAGTGATAGTAGCCCAATGCACGGTTGTAGGAGCAGAAACAAACTAACTGACAATATGAACAACATAGGTAATATCAGGTCAAGTAAACAAGACTACCAACAAAGACCCGGTACAATGTAAGATCTCCCAAAGGTACGCCGTCAGAAGGAGTGAGATGAACGTGAAGCTCAAGAGGAGTGTCATTAGTCTGGGAATCAGTAAGTACCGTTGTTTGAATAACATCTGTAGCATACTTAGACTGAGACAATAAGTAGCCTTTAGGAGACGAGGCTACCTCAATGCCAAGAAAATAACGAAGAGGTCCCAGATCCTTCATCTCAAACACACGCTGTAACTGAAGTTTCAACACAAATATTCCAAGTCAAAATCATATCAACATATAAAAGAAGAAATACACTACCCGCAACTGTAGTACGCACAATCAGAGCAGAATCATGTCCACTAGACCAAAAACCATATTGACGGATAACTGATGAAAACTTCTCAAACCAAGCACAAGGTGCTTGTTTCATACCATACATAGCCTTACAAAGTATACAAACTTCACCAGGCGAGTGAATGCGAGTGAATGACTCCTGGAGGACTCATGCACACTTTCTCAGCCAAATCACAATGCAAAAAGGCATTCTTTACATCCAGTTGAGACAATTCCCATTGGCGGGCAGATGCAATAGCAATCAAGAGACGAACAGTGGTCATCTTTGCTACGGGAGCAAAAGTCTCCTCATAATCAATCCCATACTCTTGCGTAAAACCACGAGCTATAAGGCGAGCCTTGTACCGCTCCACTGATCCATCAAAATTTGTATTTATCTTATAAATCCGGCGGCTACAAACAACATGCTTGCCTAAAGGTAGAGACATCAAGTTCCAAGTCCCCGTTTTGCGTAAAGCAGATAGCTCATAGCTCCTCATCCATGGCCTGACGCCAAAGATGATCAGGATCATTGCTAGCCTCTTTGTAAGAGGTCGGCTCAGAGTGACTGTGGATAGTACTCAAAAATGAAGTAAACTCTGTCGAATAACAAGAGTTGGAAAAACCAAATTTATTGGGAGGACGACGGTCACGCACGGGATTACGTCGAGGAGCTGATCCAACGAAAATAGGAGTCAATGGAATGGACTCAATGACAGGTATTGTGGCCGGTACATCAGATAAAGAGCTAGTGTCATCCGTAGGAAAGGGATCGACAAAACGCAATTTAGACTGGTGAATCTCTCGTGAACGATCATAAATCAAATATAGAGGAATGCGCTCCAGAAAAACTAAATGGCGAGACACGTATAATTTCCGACCAATAGGATCATAGCATCTGTATCCCTTCTAAGTATCACTGTAGCCAAGAAAAACACACATAATAGATCGACGAGAAAGCTTATCACGATCAGCCTTATGGCACATAACAAAGCAGGTACAACCAAAAACCTTCAAGATAGAGTAATTTAGAGCTCTTCCATATAGACGCTCATATGGAGAAATTTTAGCTGTTAAAATCGTTGGAATCCCCGATTAATTATGTAAACAGCTCTAAGGACTGCCTCACCCCAAAAGATACTACGCACAAATGCAAAAATGAACATAGATCTTGCAGTCTCCATGATATGCCGATGTTTTTTCTTAGCAACCCCACTCTACTGAGGATTTTCAGTACATGAAGACTGATGGATAGTCCCATCTGATGCCTGCCAACAAATCAGTAAAATCTCCAGAAGTATACTCTCCTCCAAGTCACCCTGAAAACATTTTATAACAGTAGAAAATTGTGTTTGGATCATAGTCCTAAAGGCTTGGAAGATAGAAAGAAACTTTGATTGACGTTTCATCAAAAATACCCAACAATAACGAGAATAATCATCAATGAACGAAAAATAATATCTGAACCCTCCTTTTGTAGGATGACGAGCAGCCCCCACACATCAAAGTGAACTAAATCAAAAGGAGCAAAAGAAACAGATGTGCTAATAGAAAACGGTAAAGTAACAAATTTTTCGAGTTTACAACTAGAACACTCAAAAATATCATGACAATGGACATCACCTAAAGCTCCAGTAGAAACTAGATACTTTAGTCGAGATCCAGACACATGACCTAATCAAGCATGCTATATGTAAAAATTACTAGATTTAGATCCTAAACGAAAAGACAAATCAGCAAATGAACAAGTAGAAACAGCTCGAGCTGATGGTTATAAATTTTCTAAGACATATAAACCGCCATCTCTACGACCAGTTCCAATCAGCCTCTGAGAATGATGGTCCAGCACAAAACAATGGGAGTCAGAAAAGTAAACAAAATAACCCAAGATACACAACTGACTAACAAAAATCAAACTTAAAGTAAGATGGAGGAGAAAATAAACATCACGTAGAAACAAATTTGGTGTTGAAACAGGACCAACACCAACTAAGGGCATAGACACTCCATTAGCTGCAGTAACGCTAATGGTAGAAGGTCATTTAAGACACGTAAAAATGGATCGATCACTAGTCATACGATGTTTTGGCACCAAAATCAAAAATCTAAATGGTACGACAATTACCTAAAGGTACACTAAATGAGGTAAGAACCAGCATGTAGAATAATAACAGAACGCTAAAGAAAAAAATGCTCTATCTGAGCTGCAACATAAAAAAAAGATGCATTACTATAGGGTACTGCTGCTGATTTAGTAGGATGTGCATGCTGAGCGGGAGGAGCAAGTGAAAGCTGTTGATATTGTGTTGGAGGTCTAACATATTGGTATGGAGGTGCTCCTCCATATAGTTGAGGAGGACCTCTAAACTGCTGCGGAGATGTCTACGAGATTGATCCTCGACTTTGTTGTTGTAGTCTCTTTGGGCACCGACTCTTCCAATGGCCTTTCTGGTGACAAAAGGCACACTCGTCACGAGGTCATTGATACTGTTGCTTTTGATAAGAAATATAAGATTGAGAGTGAACCGATGGTTGAATAGCCAAAATTGACTGAGTGGGTATAGTAAGAATCCCTTTCCCTACAATCCTCCGAAGCAAAGAGCTCACTAACAACATAATCGACACTAGGAAGGGGTTCTCTATGGAGAATAAAACCTCATAAAGTCTCAAAGTCATCATGCAATGCAACCAAGAACTGTACTAACCGTTGTTGCTCGCGATACGTGATCCAATCCACACAGGCAGTGATCCCCAATGGCTCAGTCAAAGCAAGTTGATCCCAAAGAACAGTGATTACCCCATAAAACTTTTGAATGCTGTGATCACCTTGCCTAACACCACGGGCATCAACCTCCAATTGGTATTGACGAGCAAAATTTGATTTAGTAAACAACTTTTTTAAATGATCCTTCCTCTCCTTAGCCAGTTGGAACTTAGCCACTTCAATAGATAACTCTACAGAATTGTTGATCCAAGTAATAATTTTAAAGTTGTTCATTTGCCATTTTCTTAAGTTATTTGTAAATATTAGTTTTTATAAGCTGGTAGGCTTCATAATTGTACCATCAATATAATCCCATAACCCTCTACCCATGATAATGTGCGTCATAGTGTCGCTCCATAATGCATAGTTAGGCCCTGTTAACTTCGGATTAATTGTTTGCAAATCAAATTTATCATCGGCCATTTTGTGACACTAGAAAGGCCATTGAAAGAGTCAGTGCCCAAAAAGACTACAACAGCAAAGCCGAGGATCAACCCCATGGACATTTCCACAGCAGTTTAAAGGTCCTCCTCAACCATATGGAGGAGCACCTCCATACCAATATGTTAGACCTCCTACACAATATTAGTAGCGTTCACCTACTCCTCCGGCTCAACATGCACATCCTATTTAGTCAGCAGCAGTACCCTATAATGATACATCTTTTTCTGATGTTGCAGCTCAGATATAGCATTTTCTTCTTCAGCGTCCCGATATCATTCCACATGTTGGTTCTACCTCATCTGGTGTACCTTCAGGTAGTTGTCGTACCACTTGAATTTGTTATTCTAGTACCACACATTTCAAAACAAATTCAAAAATCTAATCAACTAGTTGTAGGAGCAGAGATCCCTAATCATTATTTGAGGATGCCAAACCTCGCTCTGATACCATAATAAGCCTTGTATTAGGGATCTACCATTGAAGAGGAAAAGGAGTTGCTATTAGAAGAAGATAAAGTTATATAGGTTAGGAGAAAGCTCTAATAGCCTACAACAAAAAGAGATAGTAAGAAAGACATAAATACCCTCAGGCTTAAGCTACTCTAACACATGCATGCAGCAGTGTGTGGGTCAAACACATTGAACACAATCTTCACCTTTGACAGAAACTTCAACATCCTTTTTTCCCTACATAAATGTAATAAGCTCACTCATTTAAGTAAATGGGAAAGTGGGTTTTCACTGAAATTACTAACTAGACGATTCGTGACTCAATTAGTAGCTACCCGTCACCCAGAATAAACTTGCATTGAGGGCGTAAACAGCGCAATACAAATGTTTCTACTAACTGTGATTTTCAAACAACAAAACAAGCACAATAATCAAAGGATTGAGATATTAAGTTTGTTTCAAAGCGATAGCAAACTATTAATTGTTTGGTGTAAGTTCATCTACTGATAAAGGGGTTGATTGGGACTGTTTGAGCATAGATGGTATTGTAACATCCCAACATCTGTGGAAATGTCGGTCCAGATCCTGGGATCAAATATAATTATCCGCCATATACTATCACTGATGCCTTTTAAGCCCGCTTGGTTGTGGGAGTTGGAAGAACTTCACAGCTAAGCGTGCTCGGGCGGGAGTAGTCCTGAGATGGATGACCCACCGGGAAGCTGCTCCCCTGCTGAATAAAACCTCACAGTGCTAGAGATCCGCAGTGGCTAAGTGGGGACAGTATCGATGAGTTAGTATAGGGTGGATCATTACAATTTGGTATCAAAGCCGAGGACGGCTTTCTTCTGGGGGAGGGGGGGATGGAGATTACAACATCCCCACATATGTGGAAAGGTCGGTCCAGACCCTAGGAATAAAACAAATGCAATTATCCGTCATATAATATCACCGAGGCCTTTTAAGCCCGCTTGGTTGTGGGAGTTGGAAAAAGTTCACAGTTAAGCGTGCTTGGGCGGGAGTAGTCCTAGGATGGGTGACCCACCGGGAAGCTGCTCCTCCGCCGAATAAAATCTCACACTGCTAGAGATCTGTAGTGGCTAAGTGGGGACAGTATCGGTGAGTTAGAGCACCTCCAACAGAAGAGTATGCGATCTCGGTTTACCATACCGGTATTCCAGAATCGCATACTGTTTTTGTCCAACAGAGAATTACGGTTTTAAGAAAGAAGTTGTGATGGGAGAGAGAGAGAGATGCCATGTGTATTAAAAAGTTTTCGACATGCTCAATGGTTCAGCGCCTAGGAAGTGGTATATTAGAGAGAGAAGTTGTGATGGGAGAGAGTTGTCAGCTGTAATTAAAAGTTGTTGGGCACTGAACGGTTTAGCGCCTAGGCGGTATGTAGATACCCCTCGCCAAGTTCAGGTTTCACATACTTTGGAGGGTGGGGGTGAGTATGTTGAACCCCATACCCCTGTTGGATGGATTTTTACAAAAGTATGGAAAAACCTTAACATACTCTTCTGTTGGAGGTGTTATTAGTATAGGGTGGATCGTTACAATTTACACTTTTTATTGTTATATAGTCGATTTATATTCTAATATTTGCATAACTCTCTAACTTGCAAAGCAAACTGCATAAGTTGTTCCCCCTCTTTCCTTATTTACAGATCCTATAGATTGCGTGGAAATTCTAGAGGAGGAGTTTGTCGAGTCGTGAGTTGTGTACTCCATTGCTCAGTATATCCATATTTGTGTTTAATGGTAGATGGTGGTAGGCATCCATGCATATATCTCTTTTATACTTATAGTTGTAGCAGAGACACTATCTTATTATACATTAGAGAAGGGTGTTTTTCCAAAAGACAAATTCGCTATTGTCTCAGGGATGAAGAGGGGCTGAGATTTGTGGGGAGGAGGGAGATGGACGGCCTAGATTTTGTTCAACTATTTGGCTTAGGGGTATTTTCGACAAAATACCGAAAATGGGTAGTTTAGGCTTACCGATACCTACCTTTCTCCCGACTCCCTTCTCCCAATTCGTCTCTCTCTCCAACCAACAACTCTTCATCTCTCCCATCTCTCTCTCTTTGCAAAGTAAGGTACTTATCTCAGTCTCTATATACCAATGATGAACTCGAGTACGATTTTTCCCTAACCTCCTTCGATTTCTCGATCCCTGCAATATGAAATATTTGGATTAAAGAGTTTTAAGGTTCAATTTTTGATTTAAGGGGTGTTGATTCGGATCTCTCTAATCTCCTCTCAAAATTACAATTTAGGGTTTGCTTTAGATCCTTGGTTGTATTTCCACCACTTGATGGTCCCGAATCTGCACTGTGAATCAGCCCAATTTGATGATCTTAACTACCTGTTAACCACTTATAATTTGAATTGTACGGTAGAATCTTGACTCACTCCTAAAGAGTTAAGAGTCTCTGAATCTGACCGTTACGATCATCCAATTGGTCTATCTGTTACCTCTTTAACTTCAATTTTATTATAAATTTAGTAAAACTATGAGATTTCAGGTTAGGAGCAATCTTCCTTAAATCAAATAAAAGGGATCATGACATAACCTGTTTTTTTGTGTTACTTCTTTCTTTTTGTTACCTTATTCCAATGACCTCATTCTGAGTTAACATGCATAATGATCACAGGTTACCCGATGCCCCAAACATGGAGATTCATTGTTTGTACGGAGTAGGTCTTCCCACTGAAAGATCTTATGTATACAAGCTCTCACCTTCATATGGGTGCAACAGCATTCCTTTTCGAATAGATCACTCCGCAGATGGAAATGATGGCGGGTGCTTGAGGAGTGGCGTGTACTTTGCTGATGGTGATGAAAGTGTACCCGTTCTAAGTACAGGCTTCATGTGTGCCAAAGGATGGCGGGGTAAGACTCGCTTCAACCCTTCAGGAAGTCCTACATACATAAGAGAATACAAGCACAAAACACCAACTAATCTTCTTGAAGGACGTGGATTAGAGAGTGGGGCTCACATAGATATATTGGGCATATAAAATCCTGTTTCTTGACGTCATTTTCCCGCTGTCCTTAGAGAAGGTATTCTGATGACTTAAATCTGTTTTTCTCTTTCATTCTTTATGTAGGTATGAACGCTTCCTTAAAATCATGATTCTAAGTGTTCTTAAGAATACACGTCGGCCTGCCAAGTTTTGGTTCATAAAAAACTATATTTCTTCTCAGTTTAAGGTTGTGCTCATCTTCATACTTTGTTTTTCCTTATTTTATTTCAATTAACAAAGCATGAGCGGCTAAAATTGCATCAAGAATGTGTGTAAGTGAAGTAATATACCACAAAATGTTTTTGGAGTCTGATAAGTAGATGTTCCATTTCAAATTTATGATGCAGGATGTTATACCCCATATGGCACAAGAATATGGATTCGAGTATGAATTGATAACTTACAAGTGGCCTACATGTCCTTAGAGAAGGTATTTTGATGACTTAGTACTAACTTTATCACACTGCTATTTCCTTTATTGGATTGTTATATTGCTGATACTTTTGTCTTATTATGCAGGTTATATTTATCGACGCTGATCAGATTGTTAGGACAGACATGGGAGAACTTTATGACATGGATATAAAAGGAAAACATCTTGCTTATACACCTTTTTGTGACAACAATAAGGATATGGATGGCTATCAGTTTGAAACCTTTGAATAATGTATCTGACAAAGACTTCGATGATGGTTTCGATGAGGCTTATGAAACTAATGAGGAGATTCCCAATTTGTATAGTCCGATGGATTACGTGAAGCAAAAGATGATGAAGGATGAGTTCTTTGACATGGATGACCATAAGTGGGATGAAATGATTAAGGAGCAGGTAGATCACGGGAATCTTAGAGATACCCGGGAGTGTGAAGAACTTCTTTTGAGTATGCTTCATTGGGATAAAATTCTTCTAGGTACTTTTATTTTTCAACATATAATAGTCCAATTCACATAATTGAACGTTTTGTATTTCGGTAAGTACTTTGATTTAAAGCAATACCGTATCATCCAAAAACAGTAGTATCATGTCCTAAGAGAGAGAACCTGTACAAATAAATCTCAATGTATTATAGAAGAGTATTGTACCCACTTGAACGTTGGACCAGGTGGCAACGACTACACAGGTTTCCTCTTCAGCAATATAGAACCTGATATAAAAACAACTCAACTCAATCAGCTTTCCTCTTCAGCAAGCTGCACACTATATCCATGCTATAACATCAACCCACATCAATTGAGATGCTTATACACTTTTTATACCGACTGAACCATTTCCATTTTCTATTATCTTCTTACTAAATTTTTCAATGTGCAGAGAGTGATTCCTGGAAACATAATTGTTCGATAGCGTGGGACCCGTTTCCATCCAGGGAACTACGTAGGGCTTGGAAAAGATCACACATTGTATGCACTGAAAGAAGGTTGCGTCAAGTTTTAGCGTCACAATCTGAGTGGACGCAAGTTTGTTCCCATTGAGCCCAAGGATGGCCATGTTGTTCACCCGTTCTGTATAACCAATGTTGCCCCTAAGCTAGAAACAACTACTTGATTGAGCCTCTTTTTCCTTATAAGCTTGTGCTTAGAATTGAAGATAGCTAAAGAAAATGAGTTGCAGACTCAAGTTGCTTAGGGGACAGCTGAAGAAATTCGTATAAGAATCGTGATGCTATTTTTCTTGACTCTGAGGGAATTAATTTTGTAGAACTATTCAGTTAGTTTCATTGAAAAGATTTCTCCCTGAATTTGCATTGTTGGTTTAGCTAGAATTAAAAGAGTTAATAATCAGCACCATGTAGTTCTGCTTACTTTATTTGTGTTTGTCTACAACATCATCTGTTTTCTGGAAATATTATACCATGGATACTCATATGCATGACATATTAGTAAAAATTTGGTGAATGCGTTATTCCCATTTTGGATTAAAAAAAACCACTTGAAATGTCAAAGAATATACCTAATTTTGTTTAATAGGTATGTCTTTTGCTTTTCCCTCAAAATTACCCCATCAACTCTAAATACCTAGGCTTGCGAAGCTTTGCGTCTTAAGGTTCTTTCCATTGGTTGCAAGTCTGCATGTACCTTCCATTGGTTGCAAGTCTAAAGCTCTCATCCTCAGTGCCAAAAATTTTAGAGCAAAAAGTGAGATGGATTTAAGGCACATTGAGAACATAATTAAGGATTCAGAGAGTGATTTGGTTCAAAAGAAACAAACAATAATCTCAACTTTACAAACTAAGTGCCATGACGATACTGCCATCGATTCAGGGAGTGTTCTTCATTTTTTTCTAGATCATAGTACTATCAACTCAATCCCAGGGATAAGAAACTCATCAGGTATACGTTCTTGCAACTTTTTTTATAGGGTTATGAGGCTAATGACTAAGTGCACGAATTTGATAATTATTATTGGATCAGTTTTGGAGCTGTATTCTGAGGATTGTTTGAAAGAGGCAATCAAGTTATTGTATGAGAAGAATGGTTGTTTAGAAAGATGCATTAGAAGAACCTGCCTGAACTCAAAAAGTTTTTGGATCGCTATATCGGGTTTATTAGAAGAACCTGCCTTTTCATCATAAAGAAATGTGAACTTGAAGATTACTCAATAGACGATCTGAGCATCTCCATCGTTGAAAGTCGATAATAGTCTGGACTCTTAGAGATTGGCTTACGATATACAAGGTACTTCTAATAACCACTGGATAACTTCTTAACAGGGTGATGTATTGCTCCAAGTAATAACTTTGTTCGATTGCGATACATAAATCTTTGTTTATGATGATTATTGGGCTCATATGATCTAATTCTTTTGAACCCCATATTGATAGTACATCTCAACCGATAAGAATCCTTTCAAACTATATATCTTGATTCTGGCTCCAAATAGCACACACGGGGAATGTTATTGTACTTGATATGTAAAAGCAATTTCTCCTTCTCAAGGTCTATAGGAAGTACTTGAAGAAGTATTGCCCTATTCGGAACCATAGTTATTGGTCTAAATGACTCTTGGTACATAGCAGACAACAATTCATTGCCTTAGGTTTGGACATCATCAACATGATTTAAGATTTTAGTGACAGGAGAATGGTTGTTTAGAAAACTGTTATTACACATGAGTTTTAGGGCCGAAGGCGCGTTAATGGACAATTTTGTAGTGTCGAAGGCGCGCCGATGTGTTCATCGTGGCGAGCCACGGTAGTACTAGTATTATGTTATCATATGAACTTGAACTATGTTATTATATATTTATTGTGTCTCATGGTCGATATGTAGTATTGCGATATTTATTGTCGTGTGTTTATGTGGATTTTATAATCTTAGGAATTGGGAGTGTGTTGTGTGTTTGTGTGTATACTGGCCTAACCGTTCTTGAACCGAAGGATTATGTTATTCACTTGAGTGTTTGCAAATATTACAGGTTTTTTGCATGTAAAAAAAATTGTGAACGTCCAATTTACAGGGAAGTTCTGCCAATTTTTGGTAGGATTTCACCTATATATTTGACTTTTGTGTGCGATTCTGATATAGGTGTGGCGTGTCTCCTGGTTTTCCAGTTGGGGCGTCATATGTATCGTTTTTATGGTAAGAACATTATTCAATCCATTCTTCAATTTAGTGTAATTAGAGTTGATATATAAAATTAGAAGAAACCCAAATGATATCAACAACCCTTAATTCATTTTCTTCTATCAAAAACCATCTCCATCTCATCCTGAGGGCGGAGACCTTCTTAAACTGTTTGAGAGCTCCATTTAGGATTGTTGCTGATGTTAGAGATCCATCAAAGAATGTTAGGAGATCATCTGCAAAACAAAAATGTGTAATCATAGAGTTTGTGCATTTTGGGTGCAGCACAAGAGTGCCTTCAGCTACTTTACCATGCCTGATGTGGGTAAAGTTTCCATTATCATGACAAAGGGATAAGTGGCACGTGGTCCCCGTGTCTTAGTCATGTTTTTACCTTTAACGTACCCAAAAAAAGTTCAATTTATAAAGACAGCTGATGCATATCTCATAATGTGTGGTGGAAAGTTTAGCTTATGAAGAGTCTTAAGCACTGCTTCCCAACAATGCTTCCCAACAAACCATATCAGATGATTTCCTCAAGTCAATCTTAACAGTGCATCTGTTAAGGCCTTCATCCGTATGGTTATTCCTTACTAACTCTTGGGGAATCGCCTTATTGTCATGTATGTGCCCACCTTGTATAAAAGTAGATTGGTTAAAACTTATGAGTTTATGGATTATCCATTTGAGCCTATTTGTTATCACCTTAGCTATGATTTTGTAGACCACATTGCAGCAGGATATGGGTCTGTAATTATCAAAAAAAAAAGCATCGGTGATTTTAGGAATAAATGTTATAAAAGTAGCATTTACCTTTCCTAACAACTTGGATTTATTGAAAAACATTTGAACTACTTTCACCAAGTCATTTCCCACTATACTCCAGCATTCCCTGAATAAGCATGAGCTAAAACAATCAGGCCTCGTACTCCATCTTCTCCAATACTTTCCCGAGTATCAACAATTTCTTTCCGAGTAACAGGAACCTCTATTCTTCACTTCATATCCTCACCAATTTGAGGTTCAGCTGCTCTAGGTATTCATTTTGCATATTTTCTTCCTCAATGCCAAGAATGTTATAAAAGTATCTCACTCCCTCTTCCCCAATGTCATTTAGATCAATGACTTTAGCACCATTTACTTTAACCATGCTTATGCTATTTCAAGATATCCTAGCTCTAAGAGAGTGGTGGAAAAAAGCCGTGTTATATTGTATCCCACACTCAACCATTATATTCTAGATTTTGCATCTTAATAGCTTCTTCTATGTTTGCAAGATGGGCGTATTTTCTCAGATTCACCCTTTCCTTCATTGCCAAGTCATTACTGCGGGAATTACATTGAAGTTCGATTTGTACATCATCCAACTTTTTTCTAGCATCTGTAACCATATCAACATTTTTGAACTTGAGATTACTCAAGTTCTTAAGGGTTTTTTTAATTTTCAGTTTGGAGACCAGAATATACATAGGATTTCCTACAATTTCGGGAATTTGATATTCCTCTAGGCTAAATCTGAAGACATAGAAAAGCCCAAATCCTCTAGTAATAGTATGGGTGTAAGGATCCTCTCAACATTAAAGGAAAGATGTTTGGGGTCTTCAGATACAATTTTTTTGATTTGGGTATAAGAGAAACCCTTCAGCTTAATGAAGTCGTGAACAATACTCAAAGTAGACAAAGAGGTCGAGCGATAGAAGTCTTTGGTGGCAGAAATTGCATCGCCTTTAAAGAATACAAATGTCTTCACAAGGTAATCTCTTGCCACAAGAAGGTCCCCAACACAAATGTATTCTCAAGGTGATTTACCACGAGAGGGTCCTCAGGAGGAGTTTATGATAGAAAAAAATGGATTAAGGGTTTTGATATCATTTGGGTTTCTTCTAATTTTGTTTCTAACTACACCAAATTTACACCAAACAAATTGGAGGAAACCTACGTTGATTTTGAATTTTTGGGGTTTGAGATTTCTCTGGGGAAAAGTGAGTATATAACCGATATGTATTTTACTTTGGAGGCGCACTTTAGCAAATATCAACACATAATTAATAGTTTGCCATCACTTTGAAACAAACTCATATCTCAACCCCTTTGATTATTGAACCTGTTTTGTTTTTCTTCGGTTGAAAAATCACAGTTAGTAAAAACATTTGTATTACGCGGTTTACGCCTGCAATGTAAGATTATTATAAGTGATAGGCAGTACTACCAATAGAGTCACGAATTGTGTTGTTAGCAATTTCAGTGAATTAGATATTCCTCTAGGTTAAATGTGAAAATAACGCATTCTTTGCTTATGAATTCGGCAAGTGAAGACCTTGAAAGCCCAAATCCTCTAGTAATTTCAGTTTGGGTGTAAGGATTTTCTCAACATTAAAGTAGAGAAGTTTGGGGTAATTAGATACAATTTTTTTGATTTGGGTATCAGAGAAACCCTTCTGCTTGAGAAAGTCAAGAACAATACTAGAAGTAGACAAAGAGGTCGAGCGATAAAAGTCTTTGGTGGCAAAAATCGCATCGCCGCTTGAGAACCCAAATGTCTTCACAAGGTGATCTACCACGAGACTAATGAGATACATCAAATAACAGACATATTAGGCTTTCAAACAGGTGAACTTTCAGTTAAGTATCTTCGCCTCCTGTTTGTAAGAGGGTTGATTATCTCCACTCTGTACATTCCTCTTTTTAGTTATCATATTCATGGGGGATTGCTCCTCAGCTTGCCTTTCAAACTTAATTACCTTGATCCTACATCAACGTATCTACCAAATAATGAACTTCAACAAAATATCTGCGTAGGATGGAGAACTTAAGAATGTATTCAATCAGTTGCATATTTCTTTCTAGCTCCTGAGGAGCTCTGCATGTACCACGATAGATATTCTCTAATGACTAATAAACTACAAGCTACCCCTACATCATTCCTAGCTGTGTTAGAATCTGAACTAAGAGGCGCAGTGAGCCGGAAAAGGATAGAAAATTTAATATTTTCTTCAATCTGTTGCATATTTTTTTCTAGCTCTTGAGAAAATCTGCATGTACCACGATAGATATTTTTTCTAATGCCTAATAAACTACAAGCTACCCTACATCAATCCTAACTATCAGAATCTGAACAAGATGTGCAGTGGGCTGGAATAGTGTTGGAGAACTTGAAGTATCTTCAACCAATTATCCATTACTTTGTAGCACCTGTAGGGATCTGCATGAACACTGATAGTTATCCTCTGCCATGCCTAATACAAGCCAAGCTACTCCCTTCAAACTCAAATAATAAATACATATTTACTGCTAACGGACATTACGGGATGGAAAACCTATGTAATATTCTGCTTAGAAAAAGTGGCCCAATCGAAAGCCATTGTACAGTGGGTGCTTAGAACATTAGATGTTGATATTGTGAGATCTTAAGACCTTAATGGTAATCTTTGACACTACTAACCTCTAAAAAATTGGACACACTAAACCTAAAGTTCTAAGCAGGAGTCTTCCCTTAGGAATTACTAAAACTAAAATCCGATCATTTTTTCATTTATCAAGAAAGCATACTTTTTCATAACTTGGCTAAAGAAGTCACTCACGATAATCATATATTAATGTAGGAAGATGTATACTACGCAAACTAGTTATTTCTTACAAGCTCTTGGAAAAAATATATATAGAAAGAACAAGTACCTTACTACCAACAAATGTCTGGTGGAGCTCCTCCTCAGGTATGACAACAGGCCAAGTTTCACCATTATCACGAAACATCTGCTCCGTCTCAAGAAACTGACCCTTGTCCAATATCATCGTCCTTATGTTCTGAGCTGACGTACTGGTGGCATCAAATTTCTCCTCCACACCATTCACAAACGTCACAGTGATCTCCGGAGGATGATCGTCCGTCCTCCTTTTCACCTGAAACTGACACACAGGATTCGACTCCTTGGCTTTTCTCGCATTGCATTGAGCCAAGAACTCCATGCACGCAGCAGTTCGTGGGTCCAAAGCATTGAACTCAATCTTCACCTTAGATAAGAACTTCAACATCCCTTCTTCACTGCATCAATTAGTACTACATGTAAGCAAACCACTCATAGATATAGTAATAAGTTTAGTCATTAAAGAAAGCAACTAGTGGGTTTTAGTCGAAAATGCTAACACTATGATCCGTGTATCGATTGGCAGCAACTGCCCATCACTCAGCATAACATTGCATTATAAGCGGCAGGGCATAAATGGCGTAATACAAATGTTTCTATCACTGTGATTTTTCAACAAAACAAGCATAATAATCAAAGGGGGGTTGAGATATTGAGCTTGTAACAAACTAATCTAGTCCAGGACTCCTCCAAGGTTAAGGGCTTTTTTCTTTTTCATTTTGGGATTAGAATAGGGTTTAATAAAATAAAATAAAAAAATTGTGAAAATTATCATGGACGAAATGACAAACCTTAAAATTGTTACAATAGAATTTAGGTAATGAGTAATCACCTGTGTAAGTAGAAGAGTAGACAAAATCCTGCCCAGAGTCTCTCTTGTAGTTGAAGAGGGGTGAGAGAGAGAGGGGTTCAATCAAGTATTCCGCAGTACACTAATAAATCATGGGATGGTGCTGCAAACAACCAAGAGAGGAGAAAATCAATATGTACAGATGGAAGGAAAACGTTCAGGTGAGTGTGAAAAACACTTCCCACAATCGTTTAATATTTTCAGATATCTTACACAAGAAAATAATCACTGAAAAATGGCAAAGCGTGATTTACGGTTGCTTTGATTGTGAGGATCTCTATACTATGTTGCGAGACCGGTAGGTGCACCATGTCCTTGTCATGTCACCGGAAGTTTTTCATTGCATGGCGGCAATGCTGACCGGACCCTAGCTTAAGGCAACTTAGCGCCCGCCTAAGGTCCCCGTGAAAATGAAGGCCTCATAATGTTGTCGTGCTATTAGGATTAATGCAAGAAAATAATTAAAATTTTATTACTACTCTTAACAAGACAAAATTTAAGCTGTAATTAATAGATCCAATATATTGCAATTTGATTGAACCATTAAAAAACATTTTGGCTTTATTCAGTCATACTTCTTTTTCTTTCTTTTATTGGTAGACATTAATAATAGAAAATTATATTAAAATTTCATGCATGAATCTGTTCTTATAGGGTTTTGACAGTAAGCTAAAAGTTGCATGTCTTTAAGAACAGATGCCCTCCCTTTTACCAGTAAAATTTCATGCACAATTACAGGATAAGGGGAGGGCATCTGTTCTTAAAGACATGTATGAATCGAAGATTACTTGTAAGAAACCCAAAATATAATTGTAAACCATGCATCTGCTTCATCAAAAGTTCAATAAAAGCCTCAAATATAAATAGACTCTCAGGGAAATATACATCAGCTTCATAGAAGTGAACTTTAAAGGGCACATAGGCTACTAAATGTAATATATGCCTATAAAAAGGTTGTTAAGATCCAAGAACTTTTAACCTACTGTCAAAACCCAACGCCCTCATGCAACGAGGGCAAGAAACCAGAATGGGGAGAGCAAACTGGACGGACTGAATCGCAAAGCGAAATTAGAAGAGGGGATACTTCCACGCAGTCCTGGTCTCAAATGACTCCAATAATGCAACAAAATAGAATAGGTGATCCCTCCTCAGTGTCCCCAGACTGAGAGCGTTCCAACTAAAATCATGTTTGCAAACCAACAGAATCGCAGAAGTAAACTTTTAAGAGCACATAGACAAATAAAAGTGATGGATAATCACTTCCTGACAGGTTGTTTAGTTTCAAGAAGTTCTAATCTAATATAGGTCTAAAACAGACACCTTCATGTAACAAGGGAAAGAAACTCGAAATAGGATGATTGTCAAACAACTCACAAAATCCAACATAATAAAATATGAGCTCTCCAGTTTCCTAGAGGGAACGTGTTGCACTCCTTTTAATTCAAGAAACAGGATTTAGGTGTTTTGAGCCAAAAAACAACATTGGCAGAAATCTACTAGAACCAAAAAAACAATATATCCACTCTCTAAGAAATGAATTAGCGTCCATCATGATCAAGAGTTCGAGAAACTGAGAAGAGAAGCAACTCAACAGCCAGACATCACAACTTTTTTCTGGGATAAAAAGCAAAAAGATGCTAGATACGAATAAGGTAACAGCATGAGTTACCGACATACCAAATTAAAAAAGAAAGAAAGTGCAGCATATGTAGGATACAGTGCTTTGGTCTTCTTGCTTTGTTCAGTTGCCTTAGTTAGTAAAATCTCTTCCCTTGTGGAAAAAGAAGAAAATTTACATTAAACAACATGAGCAAAGCTCAGGATACAGAAAGAGAAACAATTATAAGAGAACATCACAAAAAAGAAAGAGGCTACACCTGGAAGTTCACTAAGAAATTATGAAAACAAATCCTCAGAAACCAAGAATTTCCAAAACTCAATACCAAAGGGTGCCCAGTATATCAAGAAATATATTGCTGAGTAAATGTCTTATTCAGCAACATAATGCAGAATGTAATAAAAGCAAGAAAAAGAAAAATAGGACTCAAGAATTATTAAATTAAACCAGAGTTCCATCGCCATCCAGTAAAACAACAAATAGGATTGACTAACGAATGTCGAAAGTCTACAGTCCCAGTCTCAATATTCTCATCAGTCTTAAAAAAAAAATGAGTTACTCAACTATGGGCACCATTTACTTCACAAGGTGTGGTCACAAGGTGTGGTCAACTCTACCTCTGATCTCCTTCAAATTCCCAGAAACTTATTCAGAAAAACCATAGAACAACAAGACAAGGGTAAGGGTGGACACAGAGATGATGGCATCACACATTTCAATGAAGATTGTGATATTATGACAGTCTTGAACATAAATTGTCTAGGATGACAAAAGGATAAGCTGCGAGTTCTCAAAATATTCCAATGAATGAAGAGCTTGAATGAGAAAATGTGGAGTTTTTCTTCCTAACAAAAATTATGTTTTCTTCTTCCTGTGCCACAAAAACGGCATGCGCAAGACCAAATTTCGAAACCAAAAAGGTCTTTAGAATCTGTACCAAATCTATCTAAATAGAGTAGGTATCCATAAAATATAAATAACCAAATAGATAGGTCAATTTCTCACTGATCCAAGATTCACATTTTTCTACATCTTTCTTTTCCCGACTTTTCTATCTTTCCATGAAAATGTTAATTTCGCATCTCAATCTCAATCCCATGATATAAACAATCCAAACATCATGGAAATGCTAAATTTTTGCTTTATCAGTCCTAATAAAACCATCCAAAATATTGCTTCATTGTGTTTTTCTTTATTTCTTTAGTAGGACTTTATGTTTGCATTACAAATTAAAAGGAAATAAGAAAGTAATAATTTGGTTTTGCTTCTACTTTTTAGCGTCTTTCTTCAATTTGGTTCATAAATCCTTTAGTTTGGAGAATTTTACTCTGTGACTATTTGTGAGATATGACTATCATAATCTAAAGATTGTATTTAACTTTTGTACGGTTTTGTGACCTTGGACTTAACAAGTGATAAATAATTTGTAGCATTAACATTGCTCCTGTTATGTTGTTTTTACTTCAATAAAGTTCTACAGTAAATGTTACTTAAAATTTTGTAATGGCTTTGAGACAGGCTCGCACGCAAATGACATAAGCCAAGAAAATATCAAATCAATGCAACGTCTCGTATATTAAAAATGCTTTCTCATTTACTTAGACAAATGCTTTCTCATTTACTTGATATACTTTTATGCAAATATTTCGTCAATATAAAATCCAAAAATTTCACTCAATAAAATGCAAACTAAAAGATAGACTTTTCAATTTACAAAGCTAGAACTTGTAATACAATGCAAATTTTCCACACTGTAATTTTGATGTCAAAAGTAAGTTAAATCTAAGACGCAAATATAATGTGGTAGCAGACGTTAACAACGATCAATAGTTAAATCGTGTTCATTAAGGTTACCAGAAAATTCACTCTTGACTGAGAAGTTAGTCTGGTAGACAATAACTGTATATATTTTTTATCTGCCAATGTGTTGATAATAAACATACTGAAGAAAAGTATATGGACTAGTTGAGATGAGTTTACAAAGAGTATGATTTTTTACATAAAATGGCCAAATATTTTTCTACTACATACTATGGACTTAACCTGAAAGTTCAGAGAATATATGGCTAATTCAAGTATCCTTCTCTTTAGTTATTTGTAATGCAAGAGCAAAATGTTTTTCATTCTTGGCTTCAAACTCACACAATATCGTTGTCCCCCTCCTTCGTTAATAAGACTGCTAAATGAACTCGTTTACTATCAAAACCCATGTTCAATATTCATCCCAAACTATGTAATTGTAACAATATCTGCACAAATAACCCCAATGTTAACCCACGTTTTAGTTACTAGCCTCTCTCCTCTTCCCTGGTCATTTCATTCAATATTGCTACTCAAGACCTATAGTCTCATATAATCGTATATTCTTACAACATTTTCCATTTTCACTTCTTTTTTTCTTTTAAAGGGAGGGTCTATATTTTGGTTTACTAAGTTCACTACATCTCCAAATTAATCTAGAGAACATGTAAAGAGGTCATACACGTAACATGCAAATGCAATGTATCTCATATATTTCACTATATATTATTCACCTGTTCAGGATCATTACACACTCACTGTGCGACCAAACTTCTACTGGTAAAATCTCAACGGAGCACATACATAATATTAGTTGGAGCATAAATACATATTCCCTTCACAGTTCACATGTTTTCTTTCAGATCATCAATGACAAAACATTTTCATTATTTCTATTTGTTATTGTAATGTATCTCTCCATTTAGAACTCATTGCTTCAGTATAGCATCAAGTTTATATTAGCAACAGGTTTAGAGGAACATTAATAAAGAACAAAATTATAATGTCATCCATCGACTTCACAAGTGTTCTTTCAGATCAGCTTATAGACAGTTTTCTGCTTTATCCATTCTTGTTTCTTTCTATCCGTGTTTCCTCTAAGTTCATCGAGTAAAAATAGCACCAAAGTTGTATTCCAACAGGTCTGACACATTCATATAGAGCAAAGTACTTTCTTCCAAGTGAGGTTCTGAAAAACTAAGCATGGTTGCCTCTTTTAGTTTTTAAGTGTTTCCCCACTGGTTCACAATGCCATCAAACCTAATATGGCGACTGCCTTATTCAAATGGGGAAACAGTACATTTAATGTTTTTGCCTTCACAAGTGTTAATTTGTATCGAGCTTGCAATTTTACAATTATCTCCATTCATATTTTCTATGTCTCCTTTTGGGTTCATTAGTTCACTAAGCACCAAACATACAGCGGCAAAGTATAAGAATGCCCGGTACTCCATATTCAACTTGTGGAACAGACAATGGCACTTCTTATGTAAAACTTAATTTCCAAGTGCTCCGTATTTTCTTTCAAGTTACTCAGTAGCGTGTTCTATAAAACTATAAATCCTGTCCAACAATCCAAAATTTGATATTTTGCTCTCCAAAAGGAACAGACAGGTCTCAATCTTTACAATTCGTTGTAATTTCTTATGTTAAGTAACAGTATTGATATCAAATATGCTCTCTCCCTCTCTCTCTCTCTCATATATCATGTTCATGTCTTAACAGTTAGAAAGTTCCACATTTTGCTCTCCAAAGGTACAAAAAGCTTCTTAATCAGAAATAAATTGTTTCCAATTATTATGTTTTAATGCATTGTTTTACAGGTAATTTCGAGTCTTATAACCCAACATTTTGATTCCAATTTCAATCTCAGTTTATTAGGTCACTCAAATCTTTTAATTTTTGGCTTCGATTTTGTCCCAAATTAAGTTGGATTAAACAAATTAACATTGAGTAAAAACATATACATAAGAAATCAAACACAAACAGATAGATTGAATCAGCAGTTCTGATCTTTTTACCTTACAAATCTTAACGTCTGGAGCCCATGAAACCCTTTTTGATTTCTGTGATTGCTGCGTCTTCTTGCTTCGATTCTCAATTTGTTAACCAAATCACGATATAGATACCATAATTTGCTTCGATTTAATCATAAACCCTAACTACAACAATTAGTCCAGATTTTAGGGTTACAGAGATTAGTATATGGAGGAAGAGAGAGAGATTGTTGGGTCTCAAATATAAACCCTAGAAATTGATTTGGTTTCACGATGCTTTTATTTCCCCAATTTAATAATTTTTTGATTTCTAATACTGGGTTCTGCGAATTTTATCTGATAAATTGTGTAACGTGGACACCGGATGACCTGTTCTCTCAGATGCCCATGTTGATATTTTTGGAGTGGGTGACCTGTTTTAGGCTGTAGTGGTACGGTCAATGCATTAGATTAGCTGTGCAATCCCCCCACCTCTTCACTTGAGGTTTTGATAACATGTAACCGAAACATGTTACCAAACAAAAAAACATAATCCGGCCTATTGTCTGTTGGATCAAAATACCGAACCAAGTCTATTTATCCGCCCCTCAACATTATTATTTTATCACGATATTTTCGTCACTCAATATTTTAATTTAATCCTTAAAAGAAAAAATCGGTTTATACCATATAATTTGTATTTATCGATGATATTTTTGGTATTTTAATATTTAACACGATAAATTGTAATGTGTTAGGAGTTGGGTCCAAGCCCAAGCTAGGAACCCAACAGGGTTGAGGTGTCCTATACAGACTCTTGTTTGTCCATAGGCCTTTAGGGTTTATGGGGAGAGTTTAAATAGGATTAGGAACCTATGTCTATATATATGTTTTATACCTGTTCCAAGAACAGAGCTTGAATCATCAATAAAGAATCCTCTCTTCTTTCTCAATTACTCTCAATAGATCTTGTGTAGATAGATAATATTATTGTCCAACGTAATGTTATTTAAAACGAATGAAGATGTGAAGAAAATATAAGAAAATATTTAGAAAAATGTCCAATAAAAAGTGTAGGAATCTCAAAAAATATGTGAACTTGAAAATAAATAATGGAAATAAAATGTAAACGAATATGGGATAATCATTATTTTTTGAGATAATCATTATTTATTGAGATAACCACTATTTATTACAACTTCGTATGAGCAATTCAATTACAAATTTCAACTTGAAGTCTAAGAATTATCTCATAAAGTTATCGATAAACTAATACATATATGAGTGACGCGGTTCCTCAAATTTATTATTTTTTTACTGTTGATTGACGTTATAAACATTCCAATAATACTCATCCCACGCCAAATACTTTAAATAGATATCTAATTTTCTTATGTGGTTCTCGTACTCTTGTTGTAGCAAGTATGACATAATACCCAGGGGAGGGCAAACACTTACAGTGATTACTACAACTCTTTTTCTTTGTGTGTAATTTAGTCTCAAAGATTGGGATGACTCTTCAGGAATAAATCCATACCCGAATGATTGTTCAACGTACGGATGTTCATTACCAAAGAAACCTCTAGACGAGCTGATTTACTGAGCATCAAAGGGGGGCAGATGTGGGTAGTAGCTAGTCTCCATCAAAGTGTGATGAAGAAGAACCTGCACCATAACTCCCACGAGATGAACATTTGCCAAATCTTTGTGATTTCCCTGTTCGACCTCGTCGATTTACCCAATTAATTTATCTTTGACGGGAACCAGGATCATAATTTTGAGTAACATGGTCAAAGTCGGCCTCTACACTAAAAGGAACATAACCCTCATGACTTGAGGGGTAAACACTTTCAGCAGGATTACCTATTCCTCGGCTAGTGCTAACGGAGTTACATCTTTTATTTATATTATAAATTTGTAGTGGCGTGTTTTCCGAAAGGAGAATCTTCGCCAATACTATTCATAAGGAAAATGCAATAACAGACTAAACAAACAAGATTTTACGTGAAAAACTCAGTAAAAGCTGAGAAAAACCATAATCTTGATGAGGGTTTTAATGTAAAATCCAGTATGATGCTAGTTATTACAAGTTTCGAAATGATAATAGGGTAAGGAGGTAAGGATAGTGGAGTTGCGGATCTGTATAATATATTCTCTACTTGTATTTATAGTAGATACAAGCAGTTTACAAATAAAATAATCTCCTATTCTGGGGGGGAGTGGGCGAACTTTGCGGATCTCTAGTAGCTCTTTCTTGACCAAGTACAACAACTACTTTTGGTAGGTCGAGGACTTATTGTATCTTCTCGGCTATGTATGACTGTCTTCTACTACACTGTGTTGGCTTACTCTTGTCGAATATGGGGAATATGCAACTACTATCGCTCCATTCTCGACATAAGTATTTGTGGTTGTGTCGAGAAGAAATTGAAAGCTAAAGAGGTTGTCGAATGTTCTCACGAGTATTGATATTGTCATTTCCGAGGTTAAGGTGAACTGTATCTGGTCATGTCGTTCCTGAGGGAGCAATTAATGCGGACCATTGGAACTGGCAAAAAAATATAGTATAAATAGGTGGTGTAAAGAAGGATTTATGGTGGTGGATTTGTAAAAGATACCGCCCCAAGTGTGGCATATGGAGGTGCTTGAGGATGAAGGCGGTGACCGTGATGCGCAGATGGAGGTAAGTGTGGGTACTTTTTTGGTTTTAGATTATGCGGTGTGTTGCATCATGGGGTTATATGGGGGAGGCAGAGTCAGGGAAAGTTTGCATTTGGGGTATATGTTTGAGTGGAGGGCAGTTGTTGTTAAAGGTATTGAAGGTTATCACATTGATGGAGGAGGGGATACCACTCATATTGAAGACGATGATGTGAAGGTTGGATGGGCGTCCTCGAGTCTTGGCAAACGAAGGAGTTATCTTACAATTTTTTGTTGTCTTTCTTCCGCAGGTTGAACGTTGTTCTTAGAAGTTTCGTGATCTAAGTTTCTTAGGGTATCGTTACCTTTGTTATTGCCAGAGGTGATGTCAGAGTCTGGCGAAAAGAGGCTTTAATGTCAGATTCTGGTGAAAATAAACAGACGCATTAGTTTGTATATCGAAGAAATGCTTGTAAGATAGATGTCGAATGTAAGAGATAAAGTTGATAAATAAACAATTTGTTTTGTTAAAATATGTTATTGTGCCTGTCCTTTATCGAATATATTTATGTCGAAGTATATTGACTGTGTGGGGCCAGGAACAGATTTCGAGGTTGATTGATTTGACTTTTAAATTATAAAGTTCCAAGGTAAATTAAATGTGGGTTGTATTGGCTGTGGTGGGCTATAAATATCCCTTGTTCTTGTAAAGGAGAGAGTTGTGTGCAAGCAATAGTGAAGATGAGATCTCAAGTACGTTACGAGGTGTATAGTCGTGTTCAAAAGTAGTATTGGGAATTATACAGTCTGTACTTTGGCTTTCGAAATGTTGATCGCCACTTGGAAGATCCTGTGGAACCGGACTATGAAGATATGAGTGAGACAGAGGCGAAGGATGTTGAGGGGGATTTTCAGTTTCGCTGCCAATTGTAATATTGGAGTCCTCCTGATCGTGTGAGCTTCATGTGGACTCGTGCGAAGGTGTTGATCAAGAGAGAAGATGTTGTTGTAGTTAGGAGTTTGTAACTTTATGTTGTAGAAGTATGGTAATGTAAAGATCGAATCATGTTGTTTGTTCGATGTAAGTAACTGTAGTGTCAGAATGTTAAGGTCGAGTCGCTGAAAGTTTGATTGTTGTCGAATATATTTTGTACTTTGAAAAATTTGGAATATAAGAATGCATTTAGCATTTGGTAATTATAATGTCGAAGTAAATTATAATGTGATCTGATTGTCGAGGATTTGCCTTAGATATAGGGATTTGTAGATATTGTATAAAATGTGGAGAGGTAATAAGGGGTTTAAACATGGCAAGGTATGTTCCTGTAGGTAAAATTTTAAAGTATAAAGAAAATGATGTTCAGTATCTTTGTGACAAAATTAGGTGTGCGTTATTAAGTAAGAATGTTTTTGATGAAGTTCTTTGAGATATGGAGGGATTGGAGCAAGAATGTAGAGGATTGTTGATGTTGAGAAGACGAAGGGTCAAAGACGTCAAGAAAAGACGTATGAGGCGTTATGTTCGATTAGTCGAACGGTCGCGAAGCGGTGCGATGAACAGTCATGTGGGGTCTATAAAAAGCTCGGGGGTGGGCGACTGTTCACATTTTACAAACTCTGATTTTTTTTTCTCTAGTTCAGATTATTTATGCTCGTTACTTGGAGGGTTGCCAATAATTGGGAAGGAGAAGATTGTCGTGTTGATCAAAAGAGCAAAATGGGATAAAGAGAGGGATACAGAGGCAGCGTGTTTACAAGGTTAGTAACTATGATGAATTTTTTTTGTATCTCTTTTGATTGTCTGTTTTTAAGCATTGGTATATTTAAATGTGTATAGTGTAATGGTAAAAGGAATTTGTGTAAGGTTAAAAGGATTAGGAGTCATTTTGAGAGACGAATGAGGTTAGGGTTTGGATGATAGAGGTTTAACGGTGACTATTAATGGTGTTGCTTCAAAGGCAATGGAGTCGTAGTGGTTAATAAAGGTGATGGGGTGCGAAAGATGTGCACAATTGGTGGTGAGGCGTGGAGAGAGTATAGTTGGTGTCGCGGTAAGGACGGCGCGACTGTAGGGGATATGTTGGGTTTGCAGCGAGATTGTAGGGATTTTATTTTAAAGTTGGTTTGATATGGCCGGAATTTGCGCCGGAGATGGTGATATCCGTATTTTGAATAAAAGTGGTTTTGGCGGGAAACCGGTGAAGTATATTCGAGAACTTTTGAGATTCCTGAAATTTGACCAAAACACACATTAATAAAGTATTCGATGTTATTATTAACAAATAAAATTTCATCGAGAACTGAATGTAGTTGTCAATAATCGATGTATATGTCTTTAGTAAAAAAGTTATGTACATTGTATCGTGAACTGTGTACGATTGAACTGTAATAATGATAGTAGCAGATAGTAAAGAGAATGATGTGTTGGAGAGTAATCTAGACAACTATACAAATATGAACATATGAACCTATGAATATATATATATATATATATATATATATATATATATATATATATATATGTATCATATATGATAGATACTAACTGTGGTAAAAATATGAAATTTGATTTATAGGTTCTTTAAAATGGCTGAACCAACTCAAATTGATGATAAAAATATATACGAGAACCTTAAGATGTAGAGCCCTTGATGATCGATGTAACCACCTGTGTTCAGCAGTTAGGAGGTAGGTATAGAGTGGGATCGAGTAGTGCATACACAACTAGTGTTGACCAGTTTAGGGTGGCACCTAGGGTTATTGAATTGTCTGACGATGAGGCTACCGAGACAGATGTGGATCACGAGCCACAGACTAGTGATCGAGAAGGTAGCGGGGGTGGGGACAATGATGTGGAAGAGGGTGAGGACGTTTGTTACGGAGAGGGTTCAGAGACAAAAGGAAATACTGAGTTTCAAGAAGAAGTACGGTATTCCTGGAGATATTAGGCTAGAGGAGTACCAATATGATATGATCGATCAGGATGTTCCCTTGGGGGGAATACTCGTGCATCGAGAATAAATTAAGAAAGGGTTGAAACTACTTTTTCGAGCTGACCAAAAAAAGTTGATAAACTTTTTTGATGTGGCACCTAGTCAGTTTAATCCTAATATATACGATCTGTTTCGCGTATGTGGGGCGATAAACGGTCGACTTAAGGCAAGGGGTGAAGAGTTAATTACGATGGACGACCTATGTGTGTATTACACACTCATGACGAATTTACAGAAGGCAGGCTATTGATAGCTGGCAAGGTTTTTGAAGAGACCTTTGTTCTATGACATGGTTTTAGCAGAAAGGCGATATAGCGATGAGCGATTACTTGTTACCGGGAACCATGTGTTCGACAAGAAAGATCTAGGGAAGCCTTTAAAATGAAAGACTTTTCACCTAGATTTGTGGTTAGGTAACGTAAACATCGATGTTGTAATTGTTGCGAATGTATAAACTGGTTGTAACTGTATGTTGTTTTTGTGCAGCTTTAAAGGAGGTCGATAGGAAATCAGAAGTGAAAGAGGAATTGTACAAGATAAGGAAGGGGTATTTTGGTAGGATCGATAATCTTGTCATCGACCAAGATCGAGAAGGTACCCTGTTTCAAGAGGCAGGTTTGAAAAGGTCGAGGGCGAAAGGTGCAGAAGTCACAGTATCGACGGTAAGATGTTAGCAAGGAACAAGAGGGCTGCAGAGAGTAGTCTACCATTAGAGAATCTTTCCTTGGCTGGGTACAATACCGATACGGAGATAGACGCGATGTTTGGAGAAATATTGGAAAAAGGTAAGAAGAAGAGGGTAGCAAGCGAAGTTGTTCCGCCTTTGCTCCTTCCCAAGAAGAATACTCAACGGTCGACAACGGAGGAGGTTAACATCGTCAATCCAGTTACTGTGCTAGATGGGCGTTCTCCATGGGGTGCGGGGAGTGCATTCTCAAAAAAGAAGGGGAGTGGAGAGTCGTTGAAGAACAAATTCATCGAGGAGTCTGAGGTTAAAGTTAAGGGGACGATTGATTCATATATGTCGGGGACAAATGTATTGCAGGTCGAAGTGGATAATTGCCAAGTTGGGGCTGATTGTCGGGGACAAATGTATTGCAGCTTAATTACATTACTCAGCGAGGGCCACTGCAACATGACGAAGGTGAGAAATTTTTCTGCTTTGCTATAATTAAAGAAACTAGTATGTCATTCGAATACTCAGTTTATAAATGTAATACAGATTAAGAAGTTGCTGATGGAGGATAAAGATCGTATTGTGGGTAGTAGTGACCTTGTGAATCAGGTGTTGGCGTACAAAAACATCAAGAAAGATTTGACAAGGGAAAAAGAAGCTTGATCGATGATAAGAAGGAGTTGAATGCAACGCTGAATACCTACAAGCTGGAAGCTCGGAAGGCGAGGGGAATTGTTGTTCGCAAAGCGAAGAAAATGTGTGAGAAGAAAAAAGATGAGTCTTTGGCGTTGTAGAGAATGAATTTTGATAATGATGTAAGGGATCTGGTTGCCGATGCGCAAAAGGCGATGGAGCTGGAGCATGGAAAATTTTTGGACGAGGTTAGGGTTTAGTTGGAAGGGGAGAAGTTAGACAAATATAAGCAGGTGAGGGTCCACTTTGCTTAGCAGTACGAATCGTTGGAGGCGAGGAAGGAATATTACAAGGGGTTGGTGAAGTCTGGCGGTGTTGTCTTCGAGGATTCAAGTTCAGAAGACGAAGTGTCGGAGTCCCGAAGTTCGTAATGGGATGGAAGTCGTCGGGGATGTGGTGATGATGGAGGCTGATGGGTTGCATCCTGGGGAGGTAACAAATGTGGTGGAAGGTTTTTTGAATGTGGATGAAGTTAAAACTCCTCCTGCAGTGTAATTTTTTTATGTAAGTAGTACATTATTGTGTGGAAGTATGTAAAAATGGTCAACGGGGCCAAGACATTTTTATCTGCGTGTTTTGAATAATTTTATCGAATCAAAAAGTTGTTGCATATGAAATTTATGCGAAGTCATGATATTCGATAAGAATGATATGTGAAGTGTAAATACAGATTGAAGCAGGAACGCATGTTGGCGTTATAAGGAAATGAAGGCCATGAAATGATAAGTAACGCCGATGTGTACCAGGGGTGTATCCACAGTGGGATACCTGGATTTTGATGCGAAAAGAAAACAAAATGTATAAGTTCTGTTTGATAAGTAAGGATAACGAAGTCGAGTATCCTGTAATTGGATAGTGTTCGCGGTAGAAGGAATGAATGTCTGGATGCGTACTTATGAAGTATGGATCGAGATCAAGTCATGATAGTAAAGATGATTGAGTTGTCTGATGCATACTTATTAAGTATGGATCGAGATTAAGTATGCATCGAGATCAAGTTATGATAGTAAAGATGGCTGAGTTATCTAATGCATACTTATTAAGTATGGATCGAGATCAAGTCATGATAGTAAAGATGATTGAGTTGTCTGATACATACTTATTAAGTATGGATTGAGATCAAGTCATGATAGTAAAGATGATAGTGACAGTAAAGAATGTTTATTTGAATCGTATAAAATGGTTACAATTGTCATTTGTAAAACTTTTTCAGTTGAGCTGTGTTCCATGGATATTCAAGTTGGACTTCATCTTCTGTCATCAGCCAGTAAGTCCCGATATCTATTTTTTCATTAGCAATGTAGGGCCCTTCCCAGTTTTTAGGCAATTTGTCAGAATTCTTAGGTCGAGTATTATCAATAATTTGTCGAAGGACAAGGTCGCCGATACTAAATTTTCTTGTTCGAACTTTTTTGTTATATGTTTTTTTCAGTGTGTCATGATATTGTCCCAAGTTTGCAATGGCTTTGTCTCGGGTTTCTTCAATCTAATTAAGGTTGCAGAGGAGACCGAACTCATTGTCCTCATCTGTCACTTTTCTTCGTGCAGTTGGTATATCGAGGTCTGAAGGGATAACTGCTTCAGTGCCGAAGGCTATTATGAATGGAGTGCAGCCGGTTGAGGTTCGAGGAATAGTTGGTATGCCCAGAAAACACTGAGTAGTTCGTTAACCCATCTGTCTTTCTTTTCATCGAGGCACTTGCGGAGACCTGATTTGATACTTTTGTTTATGGCCTCAGCTTGTCTGTTGCCTTGAGGGTAGTATGGTGTAGAGGTTGAGAGCTGTATTTTGTATTTGTGGAGGAAGGCGATGACTTTTTTACTGATAAATTATTTTTCGTTCTCATATCGTATCATTTGTGGGCATCCAAACCTGGTGATGATGTACTCCCAAAGGAACTTGATAAATTTATTTTTATCGGTATGGCATAGAGGAACTGTTTTGACCCACTTTGTAAAATAATCTATAGCCACAAGAATAAATTTTTGATTCCCCGATGCTGGGTAAAAGGGTCCAACGATGTCGATCCCCCATCTTTTGAATGGTCAGATGGCATTGCTAATGTGTAAGTCGAGTGTTGGGCTTTTGATGTCTTGAGCATCGACTTGGCATTTGTAGTACTTCTGTACGAAATCTTCACAGTCTTACCGCATCTTCGGCTAGTATATTCCTTATGTGAATGTTCGCTGTGCTAATGTCCATCCCGAAACGTGAGCACCGCAAATACCTTCGTGAAGTTCCCAAATTTTGGCTTGTGCCTATTTTTTAGAGATGCATTCGATAAGTGTTCCTCCGCCTGTGAGGCAATATAAGACTTTATCTTGAATAGTGAACCTGAGGCACTTGGCTAACAGTGAACGAGCTTCTTCTTTGTTATTGGGGAGGATGTTGGAGTTGAGGTATGCATAAAAGGGTTTTCTCTAGTCTTCAGGGTCTTCATCTTCAGTAACCGTGATTTGCATTGCTGACTTTGTATCGAGACTTGAGTGGTTGATGATTTTAATGTCTAAAGATCTCATTTCACTGTCTCCTAGCATGGCGAGGATGTAGGCCAATGCGTCAGCATGGCGATTTTCTTGTCGAGGTAGGTACGATATCGAGGCGTGTTTGAATTGGGTCATTTTTTCTTCGACCAAGGCTGCATAATCAACCATTTTCCTGATGTACGGAACATCATGTTGTAGTGGTTGGCAACGAGTAAAGAGTCAACGTAAACCGATATTTCTTCTGCTCCAAGTGTGATTGCGAGATCGAGTCCGTGGAGGATGGCTTCATACTCAGTTTCATTGTTTGTCGCGTAGAAGTTAAGTTTGATGGTTTTACGATGATTGGAACGTGTAACGAGTACGATGCCAATTCCTGATCCCCGTGGTCCAGCTGATCTGTCTGTAAAAAGTCTACAACTGGAGATTTTAGAGCATGCATCTGGTTCTGTAATTGAGTCATCTATGAAGATTTCTTCGAGTTCTTCCCAATCGGGATCTTTGACGAGAAAATTTGCTAAGAAATCAACAACTGCCTGTCCCTTGACCGATATCTGGGCCTCGAAGGAAATGTCATATTCGGCATTCGCCAAGGAAAACAGACCATTGTTGAATTCTTTGAGATTTATCTTTCTTCGAGAGTACCAGCTTGATGGGATACTTGGTAATGATTTTGATGGGATGAGCTTGGAAGTATAGGCGTAGTTTCTAAGAGCTATAGACCAAGGCGAGCAATTGCTTTTCTGTAGTTGTATATAGTTTTTCAGTAGGCTTAAGAGTCTTGCTGAAGAAGTAGATTGGTTTCTCTACTCCTTAATCTTCTCAAATAAGAACATAATTGATGGAGTCTTCAGTTCTGGATAATTACATTGTTAGTGTCACGTTATCAATTGGAGTGCTCATGATAGGAGGACTCCCCAAGTATCGTTTAAGATCCTGGAAGGCTAATTCACAGTCACGAGTCCAAATGATCTCCTTGTGTTGTTTCTTTGAAAGTGTAGTGGGATTTTCATGAAAAATGAGGTAAAGAAGTTTGCATCGATCAGATGACTTGGAAAGAAATCTTTAAAGAAAGGCGATCTTACCTGTAAATTTTTAAATATTTTTTTTGTTCGGGGAGATGGCATTGCGATGCGTACTTTTATTTGTGCAGGATCGATTTTGATTCTTCTTTTGCTGATAAGGTATCCCAGAAATTTGCCAGATGCGATACCGAATTGGTATTTTTTGGGGTTGATTTTCATGTTGTGCTTACGAAGGATGTCAAAGATGGTTTGGAGGTTGCTGGGATGATCTTCGCGCTTTAAGATTTTGCAGATCATATTGTGGATGTAGACTTCCATGATTTTATCGAGATGATCTTTAAACATTTAGGTGACAAGACGTTGGTAAGTGGCTCCTGCATTTTTTAATTCGAAACGTATCACTGTCTAACAGTAGAGGCCTCGCTTGGTAATGAAGGTTGTTTTTTCTTGATCGTCTTCGGCGAATGGAACTTGATTGTAGCCGGAGGCTGCATCTATTATAGACAGAAGTTCATGCCCTGCGATGGAGTCGAAGAGTTGTGGGATCAGTGACAACGAAAAACTATCTTTGGTATGAATTTGTTGGGTTATGTAAAGTCAACACAAACTCTGATCTTGCCATTTTTCTTTGGGACTGCCACAATGTTAGAAACCCACTTTAGATATTTGGCTTCTTGAATAAATCCTACACGAAGGAGTTTATCAATTTCTTCCTTCACAGCTTCCCGGAGGCGGAGAACAAGGTTTTGGCATTTCTGAATGACGGCTTTGTTATCTGGAAGGAAGTTTAGTTTGTGACAAGTAATTAAGGGATCGATACCGGGTATTTCTTGGAAAGTCCAGGCAAAGATGTCGATGTTTTTCTTTAGTAGTTGGATCATGGCTTCTTTTTCGTCGGTGGATAACTTAGAGCCGATGAAGGTGTGATGCCCGAGACATCGAATTCAATGGATTCAACCATTTCGGTGTCATGCTGCTCGAATGTGTGGGGTATTTCCTTCTGTAGTTGTTATGTTTTGAGAAGTTTTACTGTGTGAGAGCTTGTGGTGGTGTTTTCGTACATACTTGCAACTGCTTGGCTACCTTTGATTTCGTAGATTCCGTGATCTGTTGGAAATCGTAAAGCTAAATGATAGGTAGACGGTACTGCTTTGATCGAATGTAACCAACTACGTCCTAAAATTCCTAAATACTTGGACTCAGCATCGATAACTAGGAATTTTACGAACGTGGTTTCTGATCCTGTCTAAACTGGTAGAGTGATTTCTCTTGTGGTTGATTCTTTTGAACTGTTGGAACCGGTGATTGTTGTTGTCGAAGCTTTTACAGAATCTGTGAGTCCTAGGACTTTGATCGCTCTTCTGATCAACACATCTTTGGCGCTTCCTGTATCGATGAGAAGCGTATGTAGGTAGTCCTGTCCGATTTTGAGCATAATAATGAGAGGGTTATCATGAGGATGCTTTACATGGCTGGTGTCACAATCCTCGAAGGTGATATGGTATAAACGCTTTGATTTGCTCGAGCTAGGGAGAAGTTTGGCAGATTTGTCGGAGGAGGTCATTTGGCAATAGGATATAATCCAATTGTCTTGTTTTCTTTTCTTTCCTTTTTCAATCTCGATCATACTAAACTTTGGTGTTCGTTATTATTAGCGTTCTGATTACATATGGTGTAAAAGGCTAAGTCTGAATCCCAGAATTAGGCTATTACATTTAGCGTCGTCTGTAGGAACGAAGTTCTCAAACTCATTGTCTCAAAAAATAGCTGATTATCTCTACCACCCAATTATTGTCTTCTCTCTCTTGTCCATCCCCAGCTGGTAGAACACACGGTTTTGTTCGCAACCCCTGCTGCTCTTTCAGCTTCAATTAGTAGTGCAACTGAGGTCTTCTCCATTACAAGTAACCACTAAATCTATCCCAGGGACAACCCCTTTATCTTATACTTTTCCTACATTCTCATTCGGATCAGATCTGGTACCTCTGCGTCTGTTGTTCCATCAAGTCTAACTTTATACCATCAACAACTTTATCCCTCAACAAATTGGTACTCTAGTTTCATGTCATCTTCATCAGCTCAATTGAAAAAAATTCCAAAGTGACAAGTTCAGATTTATGAATAAAAGCATTCAAAGATGATGAAGATTAACAACAAAGAAGAAATAAGTTCGTTCATATGTATTTATCGATTCAACTCAGATTCAACAACAGTAACATTCATAGATCCAGTTTGAGTGCTCAACAGTTCTAACAAATCGAGCTCTATTTCTCACTCGAGCAGAGAGGGTTCGTTCATCTGACTTCAATCGATCTTGGAAGGTCTGGATAAAATTACACCCACCACTTTATCTCTTGCTAGTTCTTGCAAGATCGTATACATCTAACATATTACTCAGATTTTGGTTCCTATTTATGTTGTTGGAATCACCTTCTCTCTGTTTCAATAGTGATCTATCAAAGGTGATTGATGTCCATGAAGAGTTCGATTACAAACTCTACAATCGAAACAATCTCATCACCATCTAGGGTGGCTACCATCCTTGGGTCAGCCCCTTAATTTGTGGAGATTTATGTAACTGTTGTTTTCATCCTTGGGTCAAATCTAATCTCTCATTTCTAGGGCATCACCATCCTTGGGCTAGACCCTTAATTTGTGGAGATTTATGTAATTGTTGTTTTCATCCTTGGGTCAAATCCAATCTCTCATTTTTAAGGCATCACTCATACCATTACCATTCATGTTGAAGATGAAGAAGGAACTTGATCAGATACATCAGCAAACGAAGGCAAATCCTTCCCAATCACCAAACCCTCCTTGCATCAACGTATCAACATCAATCTTTAGTTTCTCCCAAACAAGAAAATGGGGAAGGGTCATCTTCGAATCATGGGGGACAGAAGGTTTATAAATGTGGCGATGATGTTAATGATAAACCCAATACGGATTTGGTTAATTGTCCTGTTTGTGGTAAAAGTATACGCGGATCAGACCGCATTGTGAACTCTCATCGAGTTTCTTTCGTACAATGGCGATGATAGGCAAATTTCATCGAATCGCAACGTTGTGCCTTGTTCACAACAGATTTTGCCTGGGGTGTGGTATGATACTTAATCTCTTTTCAATCCTGACCTAGTTGCTTCTGATTTAGGAGCCAGGCCTTGATTTGATATGCCGGACTGACTTTGGCGACGCTCTAGAGCCTAAATTTGCATCTAAATTACGTACGCACATCAACACTTTATGGTGTAAGTTGTAAACTTTAAAAAAAGGTACAACAAAGATGGTTGATTATCTTCAACAAACAAAAGCTCTCTCTGATAAATTTATAGCATCTGGGAATATAATCCATGAACCAGATGTATAAAATCTCATCCTTCCAAGCCATGAATATGATGTTGTTTATTCCACTCATATTACAACAGTTGACAAAACCCATATGGAGGATTTCCAGGCTCATCTGTTGACCTCCGAACAACGTCTTGATCAACAAAATACTACAGTTGATATAACTTAATGCTGCGACCTCTTCTAATGGGCGCAACAACTTCAAAACCAAGCAAATTCTTTCCATCATCAAATGTTTTCATATGGAGACCAACAACCATATCGAGGTCATAATTCTTACGGTCCGGCTAGATGATCAGAATATTCTCATAAATGAGTTCGATCGAGCTTTGGAATCTTAGTTGGAACCAATCACAAATTCGAGCAATGGTGCCAATTAATTATTCCTCTAACTATATCTCTGCCATTTGAACAAGTGGAGCCGAGTATTCAATCCTGACCTTAGCTTCAAAGCCGTCTTAGCTCTACTGGTACTGCTCATTAAAGTCAAATATTGTGCGTATATGGACTAAGATTCGATAATTATAAAGCGGCCCGTGCCAAAGTTCAAGTGTCTAATACATTACAGGTCGATAATGGTTCGTCTAATTCGACCAAACAGAGTACATATTACAGGTCGTTTATTGGTTCATTTTAATTCGACTGCCCATTTAATACATTACAGGTCGTTTATTAGTTCATCCCAATTCGACCACCCATCTAATACATTACAGGTCGCTTATTGGTTCATCCCAATTCGACCACCTATCTAATACATTATAAGACGTTTATTGGTTCATCCCAATTCGACCAAACAAATTATATATTACAGGTCGCTTATTGGTTCATCCCAATTCGATCAATCAATCTAATACATTGCAAGTCGATAATTGGTTCGTCCAATTCGACCAAACAGATTACATATTTCAGGTCCACAATTGGTTTATCCAATGTGACCAACACATCTACTATAACACATTTTATGCCAACAACAGGTTCATTCAAATTGGCCAACAAATTACAAGTCAATTGACTTAAATTGTACTCAGGGGGACCGCTAAGTCTCAAAATTCCCGAAAGCAAGCATCGACAACATCGGTAATAAACTGTATCAGAATCAAGACAACAACGTCAGGTAACGGATATAGAATGAATTTCTCAGCCAACACCACTCGCCTATGATGCTTCTCGTGCTATTAACTGAGAGCCGTCTTGTAGTGGCTTATTCCGCATCTTAGACCCAAGCCCCATCTTCGACCATCATACGACCACTCGACCTCATCAACATACACGTGGCGCATTACAGAGCAGTTACTCAAGCCGTTACACAAATCATTATAAAAACTCATCAAAACCATATATTGTAACGTTCGTCATTAAAGTAAATAGTGGTCATAAAACGGTCATATTATAAGACCTATAAATAAGACCATAAAGCTAAAGATAAAACACAGACTTTTCATATTAAAAAAGTTTCTACAGAACATCCTTGTAATAGCTAGCATTTTCAATAACATCTCTCTCTTTCTACAAATCCTCAAGAGAGGTCGGGTTTTTTAACCTATTCAAAGGTTTTCTACGTTAAACTTTGGTGTTAGTTATTATTAGCGTTATGATTACATCTGGTGTAAAAGGCTAAGTCCGAATCTCGGAATTAGGCTATTACACCTATAACACACATCAAATACCATACTTAGGCCAGTATCAATAACCTTTTCCTAAAACTTTTTACACTCATCACGCTAATTCCATTTGCCAAGATTGGCTCCATGTTGCTTTGGTGTGAAGATAACAACTTCCTCCCCCGCCCATATGCTCTTAGCCATGTGGTTCTTGAAGCCAACAAGAATTGTAGACCTCGCGGGGCCTCTACGATAATGTACCATTTCAGGACCGTTTGAGTCATCTCCTGAAGAGTTAGTTTCTTGGATAAGCAGAGAGAACAAATCATCCTGCTCATCTTCATATCTAGTCTCACTGTTAATTAATAGCAGGATCATTCCTTACATCCATAACAGATGGGACATCAACATCCATTTCATCTATAGTTGGGTGATTAGTGTCCACCCTCCCTAGCTCATTTTCTTCCAATACTTCATTTATTATAGAATTTATCTCAGCATTGATTTTCTCCCTATTTTCATCATCCACAATCACATCTTCTGAATGTACATAAACACTACTTCACCTTCATGAATTATTTCCACCGTATTCCCTTGTGCACCTATTTCTACACCCCCTTGCAGTTTATTTTTTCTCTAACATCTCCTCTTCTAACAAGCGAGTAAGATCAAACTGCACTAGTTCTTCATTGAAACAACTTTCTTCTGGGGCCATGAAATTTACATCACCTTCTTTTTCCTTAGTTGTTGCCTTACTCGCTGATATTACTTCAGCATTATCTATACTTTTAGAATACATGTTGTTTTCTTCTATTCCCACTGGCATCTGCACCTCAGCATTGAATTCTACTTGGTCAGTAGGTTTTCTTTCTACATGCCTCTTCTTCTAATCTTAGTTGAAACGACAATTAAAACTCATTATATACAACAATAGCCAACTGCTCATTTGGGCCAAGTTTGGGTTCTGATTTTCTAACTCTCTCAGAAACATCGCCGACAGCTTTTACTTTTTCGAACTTAATTTTCTTCGCCAATTATGCTTTTTCTTTCTTAGACAATTCTTTTTTCTTAATAGATGTTTCAACTTCTCCTTTTTCGAACTCCCCTACATTCACCACTCCTTGTGATGTTGATTTGTCCAGTGTTGGATCAACTGTTTTTTTTGTCCACTCTGCCCTTGTTGTTTTTTTGGAGCCATTTCTATAAAGTGAGTTTCAAATTTAGTTTTCCCACGAAATGACCAAATTAAGGCTTACGGCCAAAAAATGAAGTTTGAAATAAGTACTTACGACCGGAAAGTCAACCATAACAAAAGAAATACAGTTTAAAACTATACCGTAACCTAATACAGACGTCCCTACATAAAACCTTAACTATCAAAATATTTGCCGTAATAATTAACTTGCAGTTTATATATTTTTAACTATGTATCATATTAAACCATAAACTTGCCGTAACTATATAAACAAGGTGTCGTAAACAAACTTACGGTATAGAACTAGAAACGCGGACATTGGTAACAATCAAAATAAGGTGTTACGGTGTAGAACCAGAACAAGAAACAGTCAGACTTTGAGCGCGATGATCAAAAGAGAGAGCTTTGGAATGTTCAAAAGATGCAGTGAATTACCTTTTCGTCGTAGCCAAACACAGAGAGAGCAACGGCTTCCAAATACAAGGAGAGTGGGAGAGAGACCAAAAGTTGATCACAGTGATGAAATTCGCAGTTCCCAATGGGGATTTCGTGGATTAGTGAGAGAGGTATGAAAGAGCAATTGGTAATTGTGAATTACTTGAATTAGTTACTAGGATTAGTGGGAGAGATAACTACCCGATTACTCTGTCGGAGAAACAGAGGGTGCCACAGTATTTTTCTTTTACTTTTATTTTTTATTTTTTATTTTTTACATATCTCGAGGAATTCTTGGGGGTGCTCTTTACCATAGGGGTTGGGTTACTTGGTTGTTCGCGTTGCCCACATGATTAATATAGTCGTAATTGTGCCTATCATCTATTGACAATTGTATTTGGTTATACGTGACATGTGAAACATATTACCCGTGATATATTAAAATTTGCGAATTTCCATCGTTTTTCAAACCACAACAAAATATAATAATGAAAAAAAAGCACTACGACTCTGCTTGGTATCCTTGGAAATAGTTTTTTTTTTTTGAAATGGTGAATCCTGGAAATAGTTCTATAAGAGAAGTGTTATTATCTGGTAATACAGCAACTCCTAACCATTAGATTTAGTTACGAGAGCACAGCTTGGATGATCCATTATTCTCCCTATCGTGAATGTTTCTGAGATACCAAGCAGAACAACATAACTATTATAAAAAACAAATCTTACACAAGTACAGTAAAATGGGAAAAAGTTGATTAATCATGAAAAATCAATGAATTCTGGAATATTTCAATCATTCTTACACAAGTACAATGTTACAATGTTCAGGTGGAAACAATACACTCAAAAAATAAGATAGTTTAGGGAATAAATGTGATTCTACAAAACTCTGCCGCTTTTCATATTTTTGTGATACTTACAAGTGCTTGAAATGTTTCTCATTTTAGCTCCCATAGTTTTATGTGGGAACTATTTAGTTCCCGATGATGGAGCTGTACCACACCTAGGCTTTAGCAGAATATAGGGACTAAATATCATACTTATCTACGAGATGCCAAGCAATGTTACATGGTGAATCCTATTGATTAATCAAATATACGTTATTCAGAAATAACGTTGTTGTTCTTCTGCGCTTGGAACCCCAGAACAAGTCCATATTTATTCCCGTCTTTCTCTTCTCTGGACCGAGATATCCTTGACACTTGGCTGTACCACAACAGCACTTCACCTTGGGACCAAAGTGTACAAATCTACACCAAGAAAAAATATATATCGATATTAAAACGTGAACCAGATATTTATGCTATCAGATTTAATTCGCAAATCAGAGTTATGTTGTTTATGTATAGAAATTATGATATGTTACTTAAGAGAAAAAAAAGTGATATTTAGCACTATCTCTTACAAATACTTCAGAAAAAAAAGTTATCAGCTACCGACAAATACTACATAGGTCACATATATGATAATATCTAACTTACAGTGAGATTCATAACCAAAACTTCAGTACATCACGAATCACAAGATGTCATTCTCAAAGAGCAGATCTTTAAGCAACTAGTACTTCTACAACAAACCTATAGCTGTGATTCACAACAGCTGCTTCTTAAGGACCATGCCTCAAGAAGCAGAGGTCTTGAGACAGAATCTCCACCCGCACAAGGGGCAATTCGACTTAAGTCATGCTTATTTTATGATATATGTGGTTTGTGGGGTATTGAACGAGCATCAGGAATTAGCAAAAAGAGTTGGCACAATACAATTTATAAGAACAATAGTGAGATCAGTATTTGAAGTTTGGCAAGCCATAGGTAGCCACTATTAAAAGAGAAAATGCTTTACTACATGGATGTTGCATCTAGGTTTCATTCATCTACTAAGGAAACATAGAGGTGAGCTAAATGATGTTAAACAACATAAAACAGTGGTATGATGTCAAACGGCAATAACTAATATAATGGAACTACATAGAAATCAAAATAATAGTCATAACGGTGACCAAGAATGAGGACGTTCACAAATTACCTGTAGTCGTAAGTTAATGGTTCTCCGATGTTTATTGATCTAGCAGCAAAAACACCTACACGCGTCTCTCCATCCACTTGCCTGTATGGAATGGTCATAATTAGTGGGCATTGCAGTAATCAAATCTCAATTGTACAAGAGGATACATATATATGATGGAATTTAGGTTTAACTTAAAGTTTTATGACACAGTTCGGCTCATTGGAGAAAATACATTGTCCGTGCACTAATATCCGCGGGATAATCAAGGTTTTAACAAACACACTTAGGCATAATTAGTGAAGCGCGACTCACGCTTTCAAATGTTTTCAGTACTATGTTATTTCTAAGCTTTTCTACATATCAAAATGAACCTCAGCCCCCACTGCCTTCTACTTCACTAAGCGACCAAAGTCTCCGCCTCCGACTTTTCAAACCTTGGGCATAATAGTATCGTGATATTTTTGTTAAATATAATCACTCAAAGAGAATAATAGCAATGTACTAACCATTTCTCCAATTTACAATTAGGATCACAGCTGTGGTTCAAAAAACGAGAGGAGTTGCCCTTGAAAGTTGCATCTATGGTGAAGTCTTTCCGAATTTCGCACATGTAGAAATTCTGGTCACCTCTATATTTCATGTCCCAAAGCCTTTGTTCACATAAGGCATCATCAATAACTGAACAACAACGTACAGAAACAAGTTAAGAAGATAGAGATTCAAGTATGTGCAAAACAATTTTCACATAACATGCTATGGAATACTACACCAAGACAACAGCAACACTAATACATTTTATAAAAATAATTTTCAAAAATATTTTATAAAGGGTCGGGATCTGGGGACAACAATTTTTGACAACATTTCTTACAACAATGTCCTAAAACACACTTATAGGTTGTGATCAAGGTAGTTAATGCGTATTGCGATGCGAAGCGATCACGAGAAAAAAATTGTTACTGCGAATAGCGCGAAAACTGCAATGCTATTATGAGTATTGCGATACAGTAGGCAAAATTTGCAGATAATCCTAATATAAATCTATATATACAATATATTCATTAAGAAAAACATATAAAATATAATATAACATAGCATAACTAACAAATTTATGTAATAATGGAAAAGAGTAACTGAGATATCTACATATACCAAGTACCAGCTAACAAACTTAACTTATAATATAATAATCGTTGTCAAGTAAAAACTAACAAACCATTACTAGGAAATTCAAACTAATACATCTGGTTGAGGGTAGTTCTTGGAGTGTATGTTTTTCATATTTTAGGTTTTACTTTGAATAAGGTAATTGAGTATCTTGTTTCCCATATCTCCTGTCTTAATCTTATTAGGAAGCTTATACTTGTAATTGTATTAGATATTAGTATCGTATAATAGATTTAGCAAGTGTTTATTATATAAGTTATTTTTTCACCGAGTATTAGTGTATACTTGCACAATATTTTCCTTCTTTGAGTTTTCTATCGTGTTTCAATTAGTTTCTCGCGTTTACGTTACACTAGAAAATGTGATAATATGCGATAAAAATCGACAAATGCAAAAAAAAAATGCTACGCATTTGTGTCTGAGCGCATTTAAGGGGTTATGATGAATATGTGATGCGATTCCAGGTCGCATTAAACACATGTCACATTTGTAAGCGCATCTGTCACATCTGACTACCTTGGTTGTAATAGGTCGCGGGGTCGTTTTCACGCATGCACGTCAGGTCGTTTCTATGCATGTCACACGGTCACTTTCTATTTTAGTAATTATGCTTTGTTTACTTAGGAACTCCTATTAGGAGTCTTATTAGGGATTTTTATTCTAATGGTGCTTCCTAATTGCTTTCTAATTGTGATGAGCTTCCTTATGCCTATAAAAGGAGAACTCCTCTAGCTTTATTTTTTAACGTTGGTTTGAGAGAGAAAATACTTAGCCTTAGAGAGTTATGTAGAGTTTGGGGTAAAATTCATAAACCCTAGGTCTCTAACCTTTATTTTGAAGCAATTAGGCGAGTTTAATTAAAGGCGAGTTTTAGGTTAGTTTAATTGTGTTGAGTAATTGCTTCTGCATACGTAGAAACTAACAACTTGGTATTAGAGCTACCAAGATTCTGCAAGATTATTTTTATTTATTTTTCTCGACAAACAATGGGGAAGAAAATGCCAAAGAAACAAACGATGGGCGAGCAATTGAAAATAGTAGAAGAGTCTACCAAGTTGTTTATGGAGTCTAACAAAGAGTTTATGGAATCGAACAAGATGATGTCTAAACAACTTGAGGCGATGCTTGCCAAATTGCGTGCAAGAGCTATGTTTGATTATAGGTTTGCCATGGATGTAAGGGCGATTGTCAAAATCGAGGACATTGAGGCGGGTGTTGTGACGGAGGATTCGATAAGATTCGATGGAGTAGACTTGAAGATGAACCACTACACGGAAACGACGGAAAGAGAGGGTCGTCATGAGATTGATGTCATAGGTGGGGAAAACGAAAACGTGTTAAAAAGTTCTCGATCAAAGTCCCACGATAAGGTTGCGACCTTGATGCGAAAAGTTCACCTGATTAACGATTTCGATCATCATGAAGTCCTACCGAAGAATACCAACACCACCCCAAAACCAATACCTCGAGTCCGACAAATTGAGGAGTGGGGCTGCGCCGATTTGTTCAGCAGCGACGAACAAAATTATGGGATTGAGGAAGAAGTTAATAACGATTGCGAAATCACGGGTTTTACCAAAACAAATAGGTTTTTTTTGCCAAAATTGACAAATTTGTTGATTCTCGAATTGAAGAAGTTTTTGAGGAAACTCCGATCAACGGAGTTGTCAAAACAGTGATGAGGAATGTCACGTCAGGGAGGATTTTGCCGCTCCAAGAAGGCCAGAAAACGGCGAACCAAAGCGAGAGTTGTCGCAGGTTTTCACAAGCAAAATCGGGGAAGAAAGGTTTTCAAACCACGTAAACGGGGTCAACCGGAGTTGGCGCATCGGTGCTTACGACCATCAGGGAAGGTTAGTACCGGCTTCAAAACGTAGGGAAGCGGAGTTCTTGCGCTAAGGTTTCCGCGGGCAAATGGGAGGAAAGTCAGGGAAGAAATGACATCTCCCCACGTGACATGTATGGGTCACGGCATGCCGTTTGGCATGGGTGACACAAAGCTTGACACAGGCAGATGCACGTAGGTCATAACGCAAGTCATGGGCATGGGGCACGACAAACTATTTGAGAGGAATGATACGAAGCTTGGCATGCTAATTGGTATTCCCTCGAGCACCTGGTCTAGCATGCCTTTAATGGCTGTATATTAAGGTCACATGCTTTCTAATTTAAACAATTTATGAACATACTAAGGGAAGAAGATTTCTACCAGAGTGTATATTGATTTTTTGCTGAAAGGTGGTCAGGCAAGGGTATAATTGTTCATAGTAATGGTGAATTCTTTTGTAAAGGCTTGGAAATATATAGAAGCAAAAATGATCTGTATGGTGAATTCTCATCAAGAGAAGGGGGGAGGAAGCTCTAACATGTTAGCCAATGAAGTGAGTGAAGTTGATGAGCCAGTTAATGGTGGGAATAGAGAAATCGGAGCTGATGGAATGGATGTGGAGGACAGTGGAGGGAAGAACAATCAATGCCTTGAAGAGACTCAACAGCTTGCTCCAACTACTATCACTAATGAAACAAACAAGGGTACAACACCTACAGAGCCTACACTGAGTCCTACATCGAGCTCTCCAAAGAAGTTAAAGTGTGAGAAATGGAAGTTCCCTCCTGAAACCTGTCCCCGTAAATGCCAAGAAGGGCGCAATGGAGATGCTACTGCTACAGTTATTGTTAATAGGAGTTGGACCTCATTGTTAAGAACTCACACTACAATAAGAGGTGCTCCTATTTCTTCAACTTTAATGCAGAGGAAGACAGACAAAATTGCTGTAAAAGGGGGCTATTCACATTGTAGAGAGATTGTTTCTTGTTTGACCTTGAAGGCCTTAGTAGAGAATGAGGAGCAGTTGAACACCAAACTACACTTGGTTAAGTTCAGAAATGTTCCTTATCACTCTAGGACAAGGTAGGTCTGGGCAAAATTGGTAGTGCACTTGGCATCCTTTGTTCCCTGACAGAGCAACCGTAGATAAGACCAAGAGGTCACAGTCTAGAGTGTGCTTGAGATGTAAGTGGAAAGCAGCAGTATGATTGGATACCAGCAAAGTGTAGTAGCTATGCTGTATCTGACCATAATAAGAACAATGGTGCCAAAGAAGTAAAAAGATGGGAAAGAGTTGGAAGTTTGGATTTCAAGATCAGCAAGAAGAACCGAGGGGAGACGCTAAAGGAGGGAACTAGTGATGAGAAATTGGATACACCCAAGAAGATAGCAAGAAGAGTGAACACCTCTAGGCATCAACAGCAATATTCCTACTGACTTTACTGAAGGGACTGAGAAGCTCAAGGGTCTAGAGAAGCAAGAATAGTCAACAAAGTTAGCCTAGCTGAGTTAAATGATGGAAATGCCAAAGAAGCAGTTTAGCTGAGGCAACTGTTGCAGAACTGCCAAGGAAGGTACATCAGCTGAGGCAAATGCTGAAGAGATTAGGGAGGAAATGGCTGAGGCCAGTGTGAATAAACCAAAAAAGACCAAACAGGGCAGTAGCAGCACTGAGATTAACAGGGGCAATCTTAGTGCTAGTGTAAAATCAGTTCATTCTCAAGCGTCTTTAAATGGTCAGGGTACAACAAAAGATTCTGAAGGGTCAAGCCTCACAAAAACCAAAAGAAGAGGGCCAGGAAGCTGATAATGGAGGGTAAAACTTATAAGGATGCTAGAGGCATTACCACCATCCAGGGAGAAGTACCTCAAGGAGGACAAGAAACCACTAATACCAAAACTAATTTACTGTTTGATTGTGCAGGTTGGAACATTAGAAGTGTTAATGATATCCTTAAAAAAGGAGACGTTAAGGAACTAATTCTGCAACAGAAATTGAGTCTTATTGAGTAAATGTTAAGAAAATTCAGTTGTGAGTAACAGCACTGCCACTTTATTATTTGGTTTTTATTTTGAAAGGAAAGTTGCTTGTGATGATAATTGAACCCAGGACCTCTTGGTTTTCCAAGTACTAGCCCTATCCCTACCAACTGACCAAGCCTCAGTTGGTAAAGGGGAGATTTTGCATTGTTAGGATCCTACTAGTCGCTGCCCTTCAATCGTTAGCGTTAATTCTCAAGCTATTCTTTTTGACCGACTCAATTCGCAGAGCTAGTGCTTGGAAACCCACGAGGTCTTGAAATCAACTCCAATCACAAGTAGCTTACCATTTAAAAAAAGCTATCCGCTGTAATGTTAAGATTGACAGGCAACTGCTTCTTGTTTACATCATTTATGGCACCAATTGTTATGCTGAGAAGTAGGCTATGTGGACTGATATGCATGCTATGAATGTTAATGGACAATGGTTTTTGTTTGAATATTTCAGTGACCCATTTACAAATGATGATAAGATAGGAGGGAGATCTTATCTAGTGAGCATGTTCTCAAGCACCACAGATACCTGCAGCAAAATGGTCCTTTTGATCTTAAGCACCAAAAATGTTACGGCATAAGATACTTAAGGCAGAAGCTACTTTTTTGGCCCCAGGAGTCCCTGGCCAGAGTACAGTTGTAGTGAACATCTACAAGAAGTAGCCTGCTAGAAAAAACCCTTCATTTTAGTTTGTGACGCAACATTTTTGTGTGCCGTAATATTGAAGCTTATAGTCAAGTTGTTGAAGAAGCTTTTGGGGGTCAGGATGCCTGGTAATTCTATGATGAGATTGTGCAGCAAGTTGGGGAGAGCTAAAAGGGGGTTTATTGAATGGAATAAGCTACAAGTTGGTAACATCACTCATGCAAAGTTAAAACTCGAAAAATTACAGCTTGACATCCAAGCCAACCCCACTAACACCACACTGTTTAGAGATGAAACCGCGGCCACAAATGAGTACTCAAGGCTTACTAGAAGGGAGGGGCTTTCTTAAAAGAGAAGTCAAGAGTTGACTGGCTTTGTTTGGGTGACTCTAAACACTACTTTTTCGTAGTTCAGTTAAAGCAAGAAGAACCACAAATTCAATTCCTTCAATCACTGATGACAACAACATATTAATTAACCTGCAGTCATTGCTGAGTGTGTGATTATTTTGCAGGTATTTGGGACAGTAGGATTAGAAGTGTAAAGACAAATGATCAAGAACCTGAACTTCAAAGCTAAGTTGAGCAGTTGTGACCATGGAGAGCTGATGAAAGAAGTAATAGAGGAAATCCGAGAAGCATATTCTCTGTACTCAATTCTGAGGCAGGGGACCTGATGGATCAATGCTCAATTCTTCATGAGTACTTGGGAGCTGATAAGCTGCCCTCACATGATAACTCCACCTCAAGTGCCCTAGTGCCCAAATTGTCTAACCCTACTACCTTTAGAGATTAAAGGCCTATTTTTTGTTGAAATGTTACCTATATGGTGATTTCTAAGATCTTGCCTCACATTGAAGAATGGTTGTATGGACTTCTTCTAAGAATGGTGCTTACTTTGTTTTTTCCACGTATAACAATATGAGGGACCACAGGCCTGAAGTTAACTGGAATAACATTTGTTGGCATATTTTTGTAGTCCCTAGACATGGCTTCATTACTTGGCAGCTTCTAAAGGGTTGTATAGCTACACAAGAGTTAGTTTCTACCTCGTAAAATTAGTAATAGCAGGATTTGTTTCTACCTTTAGTTATTTTAGTATTTACTATTTACCTAGTAGGAGTTAGTATTTTGTAGTCCCTAGACATGGCTTCATTACTTGTACAGCTTCTGAGTATTGTATGGTGTATACACAGATCATATATCTTAAGATTAGTATTAGTAGAATTTTTTTCTACCTTTAATTATTTTAGTATTCAGTAGTTACCTAGTAGGAGTTAATTTCCCACTAGGACTTCTAGTAGTTTTCTCTATTTAAATCCCTCTTTCGAGTGATTGTAATCATCTCTTCAATCATCAATAAAGCTTTTCTCATTTCTTCTTCTAATTAACTATATGCTATGACATACAATTGAGACTATCTCTTAAGCTTAATATAGCTGCAGATTCAACCACAGCTATAGGTATTTGTAGTGCCTGGAACCTCCACACAGTTTTCAGGCTTCGCCAAATCAAGTGGTGCAAATGGAACCCTCCTGCTTGCAGAATCTGGATGTTGAATACTGATGGCTAAATGAAATCAGATAAGGGAGGCTTTGGAGGTTTGTTAAGAGATAGTGCAAGTCAATTTCTGATGGGCTATCCTTGAATGGATGAACCTGGGACAGTCACTTTTCATGAAATGAAATCAATTGAGAGAGGTATACATCACGCCAGTAAGCTGGGGATCACATAGCTCATAATTTATACCGATTCATGGCAGATTATTGACTACATTAAGAAGGGCAGTGTTCCTCCATGGAACTGTTAGTTGTTGTCGATCTCAATTCCTTCAGAGCTTCACTTTTTTTTTTGGGCTATGTTTTTATTAATTAATTAGTTGGGCTTGCTCTATCCCCAGCTTGTCAAGCTAAAAACATAAAAGCAAAAGTAGAAATAGATACCTTCCCCAATATATTCTACTACAAACTCTTCATTTTTTATGGACTCAGCTGCCACTACTCCCCATCCACAACCATGCGTCTGCCAAATAATATAAGTAACATATAAAAAAATTCAAAAACAGATGCTCGAGGCAAATACATGACACACAAAGTATATAGTAAGTTTAAGAAAATGTAAATATTCAAGCATATATAAATATTCCAGCCTTGCATTTTTTTCCAAACTAAAATTCTTCGCATGTAATAAATATTCATCAAGGCAAATATAGAGAAAGAAAAAATTTGTATTATTACCTTCACAAGTTTAACTTTTTTCTCTTTACGAAATGGTCTATTTGTACACATTCCAGAACAATGGCAAGCCTTTGAGCAGCTGATGTATTGGCCCCTGTCAGATTAAGTATCATGCATTATAAATTCTTCTTTGATAGATTGTGGTCAAGAACATTTTGAAGCCCTGCTACATGCTCATTGCCCACATATGTTCTAGACAGATAGCTGTATTCCACATGCAGTGAATTTATAGAAAGCGTTACTTCATATTAGACTAAGAAAATAGAAAAATGAAAGGGATAAATATATCAATGGGTAATGCTCACTTGATAATATTAATTTGAATGTGCTTCATTTTAGCCTATTTTCCAGCCACTATAATGTTTTTATGTTGCTTTTGTTCTTTCTTTCTCATATCATTATTTGTGTCTTTATCCCAGGTAGTTAGTATTGTCATTGTTTACACAAATCAACTTACTGGCTACTTATTAGGGTTTATGATACGACGGGTTGTCGCCCCACCCATATCAGTCTCTCTTTAGTTGTCGGATATAGAAAATATTTTATTTTATCTGCAAAAATAAAGGAAATATAATCTCATTTCATTGTTTTGAGGGACTTCATTTTCTTTTGATTTTGTTGTGATTTGGACGAATAAGGAAAATACTTGTTTGTGTTAGGAGTAGGGTTTCCTCTTTTGTTGTACTCTTTAAGCAATTAGTCACGGGACAAAACCGCAACTTGATTGTAATCGAAGCGTCACCCTACCCAAAATCGAGACTCTAGGGGTTGTCGGTTATGTAGCCTGGAGGAACCCATCGGGACTCCAAGGGAACGCGCACTGAGTCGGTTTTAATACGACGAAACCTAAACCCCCACAAGATGCGGATGTGGTAAAAATAAGAAAACTCATTTGGTGACAAGTTCCCTCGCGGTTACCAATGCTCTAAAACCTGTTTGTTGGGGCTGGGGAGACCTCAAAACAAGGCCTGAATTCGGGGGAAGAAAGGTTCAACGATTCAATCCCAGAAGAGAGAGACTGAAACCTTACAAGAAAGATTGCAAGCTGCAGGGATGCCACTAAACCAGATTCAGACCTTAGACCTTGACCCTTGGTGGGCGGGATTAATGAGGGCTAGATTAAGTGCGAAAGGGTCGGGCTAAGGGTTGCAAACATTAGACCCTGACTCTACCCTACCAGTTGCAAGGGACGAGTCAACCCAGCCCTTAAATGATCAAAGCATGGCTTAAAAGGGCTCAAGCCTTAATTTGTAAGGGTTGGGCCGGGTCAAAAGCTAAAGGGCAGTTTTCGCAGGCCTAGGTACAATCCCTTGGTGGAGAATTTGAAGCCCCAAGGGGGACCATATGCCAAGACACAGGGAGAACCTTTCCATAGCTCGGTTACAAAAGCAGTGTACCGAAAGGGTTAAGCTTCATGATGCCTTGGGAGAACGAACCCATATTTTGACTGGGTTCTGCAGGTTGATGAGGTAAGCCATCACTTGTTTCCTAGTCAACAACCAAACGTTGACGGGCGAAAACTACTCCATTTGAAAGGGATAGAGGACGAGGCCATGTTTTGGTTCTCTATTTTTATATCATTTTTTTTTTTTTAAATCTCTTTTGTTTTAGAAGTTTATTTAATTAGAATTGCTTGAATAAATGGATTTTTTTAAGTAAAATTCCCATTTTTGTAAAGACTCTTTAATCAATAAAAAAAAGAGGCCTACACTAAGGCTTTAGGTAGAGTTTTTTGCTTGAAAATGAATTAGTAGAATTCATTTTAAGGTTTTGAAGATCACATAATGTTGCTGTTTTAACCTTGATCTAGTTTTTGATAAAAGTTTTAAGAGGTCAAGCTTATGTGATCTTGATTCGTATCCACTTTGTGTCAAATGGATTCAAGAAATTTTAAAGTCGGTATGCGATGGGAAACAAAAGGACGCAAAGAAACCCACCACTACCGGAGATGAACTTGCATTCCTACGTTGCAGGATTCGATAAAGATTATTTGCACTTTGCTTGTGGCTAAGTGTCGACTGACGAAGATCAGAGTACTGCTCTAACAACAACTGAAACCCTAAGAATTGCCGAATATGGGAAAGGCTAAGGGAGGACCTTATCTGGCCACCTCGGTCGGAGATGCGACTCGTCGGGGTCAACCCATTATGACCCGACAACCCTCGAATCGTTAGAAAAGGTAAGGGAATCACTTCTCCGACCAAGTTGGACTCTAACTCCAATATGAGTCTTTAAAAGGCCACGGTGGAACTCGGGATTAACCCCTTTATAGGTATAGAAACCCTTGAAGACGGAGGAGGCGGTAGGAAGTTTGTCGACCCCTCCATGGTGAAGAATGTGGGAGTAAATTCAAATCCTTTGTGTTGTTTTTGGCGATGAAATTAAGTTTATTCTAGCAAACAATTCAGAAGAAAAAAAACACACACACACACATGATATTTGATCCCCTTTGGAAAGTGTTCGAAGCTCGTTTTGGCAAGTGAATAGCTACAATTTGATGAATTTTTGGCGTTGTTAAACGTAGGAATGCTGGTTACAACATCTTACCACACATATGAGTAAAATCCTTGGTCGCGAAAAATTGCACAAAAGGATCTGAATTTTGAAGATTTCAGATACAATTCTTGGATTTTACCATATAAGTAAAGATTTCAAGGCCTTCATGGGTACATCGAGCGCTTAAAATTTAGATCAAAATTTACTAAGACATTGAGAGTTGATAAGACGGGATGTTGCCCCACCCGTATCGGGTTCGCTCTTTAGTTGTCAAGTTTCGAAGATATACTATTTAACTTGCAAGAATAAAGGAAAAATGCTCTTCTTTCCTTTTTATTGAGATATTTTATTTCAGTATGATTTAAATGAATATGGAAAGTTTATAATGTGAGTCTACGAACGCAGAAGCTTAATTCGTATGCGATTAACACTAAGTTTGAACTAGATCTCAAATAAAGTTTAATAAGAGGAAAACTCAACTATTTTCATAAACAAAACAACTTTTACTAACTTCTGAAGAACAAATAAACTATATCTTCCCTTTTATAGAACACAAAGGGGATTAGAATTAGCAGCCCTAATTCTAATCTAAATAGAATTCTACTTAAATTGAGAAAACTTCCTCTTTAACCTTGTGTTGGTTAAACAAGCAAGTCCCTAAATTAACTTAGCATCTCTAGCAATGGAGAGCCTTGAATCATAAGAGCATAAATATAATTAGTCTGTAAACAATGAGAATGACCATTAGAGGACAATTCACATCAGTTTATGTTTTGGTTAAGAGTATTTTTTTTTCTTTCGTTGGACTCCTTAAGCCATAAGGATGCTTCTTTAATTAGGGTTTTAATTAAGTTGGTTTGAGAAGAATTATTTGAGATTGAAGTAGGGTTTTATGAGATGTTAATAAAAGTTTTTCTAGGGCTATATTAATTTCGGTATCTGATTATTGATTAGAGTATGTCAAAGCCCAACTCTTGCGGTTTTGCCCTATCAATTTACCTTCAATTGTATCTGCGTTGAGAGTATGTGTGAGATACTTTCACCATCAAATTTGAGACATTTAGCTCAATAACTTATTAGGGAATAACTGTTCATTAGTCTTGCAAGTAGGAAAAGAAAGGTGGTTAACATCAAAACATAGATAAGGTTCTATATTAGGAAGGATTTAGAAGTGCCACTCACATCAAGAAATTGGTTTGAAGAAGAATCAGCTTCCAAACCAGTTTAAGAGTAACTGTGGCACTCTGAGGTCCTAATAATTTATTGTTACTCCTACTGCGTGCATGCTACTTTTAACAATGATTTAGTAACATCACAGTACATATATCCTTAATAAATCTGGTAGCAATAACATAACCCCATGCTTACTTACATTAAAGTCTAAGTTGAAAAAGATAAATATATTACCTGCATACGCAATCCTCGGAGCAAGTAGCCGAATCACAATTTGAGCAGCCATTATCAGCATCTGCATCGTTGCGCTTCTTCTTGACTAGGTACACATCTTATTTTAGTTAAGAGCAATACCATAATATAAAACTACTAACAGAACAAATTAAGAATCATTGCAAATTCATTTAGACCATGTTAGGTATCTTATTACTTCCTTACCTGTATTATTCAAAACATTATTTAAGTATAAGAACTCAAACATCAGTTAGGAATATGTTTATCGGATAAATTGCATACATAGGATACTGCGCCTGATATGAACAAATGGTGTTGGCTCCATTTCATTCTCCACTATACCCTTCAACATCAAGTCAATTTTAAACTCCTCGTTATTGTAAGGTACAGGCAAGCGGCAAAAGATTTCCTGAAGAATTTTAACATAAATGTAAGATTTTTTTTACTTGAAGGAAAAATATATTCCTAGTCTTTTTGTTACCATGAAATGACTATATATTGGTACAAAAAACAAAACAAAATATACACAAATGTTGTTATCAGCTCTTGCTTACCATAAAGAGTACAAGTATACAAACGTATAATAACCTCAAAAAACACTTAATGCATTCATATTTATATATATAATTGATATTACTTAGTCTATTAAGATTGTATCATAATTTACTACGAAACAACAAACCACTTTCTAGTCTAAAACTAATATAAAAATAATAATAGAATTTACCAGTAAATAATTTTGCATTAGAAATGCGAAATGCAAACATGTTTAGAAAGTTCTGACCTCTATGTCACCTGTAACTGCATGCTGCTCATTCAACAAGAAATATCAGCGGTGACATCCAACCTAATAAAAGGAAAATAAGTTGAAACAAAAGGAAATCATGCAATATGCGAGTATCATAGAATCCTACATCAAGTAAAATGTTTCGAAAAAACTGTTTGCCAAACCTAACTATTAAGGATAACATGTGAATAACTAAATATGAACATCGATTCCCAAAAACCTCTGTGATGCAAGCAACAAGTTAGCATATTATAGTGTAATACAGTTATTACAATGTGATCCAGCAGTCCATGTTTGATAAAAATTTGGTTGGTGTATTATAAATCACACGTAGTCTGTAGGTGTTTCTATTTTGTATGCAGTGGTGGTTCACAACAACTGTAATTGTCCATACAAGTTATGCATATAGAAAAATGAGTAGAGACATATAGCTAGTTAGTATTTCCCTCTGATATTATCAACTCTTTACTTTTTATCCTTCTCAAAAAAAATGAAAAAAAAACTCCTTACTAGAGAGTAAACAAATCATATTGACTTTAACGTCTGCCAGATAATTCTGCAACGGATCTCGATCTCCCCATTACCTTTCGCAAGGGTAAGCTTTATTGTTCCCGTCAGTCATTCTCATAATTTTTATCTTATGATATCTTAACCCTTCAATCTAGCAGTTCCACTTTCTTTTTCCCCTTTTTATGTTCCTACATAAGCAACATTTTGGAAATTACGACACTTTTATTTTATCTTTTTGAGAAGGATTTAGGCACTTATATTTTAGAGCAAGGTATGTGCTGCCTTCAGGGGGGTATCGTGGTCAATGAATTTGTTCATAAATGGAGGAAATCTCAACGCATATGGTGTGACCTACTAGTTCAGATTCTCTTTCGTCCTATTTACCTCTGTAGTTACTTTTTTTTCAACACTTATTTTTTCTTTTTGGTACGTAAGCCTGTTTTTATGACATCGGTAACTCAGGACTAAGAACCCCCCCAAGTTGGCTAAGGTAAACCCATGACAAGAAACAATGATTTCAACCAAACTCGAAGGTCGGGATCGAACTCATGACTTTCCCGAAGGAGAGAGATACACGTTGAGCCAAGAGGTCCTTTGTTTACTATTTGTTTTTTCTTGTCCCTTATCCAGACCTCCTCGGCAGATCCATTTATCTAAAAACAACCGCAGGTAGAATAATGACGCGTCGGTTTGTCACTTCACCAGAATCGAGTCTTTCTCCTTTAACAAAGCTGGATCCCACCTAAATCACAAGTTTATTTTAATTTAAATATTTATATTTTGCATGCATGGATACAATAACAAGCTTCTTACTTGAGTAAGCTTAGGATTTCTAATTTGAAGTCCCCTTGTGTTCTATACAAGCAGCCTTAAGTTTATTATTTAGCTTAGTTTAGGAGAGAAGAAAAAAAGAATTTACAGATATAATAAAAGTGAGTTTATTAAAAAGAAAAAAATGTGCGGTAATTGTTGAGATTTTCAAAGTCAAAGCTTCCGCCGACATGCCCTATCAAATTTGGTATCATAGCGAAGTTTGTTTCTTGTGTTTGTATTTCGATCAAACGATAAGAGACACGAACCCGCTTTTGAGAAGATGGAAACAATGGACGTGATGACGTACGCCGAGTTCAAACGCTTCACAAGGAAAGAAGATGAGGAAAAAGAAGATGAAAATGAGGAATTAGCGGATGGGATCGAGAACTTAAACAATAAGATTGACATTTTAATGGGGTTACATATCTCCCGACGGTAAGCTACGATTATGACTCCCATGAGATTCTTAATTAGAGTAGGATTAGGGTTTCCAATTTGAAGGACCATTGTGTTCTATAAAAGGAGGCTTAGGTTTATTGTTTCTTTGGTGCTTAATTTTGAAGAAATTCTTAGTTTATTAGTTGTAGTAGGAATTTTCAAATTTAATATACGTAAGTTCACTAAATTTTGGAGTGATAATTGTTAGGATTTTCGAAACAAAAGCTTCCGGCTACTTGTACTATCAAATAATAATAGATGTCAGCATATTATTAATTGAGATAAGTTAAGCGAGTTGGGCTTGCACAATGAATTCAGTTGTATGAGTATTTTAGAGAGATCAATTTCAAAGGATGGAATCAGTTATTAATGCATAACGATAAAGGACTTTTGAGTATAAGCAGGATTAAGTAAAAAAGTATAATGAAGGAACGAAGAGGTTGACCTTCTTTTCCCAACGCCAATCAGTTGGATGCTTCCAACAAACTCTCCCTGGTTGATTTGCTAACGGGGTCACTTTTTCTTGCCAAGGCCAAGGTGCACACTTCTTATGTGATGCCATTGTACATCTTGTGCAACGCCAAGAACGATTTTGTTTGCAGATGAAGCAAACCTATTTAGAGCATGCACTGAGAGAGTAAGCCCAAAAAACAATCTAAATAGCAAGTAACCAAGAATATTAGTTCACAAAGAATTCATTAAAATGTGAAATACTGTAGTGGAAAAGATTACAACTTCACAGTATTGAGCATAATAAGATTTTATGTGAAGAGACAGATCTATGAATCATAGGCTTATTTATTGTATATCACCAAGTGGATAAATATTGAGCAGTGAACTCATGAGGCATTCTACAAGCCGTGTAAGGAAGATGTTTTAAACGAGGAAGTCGAGTCTATTGAGTGGGGATGAGTGTTGGGGTCATAACAATTGAGCTTGAAGACCATGGTGATATATGGGATAAGATACAAATTGAAGTGTATCTTTGAGATTTTCAACAGAGTCCATTGTATGGATTCATTTTTTGAAAGTACTCAAGTGTCCTGGGTTTTTTCTAGTGAGTCTTGACCAGGTGGGGACCATGAGCAATTGATGAAAAGTTTAGAAGAGGGTTATGAGTTGGTTTTGCTTTCCTCCGAACTGGGAGCTGTATTTTATTTCGCCTTCTTCTTATGTACTTCAGGCAGGAGCCTCATTGCTTTTCCAAGCGTTCTAATATATATAGCGTTACCTTTCGACGATCATTAAGAGCACGTAGAGGAACTGGATTATGTTCCAGCTTCAATAACTGAAGACTAACACAGTATCAAGAGCAGCAGCATTTGATATGGGGGAGATAAACAGGATTATATGTGACAGAAGATAAATCGTTGTCGGGATATGATTTGATCTACATTCTATAGGTTTAAATAAGTTCATAAAGTCGATGAAGACATTACTTCCAGCAAGAAAAATTGTTTAGGAAAAGGTATGACTTTTGTCTAACTTAGATGTTAATTACTATGCAAGAAGACTAGCTAGGTCCTCAAGAAGATATGTTATACTGAATGAAAAGTGTTGCTTGCACGAATTCTTTGTCCTTGCTAAATGTTGCACATGTTTGGATCTGAAGAAAATAGTTTGCGTAAAGTTTTAATTTTATACAGTAATTTGACCCTTCCTGAACATTGCAAAATTGTTTTCTTGTGGATGAAGTAATAATTTGTTGAGAAGACTAGGGGTCGAACATTCTGGAGATTGGTTTTCGCCATCATATGTGGAAAATGGATGCGTATTACTCTGAACGTAAAACAGATGATATTTATCTTGGTCTAAAGCATAATGCACTATTAAGGGCACTTCTTAAGATTGTATAGTCAATTTGGGGGCTACGTCTTAAAGACGTAGTAACTAATGTAGCTTGCAAACAGATGTGTTGAATTGTGAATATTGCTTCCAACAAAATCAGTGTGCAAGGTCTATAACTATAAGCATTGCAACAAATTCACCAGGATTGTGCTAATGTTCAGCTCTAGATAAAAGAACCCTCGTCCCGGGGACTAGTAAGTCCGGTTACGTTACTAGCTGCCTAGGCACCAAGCAACCTTTGGTTGTGTGACAGGAGCTACTCTTTTTCTGGCATTCGCCTAGGCTACTAGCCTAATAGCAACAAAAGAAAATAGTTGGCCCGTGTCCTGCCTTGGTTTTGCGCATGGAGCAGTAAATAACCAAAGCGCGCATACTGCGATAATGTCCTCTTCCTTTTCCTTTTTGAGTGGTCCGTGTGTACTTCTGTGCTTCTTTTCTCAGCTGAGCTCGCAACTGAGCCCTTCTATTAATGGATTAAAGTTCATGAAATAATATGATAATGTTCTCGGTAGTTCTAATTCTCCTGGAAGGTGTTCATGTAGGCAAAGAACTTAAAGACTTATCTGCTTTTGACATAATAATCCTAGGATGGCCAGTTCACCCAACTACATCTTATGTGCTCTTTTCATGTGTTTTTATGTTTTTCTTCCTCATTAAGTTATTATATAAAATATCAAACAAAGATATCCGTATGAAGATACAAAATGCAAAAAAAAATGCCATCTCAGTTATAATGCTCCATAAAAGATCGGCCAGTTAATTGCATGTACAGAAGGGTTAGAAGTCAAATCCTCAGTCTACCTCTGAAAACTCTCCGAAACAAATATTATATTTTTTCAAATATGTGCTACTCTAGTTTCTAAGTGTCATTTTACGAAAACAGGATATCATGTCCATATGATAGAAAAATTAAAAGAACATTAGAAAATAGAAAGTTACATGTTGTGGGCACTTGAAACTTCTTGAAGAAGAGAGCCCTAGCTTTTTCTTAGCACATGTTATGTGATAGACTCCTCCACAACCATGAACTCGACATACCACTTCTTCCCCAGATAAGATAAACTTACTACATATGCGGCATTCAGCCTGAGATGAATTGAAAGAAAACAATAGATCAGAGATGAACTTACTACATATGCGGCATTCAGCCTGAAATAAATTGAAAGAAAACAGCAGGAGATCAGTCAATTAACATATATGCTTCAAAACAAGCCCATAAATTATGTACAACTTATATTCTAGTTCTCAACATGTAGTTCGCTGGATTAGTTGTCTGCGTGTAAAAGCAAATTTGCTAACCTAGTTGGTAAGATACCTCGGAATTGTGACCATGACTCAGAAAAAACTCTTGTAATAGCATTTGGAGTTACCGATCTCGTTAAAAACGAGTTCACCTACCCAAAAAATATGTAGAAAACGAAACAAGACTATTTTGTCTACATCATGCTTCTATTTTGTTCCTTATTTCCTATTCTTTTTCATGAAGTTAGTAATACTAATTGAGAGTTATTCTCTCGTGAAAAACATAATAAAAGATACGAAACCTCTCCTGAACTTCCAGCAGTTGAGCTGGAGCATGAGCTAGCCAGGCTGAAACACTGACTCTAATGCAGTTATATTCTTTTTCAAAACCATGGGAAGCCAAAAATACATTGCAGAATATTTTTAAGATACGCAATGAGATGAACTTTTATATATAATTCATGTGTACAGAGAGGTTAATAAAGCGGCTGATCACCTAGCTCGCTTATACCCAACCATTCCTTCTTGGAGATTTCACCGGCCTCCCTTCTTGTAGGTAGGGTGTCAAGGTTTTTACTCGAACTTCCTCCTTTCATATATATATCATGGGGGTCTGCCCAAACACAGATCATTTACCAAAATTAATCTCAAATTTCTACTGTAAAGATGGAACTGCTGAGGTCTTAAGACCATTTTATTCCAATTTCTACTTTGCTGCTTTGCGAATATGAAAACCTAGCCTTCTTCTTATTTGGTCGTTTGTACAATGTGATTTCCAAAGCAATTAAGTTCATCCAGTTGCATCACTCACTAGCAAACTTTGGCCTGATGTGTGTGTGATAGAATCTGAGCTATAAACAAAGTTGACCAAAAACAGTTCTGAAATGTCGACCATTTTGCCCTTCAAAAAGTAAGCTTTGAGACCAATAGTCACATAAAGGCAGTAATAATTCCAAGGTAATTATGTTTGAGTTTGTGAGACCAGTGAGCAGAAGAAATACTACCAGACTTTGTATGTTAAGTGGCAGACAATCAGAAAAAAGAATCGAGCTTCGACCAGCGGGACAGAAATATAGTAACACAATAGTCCAATATCACCTGATTTAATATTTCGTTCTAAGGGCTTTGCACAAAAAGCTTAACTTGTGGTGGAATTTTCAACCCGGAAAGTTGAGAGGAATAATAGTGAAAACCCACGAAGGCAGTGGATAACAGCTTCCATGTAGACAGTTACATTTTCGGTCTTTGTTGATGGAGTTCCAGAAGGTTTCATACCTTAAGAGGGATTCGACAGGGTGCCTCTTTTTATCCCTTCTCATTCATTATGGCGGGAGAGGCCTTGACCAGATTCCCTTATAGGGCGAGAGACTTGGATAGCATTCATAAAGTTCAGGGTGGATAAGGAGACATTAAAGATGATACCATTTTCTTCATAGGACACTATCAACGTGAGATCGGATGTCTTCGCTTTCTATACTGACCTTTCAGCTAGCTTCGGATGCAAACTTGATAAAGAGCAAGTAATGGGTGGTGGAAATGGTCATAGCGTTGGAAACTAGCTACTTTCTTGGGATGTGGCTACCTATCTTCATTCCGATTGTGGCACCTTCTTGTTGTGCTAAATTTGGGATTTAATTATCAAACAATTTGGCGAGAAGTTGGCCACTTGAAAATGAGATATGTAATCGGAAGGGCAATCTTCTTGTGCTCATCAGAAGTATGTTGTTAAGTTTGCCAATTTATTATCTATCCTTATTTCATTGATCAGCCCATGACATCGAAGTCAAAAAGGAAGAAAAAAACAAAAAACAAAAAACAAACTGACCTCCCAAAATGATTGATGGTCTGAAAGTCGGCAAGCTTTCTACCCTATATAATTTGAAAATGAGAATCAGAAAAGTGCAGTTAGATTTATGGTCAAGAAATCTGTTTTCTTCGCATCTGTGACCAAATCTATGTTCCAGAATGCTCCTAAAACGCTTGAAGCAAGGCAATGTAATGCCGTCATACCAGCGAGTCTCCTTTGCCGTAAATGTTTTTATTGCTTTCCAAACATTCTTCTCTTGCCACTCATCTACTCTCCATGTTTTGATTGCAACAGTAGATGCTTGTCTGTTACCGCAGACTTTTCATCACCCCTCCATCTTAAGAATTCCTTCATCAACTCTCCTTTATTCTCTCAAAATCAGTGGTCCTCACTCCCCTTCTCCTTCCCCGTACTTTCTCCCACTCTATATTACTCTATCCTGAAATCAATCCGGAGCTCCATCTCTTCAAATTCTCTAATAATGAAAGTACAGATCGGCTGACACCCCATACGTGTATTCTACTTTGTGCAATCATTATGCTTTTCTAAAAGCCAAAATGTTTAATTTTATAGCGAAATCAAAACTCTTCAAAATGGGGAGGAAAAAAAAAAAAAAAAACAATCATCAAACTATTTTGTTTGATGAAACTTGAATCCCATTCTTTTAATTTTAATAACAAATACTTCCCTAATAAACAATCAGATACCCCTTTCCTAACAAACCCGAAACCCCAAATTCACACCTAAAAAAAAAGTAAAACAGCAATAACAAAGAGGGGTTGAGATTAAATAATACTTACAGCTCTCCGAGCGTTAACAAGAAACGGAAGGAAACAATCTCTTTCAGAAACACCCAATTCCATCTTCTTATCAACCCAATCCTTCACATGATCCTCAAATGACTTCCCAATACTTGGTTTCCTGCACTTTTTTCGATCTCTCTTCCTCAAAACCTTAACCTCCGTCTCAATCTTCTGATGTCTCAATCTCAGATCCCAACTACAATCGAATCTTTTCTCCCCCTCCTCTTCGTCATCAATGGGTTTCACCTCTTGAGATTCGAGTGTTGGGCAAGTAGAAAGCACTAGTGACATTGGAGAAGAGTCGATGAGATTGCTTAGATCTGGCATTGTATGAAACCCTAGAAAGAAAGAAAAAAAGGGTTTTGAGATTTGTTTTGGATAATAATGGTGAGAAAAGGGGGAATGAAAATTTGGGCGGGAAAACAGGTTTTAGTAAAATCTGATTCAGATGTCTGCAAATGTCAAATGGAGGTAAAAACAAATTTGGTTTATTCCTCTCCAACAGTTGGGAGTTGGTGATGGTGCTAGATTGTGACCTGGGAGAGGCGAAATACTCAACAAATATTAGGAAAGATAAGCGTGATTCCGGTGTGAGCCACTCTTCGGATGTTACTTTGAGCATTTTAAACCTCGAATCAGTTTTTTTGTTTTTGTGGGAAAATTTATAATAGATTGGCAACCATGGGTAAATCACGTCTAACATTTAGCCTAACACACAGGTTTCTTACAATTCTTTCAACTCATAACTTCTTATGTAAATCTTCTTACCTCTTCTCACCCCTAAAAACAAACAAACATGTCCACAAAACAGGGATGAAGAACTTCCTTCTTGTTGCTTCATATGCACTTCACATTTTATTCTTTTTGATCCCCCCAATAGTTTGTGATTAAAACCACTAGGGGTTTGAGTCTCCAAGGCACATGACTACTGTTGAAAGCTTGCATTGCGGCTAAAAAGTATGGAACAAACCAACATTTTGATGATCCAACTGGTATGCTCTGATCAAGGCTTCAACCACAACTATACACTCAACATTTTATGAGTTGCTTATTGTAAGTTCATTGTTAACACTACGAATGTCAAAATGATTGTTCTTGAGTAGAGCTTCACACCCACCTACCCCAGGTTTCAATATGATGAAAAATCACGAGATAGACCAATTTGTTATCATCGGATAGGAAAATATTATAGTGGAAACAAAGATTCAACATTACACCAGGAGAAAGTATTAAGGGAAAATAAACATGAAGGGAGTTCATAAGTCATGGTTGTACTGAGTCAGAATATCTCTACAAGCTTCAGTTTCTCGTCAAAAGAACAACTTACAGGTTCTCATTGCTGCGCTTCTGAGGATAATCAAAATTTCCTTTAGACAAATAATCAAATTTATCAAAACTTTTCAATTTTCTTTGTCTGGAACTGATGACATACTAACTCTAGCACAAGCAACAGAACATGTGAAAAAGAAATCATTTGCTGACCCAAAATGCTACATATGATTTCAACAAAAACAAACTGATAGAACACCATGGAGCAAAAATTCCTATCGCCTACGCATTCCTCGTCCACGGCCACCACCTCGCCCTCGGCCCATGGCACCAGCGGCGGCTTCTCCCTGTGCACTTTCAGACTGCATTCCCAATGAAACCAAAAATCATCAAAAGTTAACCCTACCCCATGTGAAAACCACCACTAAATAGGAAAAATGATATACCTTTGGGTTTTTCACCGTCTCATCCACGCCAAGAACAAGGCAAGCTGCTTCCGTTGCTGCATTTAAAGCATTAATCTGGTACAGAAGTAATGCGATTGTAATCAACGCTAAAGTTCATTTTATTACCATACACAAAATAGTAATCAAAGAATATAAATTAAATAGGTAATACCTTCACAACTGCAGGTTCCCATACGAAATTCGCAAAAGAATCTGTAATTCCACCAGTGTTGACATCCACTCCATAAAGGGCGCCCTCACCTGTTTATCAGCAAAAAATCGCCACTTACGAACCAATACTGAGTTGAATGTTTATTATCTGACACATATCTTCAATTCAAACTATGAAGTAATAGATCCTACTGCTAAAACGTCAAGGATCTAACCAGATGGAAGCGCATGTTTTTGTCTGAGTTTGTTCAACACGTCAGTTGCGTCAAACCCAGCATTGTCACAGAGCTGCCTTGGAATAACCTGCAAATAAGTAGAGAGGTATGATCTTTCAGTGAATAAACCTAAAGATAATAGGAAGAATTCATTCCTATAATTTAGCACGAAAATGGGTAAAAGAAACTACAAAAAAACACAGAAAGAAACCTACCTCAAGTGCTTTAGCATAGGCATTTATAAACAGCTGAGACTTGCCCGCTATTGTCCGTGCATGTTGTCGTAGGTACCGACTTATCTCCATCTGCCAAAAGATCAATAATTTCATCAGTACCTCTTCATGCATCTCGAAAGATTTCAAGTTATGAGCTATGATAAGTTGATTACATCTATAGCCCCACCACCCGCAACCACAGTGGAGTTCTTTAAAGCCCTTCTGACTATCATAATAGCATCATGGAGACTCCGCTCAGCTTCCTCAATGAACTGAAACATACACAAGAAATTAAGTTTCCTGACAATTTGAAGCAAATTATGTACACATAAAGGACCACTGTAAAGTAGAAACCTGGTCAGCCCCACCACGAAGAACTATAGTCGCAGTCTGCCCCGATGGGCATCCACTAAAAATGTTGAAACGCTCGTTTCCAACTTGCCTCTCCTCAAAAAGCTCACAAGTTCCGAGAACCTTCACAAAGAAAAGTCTCGTTCATTTCGAAATCATAAAGGTAAACAGCACCACCGAAAATCAGTAGGAGAAAAAGGAGAAACCTCGTCGATAACGTTGTTGACAGATGTCTGTACATTTCCACCTGTAGCAGCGGCAACCCGTTGCAAATCCTCCTCGGCTACACGACCAGCACAGAAGATATCCCTGTCTGCAAAATACTGCACAAGAACAAACCAAATGATGGGTCAACGCATCACGTGATGGGTCAACGCATAGTAATAATGATAATTATAGCAAAACCAAATATTCAAGGAGCACATTGTCTAACATGCTTTGAGGGTTGTTTACACAACTTCAAATTTTTACAAGAAACTCAAGATATTTAAAATCTAGACACTATTAAGAGTTTTACCATTTATTATCAGTCAGAAAATTAAAAAATTCATATCCATTACATTTTTACTTGTAGCTAAATAAGTTCTTACCATAAATTAAAACCTAACTCGCATTAATATGTTCCTGTCACTTGTGATATCATATTAAAGTTAATAAAATATAAGTAAAATTACCTGCGTTGCTAAATCACCAATTGCAAGTCGTGAAAGTACTATTTTAGCCCCACTCTGAACACATTTATCCAACTTATCATAGATGATATTCCATTCAGCATCAACAATTGACTGATACTGCAGAGGATCAGATAGTCTGCGAAAAAGCTAAAATCCTTTAGCAAATTTGAGTAGAAGCATTTATTGGCCCAAGAGAAAAATAAATAAAAGAGCACCTTATCTCTGCATTTTCTTTCTCCGACTTCAATTCAAGTTCAATGTTTAGTAAGAGTATCTTCGCATCCAAGAACTTCTTTGGTTGTTGCTCAAATCCAGCATAGGAAAATGTCTTCTTAAATGCAACCCCGTTAACAAGAAAAGAATCTCGCATGTTACCCCCAGGAACCTACAAGTGAACCCAACTTACAACTTAGGTGAACTATTTTGACGTACATAACCGAATACCAATAAAACTCAACCAGTGCAAATTCAATCAGCAGAAAAGGCCAAAATACACTATAAAGGTAAAAACGAGAGTAATTACTAATAGAACTAAAATGAAACTACAGCAAAAGGGTACCTTCTTTATCCCAATTAAATTGAGTCTATCATCAACACCAATTGCAATAACAGCATCAACAACCATAGTTGCAAAAAACTCCTTTTCCCCACCAATGAGCTTTGAGGAGAGTGTTGTTTCAGCACATTTAGCCAATAAACTTTTCTTTTCCTCCAGACTTTTCCCCTCTATGCTCACAGCAAGTTCTTTGACTTTATTAATAGCCTGAATCACATTTTAGAATTCAGAATCCCTAAGAGATTTTGGTGCTTTGTTAGCTATGCCTATATGGCGCACCGCAATAATATATAAGGGGAATGTTAAGCTGAATCAGAATTTTGCAGATTTGGTATTAGAAATTCATGCAGAAATACAACAAACTTTACACAGATTTAAAACGTATTAAAATTTTAATGACAATTATGCAAAATACTTTTGGAAGACAAAATTCAATCTCTAATTTGATATCGAATACATAATTATTAGCATGGCTTTGAAAAAGACACTGAGGCTTATGCCTCCAAACCACCTTAAATTGTTTTGGGGTTTTTCAAACTGAGCTATAGCCTCACATCCATAAATGAGGCTAAAGACATCCATAAATGAGGCTAAAGCCTCATATCATGAAAGTAGATTAGAGGCACATTGAAAGCGGTTAAGGGAGGCGTATAAAAGCGGCAAAGCGAAAAAATTTAATTTTTTATTCTCTTTTCCCCCAGAAATAAGACTTTATGGGGCCCTCTCTCTAATTTTTTCTTGGAGAATCGTTTGATGGTTTAGGTTTTTCTCGTTCACTAAAAATGAGATTTATCCTCAATTCTCAACGAAATCAAGTTCTGTCGATTTCTCCTAGCTTCTTCTATTTCCTCTAGCTTATTATCTTAATTCTCCAAATCTCTTAGCCATGAAGACTTGACCGATCAGGAGACGATATTTGCTAACGTAATTCTTAGCAACGAGTATCCATTTTTGTTTACTATATTGGATGCAGATTATAATTTTTTTCTTAATTAACTTAGATTATTTTCAATAGCTTTAAGATTATTACCTCACTAAGCTCTGACCGTCTCCGCATTTAACTTTTATTTAGACTTACACCTCACTAAGCCAATAAGTATTTAAAGGACTTTAATACAAGAAATATTTTTTGAAGAATTACTTTTCTATGGTAGCTGGAAAACCAATAAGCAAATGGGGTTAATATGAAAGAATATATAGGCAGCAATAAGTGACACTGTACGGCAGCCTAACTAGGATTTGGTATGAAAGCTGACAATCCATATCGGAAAAAATGATGTATACCAAATTGGATGCTGTCCGGTAACTCCTGATTAGACTTTGTGGATGAACACCATCTTCAATAAAAGGTTTGGCCTCCTTTAAAAACTCTCCAGCAAGAAGGACTACAGTAGTGGTTCCATCACCAACCTGAACAATACAAGAGACACTGAGACATCCAAATTGCATTTTTCACATATTGCTCTTCTAAACAATAAATGCAAAGGTAACCAATAATATCAGGAGAATGAAATATTAAAGAATATTAAGAGTATCAGTACAAATTTTCTCTAAATTAATACAATAAATTTACAAAACAATATTTACAGATACAGGCAAATGAAATGAGACAGCATAAACTAGTTTTCCCCCTGGGAAACATTTATCTCCACCCCTACACTCTGGATAGATCCCTGATATTTTAACTCCCATCTTCTTGGTTTCCACTCTTGCTTGTCTTTTCCAAATTTTCTCCTGCCCGTTTGCCTTCTCTCTATTTTGCAAAGGTGCATAAGTGGAACAGTCTAATAGAACTCAATCTTTGTCACTAAACCTACAACTCGCTTATGCTTGTAATAGATCATTTTTCTGTTAGCCTCCTCGTCTATTTTCTCCTTCACCACCTTGACCTCGTGTGCCTAGAAATTCACAAACACCACAAGCTCCGGTACTTCTCTATGCTGATGTGATATACTAATATACTAACAAGTAAATTCAATGATCTGTGCAAAGAACAGAAAAGATATAGCATACATCTATGGTGCTAATCTCAAGGCAGTTTGCTTTATTTGTATAGCTTCTTAACTCCCAGTAACTCGATTTGTGTTTAAGCAAGATATAGCACCACATGTAAGCAAAAGAAAGGTCGATAACCTATGGAAATTCTCTCCAGTGGAATACTTTGTCCCCCCTCGGCCTCACCCCCCCACAAACAATGATCTCCCTCCGTCTATGATCCTTCTTCATCTCGTCATTGCAATTTACTTTCTTGCACCAATCCCTCTCATGCCTGATATAAGTAATTTATAATAGAATAATAGGAGATAATTACAATTCATGTTAACTAATAGGCATACAAATGAGAGCAACATAATGTGGTCAAACATACAGGCATTAATGTTGCTAAATTGTGGTTGCACTGTACTTTTTTCCAATCTCTCTCTCTCTCTCTCACACACACACACAAACGTCCCTCACTAATCTCTTATCCCCTCTCTGCTATCAGCCCTTTACGATATTTCTTCACCGTCACATTGAAGTTTATTCCAAAGGGTCAGGCCACTTTAACAAAATTAGTAAATATTGACTACTTATAAAACAACAGCATGGCAACTAATAGACCAATTAACAAGAAGAACAAACAATCGAAACCAAAATGAGATCCAACTATACCCATTTTCACTAACTAACACTAACAGTTATAAAAATGAAAACTTTGAAGTATTTCTAGCTTATTTCAATACCTCAGAGTCTTGGGACTTTGCGATATCCACCAAAATCTTTGCGGCGGGGTGCACAATATCTAAAAGCTTCATTATAGTAGCCCCATCATTAGAAATAGTAGTGTTCCCTTTATCATCATGTATCAACTTGTCCATTCCTCGAGGACCCAATGTTGTCCTCACCGCATCCGCAACAAGTGTGCAAGCATTGATGTTGCTAATCAGTTGGGGTTTGCCTTGTGATGTATCTGTACCTTCTTTCAATAATATGATCTGAGGTTGCTGTTGTTCCCAAACCAACATGTATACAAAGTCAGATTCTTTGATTATTAGGGTTTCACATCAGCTGTTGTTCTACTAGACTACTACTAGTAGTAAGAAATGAAGTGTGAGAGAGAGTTAGGGTTTACTTACAAGCATAGACGCCATTGGAAATGAAGCTCTGCGATCTGAGATTCGAGTTTGGGGTTTTCGTTTGAGAGAGAGAGAGGGGGGTTTAATTCGAGATTTTATTTAGGGCTCAATATGTTGGGGGTCCAAGCTTCTTCAATGGTGTTTGAACTTTAGAGTGACCCTAATTGAGGATGTGTAAATGACGAGTTTGCCCACAGTTTAGTTGGTGGGTTTGGCCTATGATGCTCAAGTAGGAACATTTTACGAACAATTTGTTGAGGCCAATTGGCCAACTAGTTTTACGAACACGCGTGTTGCGCATGTGATCTCTCCCCAATGAGTGTATCTTAAAATAAATTATGTTCATTTTTTCGTAATAATTTTGCTTAAATATAAAGTTTGTATATTCACCCAATAAACACGTTGATTGCGCATACAGTAACGGTTCACTGAAACCGAGATTGTTATTGTCCAATTGTATTTGTCAACATAGTGGTATGTTGTTAAGGTTTTCCCATACTCTTGCAAAAAAAACCCATCTAACAGGGGTATGATGTTCAACATACTCACCCCCCATACCCCTCCAAAGTATGTGAAACCTGAACTTGACGAGGAGTATCTGCATACCGCCTAGGCACTGAATCGTTCAGCACCCAACAACTTTTTTAATACAACTGTCTAGGCGCTGAACCGTTTAGTGCGCGTAAGATTTTTTTCACCGAACTCTAGGCACTGAACCGTCAAGCATCTAGACTCTATAATCCCAACTCCCCTCTCCAAATGGCTAGTTTTTTAAATTTCACCCAAATCTCTTTAAATAAGGTTCAAATAAGGGTAGTTTCTTAAATTTTCTACCATCTCGAGCTCTATCAACTCTCTACCATCTCAAGCTCTATTAACTTCAAATGGATAACGAATTTTCCCAAAATTCATACTCTCAATACGTTCCATCAACGCAATTTCTGGAATCACCAAACTACTTCATACTCCCGCATTCTTTTTCCGCCCTACTCAACATGTTTGTCAACAAAAAGAAAAGTGATAATAGTTGTTGGACCGACCTTGAAGATCAAACGCTTGCCAAATATTGGGTAGCACACTCGCAAGATTCTCAAATCGGTAACCAACAAGATGAATCCAAGTTTTAGGGGAAAATAGTAAAGGACTAAGGAGCACGTGGTGTGAAAATTGTAGTGGCTTATTCCGCATCTCGGACTTAAACTCCATCTTCGACCATCATACGACCACTCAACCTCATTAACATACACGTGGCATAATCTATGACACATAACAGTTACAGAGTTCTATTCATCACTTTCGACCTCTACATCAAACAGTTCGAGTCAACAAATGTACTATCATCAATGAAGCAGTTACAAAATAGCAAGATCAGAACGTTACGCAATCAACTCAAAGATTATCAAATATATATTGTAACGTCCATCATTAAGGATAATAATGGTCGTCAAACGGTCATATTATAAGACCTATAAATAGGACCAGATAATTCAATATGAAGGACAGATAAATGCTCACTCAACACTCTATACAGAAATATTAAAAATATCATTTATAATAGTTAGCAATCCTCAATAAAATATTTTTCTCTTTCTAAATCCTCAAGAGAGGTCGTGGTTTTTAACCTATTTAAAGGTTTTATACGCTAAACTTTGTACTAATTGTTATTCTTTGTTTACTACTCGTTATGTATATCTTGGTGTAAAAACTAAGTTCAGATCACAAAATTAGGCTATTACATTTGGCACCGTCTGTGAGAACGAAGTTCTCAAACTCATTATCTCATAAAATAGCTGATTATCTCTCTACAGAATGATGCTTCCAGACCAGAGTATGCCGATTTCTCCAGGAGAAGGAAACGCCGTACTAACAGAATTGTGGGCCAATCTGAACTCCAAAACTGAAAGACGGGCCACTCTGGAGCAATAGCTGATAGGCGAACAAGATGCGTTGAAGGTTCTGCAGAGTCAACAGATTGTAGCCTAGAAAAATAAAGGCGTACTGCCAGCTGTTTCGTAGGTTTCCGTTCTCGACAGGATATGACCTCACGCAAACAATCTGGGAGGTGAAGTTCGATCTAATCATGAGCAACATGGGGGCGTGCCCGCTCTGATACAAGAAGTCCACCAAGAAGTTGATGGAGGTCTTGCTGGAGTTAGATAAGCAAAAGAGCCACCCCAAGGAACGTGATTGGCTAAGTGAAGGAAGTAATGACTACAACCCTTGTAAAAGACGTATCCCACACCTGACCACCACAGCTTGTTAGTACGTGACTCAGGAACATGTTGAAAAACATATCAAATAACTGTTCAATGCCTAGGCTCAAACCACTAAAGGCATTCACAACAGGCTACATAATAGTTTAATTGCTCAGGAATTATTGAATGACAAGATTCCTACCAATTTCCATACACCAAAAATATAAGGGAAATGATCCAGTGGAGTACATTCAAGAATTATAGGACACTCTAGGCTTATATTCTACATCCAACCACATTCTATGCCGACTTTTTCCTACCAATTTTCTAGGTGAACTTTGCGATGGTTCCATTATCTACCAGAAGGGTCCATTACAACTTTTAAACAATTGAGGGAACTTTTCGTCAAGAACTACTCGCACAACAGAGATAAAGATGAGAATTTATATTTTATGTTCAACCTTAAGCAGGTACTAGGGGAAAAGCTCGAAACATTTACTAAGAAATTCATGGAGTTGGCCAGGAAGGTGGACCGACTCGATCAGAAGATTACAATTTCAGCCTTCACCAATGCTTTACTCGTGGATAGTAGGGCGAAGGAGTACCCGATTCTGAATAAACCTAGAACTTTGGAAGACATGATCGAGAAGGTTAACGGATATATCAATCTCAAAAGAATGGTATCCGAAAGACACAAAGCTCAGAAATCAACCTTGACAGCGCGAGATCAATCCACAGGCCAAGATTTTAATCGCGCTGCTGATCACGGAGGAGATAGGAAGAAGACCAAATCTAATGACGATCGACCTCAGAAAGGCAGTAATATGCCAAAACCATGTCTTCCCAAGATGACTATTACCATAGCCAACATATATCTTATACTTCAAAAGGATAAGTTTTTTCACAATGCCCAGTATCTACAACCCATTGAGAACAAACCATATTGCATACACTACAAAGTCCAACATCATGAGACGAAACATTACTTCGCTTTACAACGACTGTTAAAGTATATTTTTGCGGATGGACGAATGCACGAGTACATCGTGGACGTTGAAAGTTATAAGAATGGGAGTTACAAGCTTACTACGGAGATCGTACAGGTCGAAGGAGTAACAGAGGAGAAACATTTATACCATATCTCCCTTAGCCACTTTATTGAGACTCACACTATTAACAGGTCGATTAGATACAAAAGACGACGTCTCGGCCAATGCCACGATTTATCCATGGTCGATAAAGAAGCTCGGTTACTCCCCGCATCCAGTTCCCAACGTATAGAGATCTATTTCGTAGATTGCGACGTTCGACATGTCAACTTTTCTCATCATGATCTACTCGTGATCATATTGAAAATTATAAATGTCATACTACATACAATGATGGTAGATACTGGCAGTAGTATCGAACTGCTTTTCCAAAGTATATTGATCTGATGGGACTAGCCAATAAGTACAACCTAGTGACGTCGATATCAGTGGTTTCAATGGCTTTAAAGAATAACGTGTATGAAAGATAATACTTCCTATTACAGTTGGACTGACAACAGTTGACGTAGTATTCTACGTTATTAATGCGAGATCACATTATTTAGGGATAATGGGACGCTGCTGGCTGCATAACATACGAGTTATCCCATCGACCTATCATTTGGCGTTACGATTCGATTGGAATGGCGGCATTTACGAAATCAAGGGCAATCATAAATTAGTCCGAGCTTGTGAACATTATGTTACCACTGTGATAAAACCATCAATACCACAAACTCGCATACAATTACAAAAAACCACAGGGAACATTACAGAAGACATTACAAAGAATTTTACATGAAACGAACTACCAAGCGCAGAAATTACATAATACGTCGAGATCAGTAGAGATAAAAGGGGCACCTACATTGGAACTCTTTTTCCCATGTCTGAGTACAACGCTCTTATTCAATTTCTCAAAGACAACAGTAATGTCTTCGCTTGGACATTTCACAAAATGCCATGCATTGATCCAAATTTGGCTTGCCATAAGATTAGTTTGAAAGATAAAGCTGAAGTAGTCAAGCTAAAATAGAGAACTTTAACACCGAGACTTCGAGAAGAAGTTAACAAAGAGATCAATAAACTCATTGAAGTTGGTTTTATCCAAAAAGTCAACTACCCAGAATGGATCTCGAACATTGTCTCGGTACAAAAAAAATATAGAAAAATCAGAGTCTGCTTGGATTTCACAGACCTCAATAAACATACTCCAAAAGATAGTTTTCCATTTCCTATCATCAATCATATGCTCAGTTCTACCGTAGGACACGAACTCTTATCCATGATAGACACCGCATCAGGGTACAACCAAATACCTCTGTTATCCGAAGATCAAGAAAAAATAGCTTTTATTACAGAGTATGGATTGTATTGTTACAAGATCATGCCTTTCGAACTCAAGAACGCAGGAGTCACTTACCAAAGATTGATGACATAAATGTTTAAAGACCATCTTGGGAAAATAATGGAAGTGTACATTGATGATATGTTGTGTAAAAGTCTCAAGAAGGAAAACCATCTCGCAAATTTACTCACGGCTTTCAAATTTTTTTAGTTTTACAAAATGAGACTCAATCCTGACAAATGCCAGTTCAAAGTCCAATTAGGAAAGTTCTTGGGACACTTGATTAGCAAGCAAGTCATAGAAGCTGACTCATATCGTATTCGTGCATTGTTATTTATGCCTTCTCCAAAGACAAAGAATGACGTACAAAACTAGCTGACAAGATAGCAGCAATCAATCATTTTGTCTCCAAGTCTTCAGATCTATGTTGATGGTTATTCGACCTACTGCATGAAGAGACAAAGAAAAAGAAACCTAAAAAATATCATGAGATCGAGTGGACTGCAGAATATGGAGTAGATTTTTAGGAACTAAAATACTATTTGGGAAAGCCACCAGTTATGAGTACACCCATGAAAGAGAAAAACTCACCATATATCTTGCCATTACTGATGAATCGCTGAGCTCAATCCTCATTCAACTTGATAAGAAGACCGATAAGCATGTCTACTTCATCAGCAAGACTCTCATTCTGGTAGAAACACGATATACTAAAATTGAGAAACTACTATTAGCTCTCATCTATACATCGCAGAAATTAAAATAGTATTTTCAAGCTCACTCAGTTTGAGTAATAACAAACTATCATTTGCGCAAAATCTTGTCCAAACGAGAGAAATCCATACAATTACAATAATGGTCGGTAACTTTTGATAAGCACGATATACATTTTAAACCATGACATTCTGAAAAAGGTCAAGCAGTAGCAAATTTTCTTGCAAACTTTTCCAGTAGATGATCCTTATTGGGAAGAAGATTATACCGACATCAATGAGGAATAGTTCGAGGAAAAGTTTGATTGAATATCCATGAAAGGTTGGCGCCTTCTAACTGACAGTTCTGCCAGACCTACTGTGTCAGGCATCGACATCGTTCTTATCATGCCTTCTAATAACAGAATTGAAAAAGTAATTAAGCTCAAGTTTGAAATCACCAACAATGAGACCGAATATGAGACACTAATCCACGGTCTAGATATGGCTTTGGATTAGAGTTTCCAAATTATCTTTGTACACAGATTATTTACTCATAATGAACCATTATTACATGCTTAATTCCTTCCTACAGTTATAATGCCTCAATCACTTAAGCTATCAGGCAATACATCGCCACGCAAACTTTCCCTACGAAGTCGTAGACGCATCAACTCTGGCATCTTCCTTGTAACAATTTGTTTTCCTTCTTTAACCTTACTCTTCGTAAGAACACCAATTCTTGACATCATGCGATCCAGATACTCAGCTCGCATCAACCGTATCTCACATTGAACACCATTGGCAACCAGGTTGTCATATGCAGTTTTGCTTTTTTACTTCCAGTCTCTTAAACTCGGACATAAAGAAGGAGAGTACTGCAGTCATCTCTCTCTCTCATGCATATTACTTGCCTCACATTTCACCTTATCAAGAAGAACAAGCTTTACAATTTTTCCCTTAGCCTCCTTCAGCATAGCTTCCAAACTTTTATAGCGTTCTTCCAACAATTATTTTTCATCCAACGTCGTATTATTCCGAGTTTCCATCACTGTCATGAATTCATCTATATGGGAAATCAAAGCCATTGATCCCTCCATTGTAGACTCCTCATGACTTCTCTCTACCAAACTTTCAACAAGCTTTATTTCAGCTTTGAAAAGATCAACCTCTAACTTGGCCTTCGCGTTAAGCAGTTCCCCAATTTCTTTCTGGAACTTCAAAGTATTTAACTCCAAAGTTTAAACTGAATCCTTTATAGTCCCTATTATGAGCCACTGCCTTTTTATTAATTCATTTTGTTCACTATGCAACTCTTATAACTCTTTTAATTTCATGGTAGTAACATACCATAATCATTTGTATGTACGAGCATGTTCGTCTGCCTCCCTCACAGTAGCTCGCACATAAGTTATTTCAGCATCAAGCGTATTTATTTGAAATTGCAAATCTTTAATGTTATCTTTTTCTTTCTTCAATACCGCCAGCAACTCTTTCACTTTAGGTTGCACCGATGTTGGCTCCACCTCCTGTTGGGTTCTTCGTTCTGAAATGTCCAACTCTTTTTTTCTTATAACTTTTTTTAACCCCTCTATTTTTCTTAGCTCAATGGCTAATTCAGCCTCCTTATCTTCTAATTTTTTGGTCAAACGAGCCACTATGCTTCGTTCCTCAGTTATATCACTTCCATTTTCTCCTTTACATCAGTAACCCTTTTTAGTGCTTCCTGCTGACGATTCAGATCAACGTTAAATTTTTCATTCAAACCACGTAACACTTCGCACTGGTTCTGCACCTTTGCCAGTTCAACCTGCTACAACAGTCAACTTTCATATACATGCTAGTTCGCGTGTTCAAATATATTATATGCCACAGTTAACAAGTTTACCCAAGCACATAATATTTGAGTAATATCGATACATTGCCATATCTATATGATCATCACAAAGAACATATTTTATTTATCATCAAAATAATGCACAAAGATCTAATGCATATGCAGGTTTGATAAGAAACTAGACTACTTTACTTTCATTTCTTCAAGCTATGAGAGGATTACCCCTTGTCTCTCGAACTCTTTGATTTATCTAATTGAATGTCTATAAGAGCTATAAAGGTCACCACCTCCTTTTGGCGTTGCTTTTGCCTTGACCAAGGTATCAGGCTCTCGACCTCGTCCTCGTCCTCTTTCGACATAATTTATCTTGATTTAGGAACAAGTTTTTCAATAATCTTTTCCTCTTCATCTTTTGTAAACCACATATTTTCAGTCTTTGCATTCTCTACATCAAAATCCTTCCCACAATCCATTACATAATTCTGAAATTCGTTCTCTACCCTCACCAGCTCATCTCAATTAAACTTAATCATATTTTCTATATGACGTTCATGCTCTGTTTGAGCTGCGATGGATACATATGCTCCTTCAGCTGCATATATGCGCCTTATACAAATGCTTGCGTATTTCTTTCTATAATACACCTAATGCCCTCACATCCCCTTCTATCTTCTTTCGAACAGTTATTTCTTTCGATAATTGAGTCGCTAAAGACATTTTTTGCTTCATATGTTGCGTCAATACATCTTGCAATTCCTTTATCTCCCCCTCTGACTTCTGTTGAACTTCTATTTGCTCTTTCCTTATCCTAAAAAACACAATCCTCATTGCCCTTTGGTCCTATATAAAGCCAAAAATATCAGGTAAAGGTCCTATATCACCCCATATAACGGATACCCCAGCCCGAGTTGAACATTTTTTCGCCTTTACACTATGACGATTATGTGCTTCTTGAGCTAGAAACATTACTCGAACTGGGTCAGGTACTATACCCTTTTTCCTTCAAGAGCTCTACATAAGCTTTTTTTAAACCCCGTTCACTATCTACTTCGACCTCAAAATACAATGTCAGAGCTACCAACAACTTTAGATACCTAGCCTTATTACTTGAGTCACTGAAATAGGTCAAGTCTTTTAGTTTTTGTACCAATGCCCCCCTTCCTCTTCCTTTCTTAAAACCTCATCCATTTTTATTTTTATCTTACCACATCTACACTGAAGGTCATATAATTCTTTAAAGTTTTTCTATGAATTTGACTTAAACTGCCTTATCTCATATTTAGTTTTATTAAGTACCTATTGAATACGAGCCACAAAATCACTCGCTCTACCCAACGATCTTTCCAGGTCATAAATAGTTTTTCTCAGCCACTTTACCTCCTACATAGATTACAAATTTCTTGTTATCATACAAACATTCAAACATAGCATAATAAAAAGTGCTTATCAAATGTCATAGTTTTAGACCACACAAAATGTAATCTCCTCCCAGTCAGGACCGAACAGTATAGTTTGCAACAGAATACCACAGATTAATTAAAGATTCTTGACAGTCTCTACTGATCCACTTCTTCAGCAGCTCAAACTTGTTTAGATTGAGAAGCATGTACACTGGCTGTAGCAACAACATCTCCCCCCACATTGTCCTCTGCATCCAAACCAAAGACTATCTCCTTATATCTGCCAGTTCAATCCAACTCTACATCCGCAGCAGTCAACCCAAAGTAATAATAGGATTGGACAAAATAGTATCTTTTCGCCCGTAACTCAGTGCATGCTTGTGAGATAATCTCCTCACGCTCGGACAACTCTCTATACCGCTCTTTAGCAGCCTTTGAGTCTTCAGCCCTATTCTTTTCTCTATCTCGAGCTCTCCTTAAAGCTCTTTCATTCGAGCCGTTTGAGCATCCAGCTTGCGAGTAAGCTCTCCGATCTCCTGGCTCATTTTCTCAATAAACTTCGTAGTCTCCTTCATCAGTATCGAGAACTACCAATACAAACACACGAGTTCAGAACAACATATATCACATCACAAGTACAATAACAGAAGGATATCAATACATACCGCATAAATTTTCTCTTGAAATATATCACCGAGCTGATGCAGATTAGCCCCCGCCACCGTACAATATTTTTGCTCTATTTTTCTCATCTTGGCTACAGCCTTGGCACTAGTATGGTCACTGCCTTCACCCTCATCCTATTTCCCTTTTAACAAACCCTTATCCGCATCTAAAGGAGCCACCTCACTTACCACTTGCCCCTCCACTACATCTCTAGTAGCAGGTTTACTGATCTCTTTCTCTGGGGCCACCACCACTGTAGAAGGCGTAGTTTCTGGAGCTGGTTTTTTTAACTTCTGAATCGACTGCTTCATATTTGTATTCTCCGGCTGAGGCAGAGGAAGACTAATAAAATCGTTTACAAAAAGGCGGGTCTTCTTCTTCTCGCTAGCCATAGCTCGATTCTCATGAGCTCGTTGAACTTTGGGCACTCTAGAGTCTATCTACTCTCTTATCCCTTCGGATACTTAATTCACTAAGTACTTGCTTTAGATTGATCTGCTCAAGAGCTACACAGTCGAACAAGCTGGTGTTATCAGGTAGGGATTTGGGATTAGGACCTGATAAATAAGAAACAAGAACACGATTAGCAGCTCGAAAACAAACTGATGGTTGGTCAAAGTTGACAAATGTTACTTACTAAGATTATAATACTTATGGTTCAGGATGAGCACTAGTTCATCTAGAACCTGCATATAGTTGCCCCCTACCCATACAAGGTGGTCATTCCATAGTCTCCCAGTAGACTCGAAGTCAAAGAACTTTGGCCTAGAAGAATCACTATACAGGTAACCACTATTTTGACCTTTGACAAACTTTAGTTTATAAAATTTTAGAACGTCATTCGCTTCGAACTGCTTGGCGGTTCCTTCCCATTCCATTTATCATTCAGTGCCTCTCACACCCTTATTATTTTATATACATTCCAATTTAATTGGGTAGGGTAGCACTGCAATACATTCATAACCCCATTCTAAAAGAAGGTTAGAAGAATCCTCCAACCATAAACGACCTAATTCAGATAGATCTGCCATCCCCAGACCATTATAGTACGAGATATGTACATCTACATTAATACCCTTTTCTATGTTCTACTTATCCAGACAAGGAACTTGGTAGTACACCATTTTCTTACCTTTCCCTAGCACATATACCCTAAGCCACCTATAATGGCCAAATTCCGTAGCTCGATACGATTTGGAATTAGTTATCACACCAATGATCCTATAACAATATGATAGCAAGAAATTGAAACAGGTGTTTTTAGCGTATAAAACCTCTGAATAGGTAAAAAACCACGACCTCGTGTGGATGATTTTTGTAAAAGTCTCTTTATAGCTTTAAGTGGGTATCTTTATTACAAGTGATCTCTAGAATATAGAAATGTCTTTGATCTTGTAAAAAAGAAGTTTGAGTAATTTTTTTGGTTCTTGTATCTTCTGAAACTTCTCCTTTTTATAGGCTTTTCCCACACCACTTCGTCGTGCTGGAGCACGTCTTCCGAATAAAGTAGTTAGTGGCAGTTGACTGAATAACTGACGAGTTCATGGGAGATAGGTGTATTCGACTGAATAATGTTTTTTGGGTTTAGCTCGATGTAATTTGTTATGTAGTTTGTGAGGTTGGTTAGAATGTTTGACTGGAATGTTGTGTGCTGAAATAACGTGAACTTGAGATGGAGGTAATTCGAATTGAGTGAGGTCGAGGAATAAGCCCCTACAATCGCCCCCTCACAACCGAAGTCACGGGTGGCTTTGGTTTGGAAAGAAGATGTAAAAAATTATAATCTCGAAATGGAGCAATGATGACATTTGACTGGGTAGAAGTTACGTGGTTTTGGGAAGTGATAGGTATTACATGATGGTGCGGATGTATGTGATGGTCTGAGTTTGAATAGTCGCGTCCGTAATTAATGATAACGCTTGGGAAAACGTACATGCACAATAATGTTAGGGTTATATAAAGCGTACATTTACCACCTTGCTTGGGTAAATTCTTGCATGCGTAACGCTTTCTGAAATGGTGAAAACACGAAGTATGGTTCTTGAAGAGAGAATTGCGTCTGAAGTGCAGCAGTTAAAGTTGAAGTACTTTGGTAATCATTCTCTGGAAATGGCGATCCCAACGCCTGTTCCTCTGACGTATCGTGGCTTGTCGGGAGAGGAAGCGGTTGAAGCTGAGGGAGATTTCTACTAGAAGTGGAGATTTCATGTTTTTGTCTTGATGGGCGAGGAATGTGGGCCTATCTCCGTACCCTTGCGGAAGACAGGGTTAGGGGTTCATATGCAGGCAAAGGTATATCTGCGGGGCAGATGCACTGATTTTTTGTGGTGCCAGGGATTCTAAGGTCAGGCCCTCTTCATCTCTACCAACTCTGCGGTGGTGGTAGTTATAGAAGGGCGGTGATGGCAGTGGAGAAGGAAAACTGGTAGGAATATTCTGCTGAGGCATTTCCATCTTGGTTTTGTGCTCTGAAGATCTTTCCATCTTGTTTTGTGGGAGCACACTGAGTCTACTGTTCACATAATCCTCGCCTGGAGTTCGATTGTGCTTCATTCGAGCCATGTGAGGAGGGCTTTTTGTTGGTTCCACTACTTTCTTCGCGTCAGGCTAAAACATCACTGAAGTAAGAAGAACTAGAAAAGTTTACGCCTCGTTGTGCCTAGTCGACCTATAGCTTTGAACAATCAGGGAAAACTTGTTATCTATAAAGTGCATGAAGTTCCGTGCCGGATGGATAACATGATGTTGTATTCCTGTGTGAAAACTTGTTATCTGTAAATCATGCTATGAATAATATGAATAAAAATTGATTCTCACAAATTTTGTGTATAGAATCTTTCTTGATTCAATTTGAAACACGTTAGTTAAATAACTTTTTGATAAGTGCTGAAACAACGTTTGAACTGCGATGAATAAAAGATCTATGATTTAACAGGAAATGAAATAAGAATTGTAGATATATGTTAATTCGAGCTATTTTTAGGTCGGTAGAGATACTTTGCATAAGGTCGATTGTACTACTGAGGGGATAAGTTATAATAAGTAAGTCCAAGATCTTGGGTTTCTGTTACGCGATACTAGGTAATAACTGAGTGAAAGAAGTAAGTGATTGGGAAATCTTATAAATACTGATAGGATGACCTGCAAAAGCTCAGGGGAAGGTTAGGATGGTGCGAACTCGATCTCAGATGATTCGTCATGTTGTTGAAGGTCAACTAGCCAAAAAAATTGCTGAGGAGCGGGAGAGAATTTTTGGCTCGCTCGGTTATGATGCTGAGTTACCGATAAGGGTGTGCCAGCTTGAAGGGTTAGATATCAGGAGTAGAGAACTTGAGTATGCTCGCTACTTCTATGAGTCATTCTTTCGTGTATTCAGGAGGGATCTGGCATAATGATAAAGGTTGGTGGGTCTGATTGCTGAAGTAGAGATCAATTTTGAAGATATGAGGACTGGTGAATGATGCATGTTGCTAAAGTTTTCATGATCGTGATGGGTACTGTTTAGATGATCTTATGAATAAGCTAAATGCTGGAATGCAGCAGAAATAATATAAGTCAATTGGATCCTCAATAGGTAGGGGGGATATGTTTTGAAATTGTTAAGTAAGCAATTTGAGTAAATTTGAATACTTGTATGATTTTGAAAATGACGTCAATCACCATAAGTATGATAAACAAGTTCTGTGAAACAAAAAATACGTGAGTGCAGAAGCTTCTAGTTTTATTTTGTATAGAAAATAATATAGAGCTCTGACATCTCACAGTACAAATCATCATGAGTGAGGGGACGTTGAGAAAATATATGGAAAGAGGGCAACAAAACACGTTAATAAATGAGGAGAGTTGTTATGATGGAAATGTGGTTTCATCGAAAAGGTAGGTCATTTTACCACAAAAGACTTGGAGAGCAATCAGATGGGTAGGTCATTTGTTAATGAGCTTTCAACCTCTAGTAGGACGAACGAGTCTGATAGCAAAGGGGAGGATGGATTGGAATAATTTCCGGGTTTCCCTGGTCAGTTGGTATCTTATCCTCTGGGTTCTGATGCTTTCAGAGAATTTTGTAAAGCCAATGGGGCTATAGGAGGTAAGTGGAGTAAATGTGTAAAGTTTGCCGGTATGTAGTTTAGGGGTTGTACAGTAGCGGAGGGCGATGAATATTTTTACCTTTTGGCAGATTTAGAAGCAGAAAAATGAGGTAGGGGTATAGACGAATAAATCTCATTAGAGTACTTCGATAGAGATATCCGGAGTGACCTTTCAGAGGGTTTTCTGTATTACCTACCTCAATTAGAGTATGGGTTGTGCCTCCCCCTCACCAATTTGGCGAAGGGGTTAATGAATGCAATTGGGGCATGTCCCATTCAAATGAACGGGAATATGTGGATGGTCATAACTGTATGTGACCATTTGAATGATAGGTGGGAAAGGGAGAACAAAGTAAGGAGGATAACCCTTGAGGACATTCTGCAGTTTTATGGGGTAAAGAATTTTAAGGCCAGTAGGGGGTCGTACTTCTTTGCGAGCGTTAGTAGGCGTTATTTTTTCGATCTGAATTCAGCACGTCAAACATGAAATGACAATATCATATGGGTGAAGGGTAATTGCCTTCAAAGAGATGGCGAGGAATTTATGGACCTCCGATTTAGATCTGTAAAGCAAAGTAAGAAAAAACATGCATAAATAAAATTATCGTTAGTTTCTATGATAAGTATAGTTGATAGAAAAATGTATTTATTGAAGATGTGAAGTCTACAGTGGAAAGGAATGAGTGTCTGTTGGACAAGGTCGCAGAGGAGGGGACTGAACTCGAACTGGTCTTGGGGGAACTCGGCTTGAGTAGAAAGATGAGAGTTAAAAGTAAGTTAAAAAAGGTTGCAAAGGCTCAGTGTGCTAGGTCGATGGGGGGTGTCGACGATGGAACAAGGTAAACAAGTGGGGACGAGGTTCGAGCTAAGAGTTCTGGGTCAGACAGCTCAGCTCAACCGAACCTCACGACGAGCAAGATAGCCCACAAGTTTTCGAAGAGACAGATAATAAAGGCTATGCCGGCCTCTGGTACCACTGTCAGTGGTGAGGTCGCTCAAGGGAAAAGGAGGAGGGTTTAGCCTTTGGGGGGCTTAGGAGAGAAGGTCGCTGAGGTGCGATCTGTTTCAGTGGACGATCTCAAAGAGGTCGAGGAAAGGGCTAAGTTAGCGATTCTACAAGGGAAGGAAGATACGAGTCAGATGGTAAGTTTATATTATGAGATATAAATGTTTAATATTCCTGAGCTAGTAACTGAGCTCGATATGATTTTTACAGGTTGCTCGCCTTGTCGAGGGGATTTGGCTCGACATAGAAGAACAGGAGCTCGAGCTAAAAAAGGTGAATAGGGAATTGGAGAAAAACCTGGCTCGAGCCAAGATTGGCACCCTAAAAGAAGTCAAGCAGCTGAAGGCCACTCATGCCGTAGCGATTAGCCAGTTATAGGTTGAGGTAAAGTCCAATTTAGACAAGACAGCTGAGGAGCGTGACAGACTAGGTCATCACCTGATGCTGAAGGGCTACTCTCAGAAAGAGGTGGATGCCATTAAGGCTAAAACCTATGCCGAGGAAGAAGAGGAGCAAGCAGGATTACTTGGGGTTGTGGACGGCTTGGATGGTGTCTCCTCTCAAACAGTGCTTGATAACCAAGGGGATGATGTGGAGCTCCTTGAAGATGGGAGTGAGAAGGTAGGGTAGACATATATTTTCTGAATATTTGTAAGTTGTAAACTTTGGTGGAGGGAAGGAACTGTTGCATGTTGACTTCATTTATAAATCTTTTGTAGGTAGTTAAAGAGATGAGTCTCAGGATAAATGACTTTGAATCTATACTTGCCAGGGAAATAGAAACCTCAAAGGCCCTGTTATCTGCGCAAGCGGCGTTGCAAGTTAGATTTGAAATATGTTGCTCAATCTTCGCGTTATACCATCGCTAATTTAAGTAAATAGGATAGAAATGCATAGCAAAAATCTAACGCTATTAATACTATGTAGAATATCGAAATTGTGTAACTTGTATGCCGAAAAGAGTATTAGTGAAGTGTTCTCCTGAGAATGGTCCTTACATGTTTTAATCTTAAAGTATTTGGGAACCGAACGCCTAGAACCCAAGTATTCTCTTAAAATGTTATATGTGTTTGTAGAAATGATACGTTCTGAATCGAACTGTACTAAAACGTTGTTAAATGTTTCAGGTCAAATTGGATGTATCTCGCGCACGTGAGGATCACGCACTCATGTGCAATTAGGAATTTGCGAAGCAGTTCGATAAGATTAAGGATGCGAATGAGAACTCAGAGGATCAGTTCATAAAAGCACACTTCAGACTAAAGAAATTGAATTAGGTCGTCTCTGGTCTGACTCGTCGGGTCGAGGAGAAAGATTCTAGGATTAAGAAAGGATTAGAGGATTTATCCGTGGCGACAAAGTGAGCTGAGATTCTTCAATGTTAGGTCGATGAGTTGGCTGCGAAGGGTAAGCAGGCGGATATTGCTCAATATCGTATCTAGGCGTTAGAACAAACTAAGGAATTGTGTCGATCTGATCTTAATAGCTGCAGGATCGAGCTGGAGTGAATGAGACAAAAATTTATTGGAAAAAATAATGAGTTGTGGGTAGCTCGAGAGAACCTATCGGCGTCGGAGGCTGCAGCTGAGCATTTACAGACAGTCCTCCCTACCAAAGATATGGAGTTCCGACAAATGCAGTATAGGTGTAATGGTTTAAACGAGAGAGTCGCTCAACTTAAAGCTAAAAGGGATTACGCCATTGCTTGTACCCGAAAAGCTGAGGCTAGAGAGCGTACTGGGGGAACTAGAAATATGAATAAGGCTCCTCTAGTTTAAGGGGATGTCGTTAGTCTCTCAGATCGCATTAGAGAACTAGAAGGTGATGTATCTCGAATTTAGGGGCATGTTTAGAGGGGAAATGCAGACCTGAGGGAATGTCAGCATAAGCTAGATGCTGCTCTTTTCAGGGAGAAAGTTTTGGAGGGGGATATAAGAGCTAAGGATTCGCTACTAAAGAGAAAGGATGATTTATTGATGAATCTGCCTGCGAGAGCAGAGTTGGAAGCTAAACTTCAGATGTTTCGTACTCGGGTAGTAGAATTACAAGCCACAAACTTGGCTGAGTCGGAGCAGTACATTGCCAAATTGAAAGAATACACCATTCGCCGCGATAAGATTAATGAGGGTAGAAACACTTGTAAGGATACTTATGTTAGTATAAAGGCGCGTTACGAGAGGTTGAAGGCTAGGTTTGCAAAAGTGGTAATACCTAATTTGTCTCGATCTGATTTGTTAATGGTGATCGTTGCATATTTTGTAGAGGAAGTAAAAAGGCTTGAGTTAGGACGAGATACCTTGCTCAAAACTATGTCAGATAAGGGATGCACCTGTGGAGCTGAGATAGATCGAGGTAACTGTCTAAGCGTCATGGAGACCCAATTAGGCCCTTGAACTGCTGACTTAGTAAAGCGAGGCAGGGCTGCTGTGGCCTGCAAACTGAAAGATAGACCTCTTGATAATGTGGGGGAGAACATTGCTGACACTCCACCGATAGAAAAGAATCTTTGTAATATGATTTTGACCTAAAAATAAGTAAAAATGTTGCAGACACATTGTTATAGATGAAAGCTAGTATAACCATTGCTTTATCATGTATCTGGCGGGATCCTTGATATAAAACAAATTTTTACATTCGTTCTAATCACAGAAATGTAGAGGGGTTGCTAGACCAAGTGTTAACCTGACCCAGGCTTATAGAAATATCGCAGACATATTGAAAGAGATGAAAGCTAGTATGACCTTTGCCTTATCTTATGCCTGGTTGTGTCTTTGATGTGAGGCAAGCTTTTACGCTGGTCAGAATCGCAGAGTTGTGAAGATTCAGCTGAACCAAGTTGTATGCTCGATCCAGCCTACCGTTGTAGACCAAACAAGTTGTCAAATATGAAGACTAGTATCACCTATGTCTTATCTCTTGCTTGGCTCTTTGAAGTTGAGCAAGTTTTTACACTTGCCTTCCTCGCAGATATGTAAAGATTCAGTTGAACCAAGTTGTATGCTCGATCTAGTCTATTGGTGTAGACCAAGCAAGTTGTAAAAGATGAAGACTAGTATTACCTATGTCTTATCTCTTGCTTGGATCTTTAAAGTTGGACAAGTTTTTATACTTGCCTCCCTCGCCGATGTGTAGAGATTCAGTTGAACCAAGTTGTATGCTCGATCCAGGCTACTCGTGTAGATCAAACAAGTTATAAAAGATGAAGACTAGTATTACCTATATCTTATCTCTTGCTTGGCTCTTTGAAGTTAGACAAGTTTTTACGCTTGCCTCCCTCGCCGATATGTAGTGGCAGTAGCCAACGAAGTTCCTCGATCGAACTTATAGAATATGGATTGTAAGCTAGTATTATCTATGCTTGAATATGTGGAATGTGAATGACTATTTTGTGAAGAGATTAACACGATATATATATATAAAAAACTTTCATTGATAAGTTCAGAATTTACATTGGATGGAGATAAGAATCTTACTTTTGGAATTGATAACAAACAACGAAACACGAAAATGGAGTAGTGATGCGACTAACGATAGTATCTCTTCAGTCGCCTAGTATTCCAAGGATTCAAAATGAGGATTCCCTCTTCTGTCATGAGATAGTATGATCCCAGGCCTAGGAGACCTGTGATAATGAATGGACCCTCCCAACTGTCGGCTAATTTTTCAGCGTGAGGCTCTTTGCGATGCTGAGGAATTTCTCGTAGGACAAGATCTTTGGTTTGGAAGATGCGACTCCTGACTTGGTTATTATAAGACCTGGCTAGCATATGATGGTATCGACCTAGGTTGACGATGGTGCATTCCCTGGTTTCATCTATCATATTGAGGTTACAAGCCAATTCAAACTCATTTTCCTTGTCAGTTAGCGCGTGATCCCAAACTGGATGATGGTATTCAGAAGGAATAACTACCTCAGTGCCATAAGTAAGGAGGAATGGGGTACAACCCATAGATTGTCGGAGAGTAGTTCGATACGCCCATCTGACGTGAGGTAGTTCGCAGACCCAATTGCCTTTTTTTTTTCCTGTGAATGAAGCCATTTTTTGAGTCCATCCACGATGGTTTTGTTGGTGATTTTGGTTTGGCCATTGCCTTGAGGATAATATGGATTTAATGGTGAATAGATGATATTGTGGTGATTTAGAAAGGTTATGACTTTTTCTCCCACGAATTGGGGACCGTTATCGATATAAATTAGGTAGGGGCACCCGAATCGAGTGATTATGTGGTTCCAGATAAAGGAGATGACATCTTCTTCTCTGGTTTGACATAGTGGAATTGCTTCCACCTATTTTATAAAGTAATCCATAGCTACGAGTAGGTGACGGCTATTACCTGAAGAGTCAGGGAATTCTCCGATGAGGTCTAGTGCCCATCTTTTGAATGACACGAAAACCTTGCTTGCATGGAGCTCGAGCGCAGGGGCGCGTATCATATTTCCATGTCTTTGGCAAATGTCACATTTATGGGAATATTCATTTTCTTACTTGCTCACGCCGGGCCAGAATACTCCTTGAGTTATTACTCTGTTTGCTAATGACCTACCTGCAGCGTGGGACCCACAAGTTCCTTCGTGTAATTCACGAAGCAGCTCGTCTGCTTTTGATTTTGAGAGGCACTTGAGGTAAGTCCCTGCAGCGGATAGACTGTAAAGCATTCCATTTTGAGTAATGTATAGTTTCGAGTTGTTGATCGGCCGTCTGCGTTCTTTCAGATCTGTTGGAAGTAGTCCGTTGTATTTGTTGTCGACACCGAGGTAATCTAAGAAAGGCTTTCGCCAATCATCATTTCCCCTTTTATCGCCCCCAGTGTTGATCATGCATACTGATATGTGATCAATACTGGGGGTTGAAATGATTTTAATCTGAAGATATCGAGCTTTTGTACCCAAGACCCCGGCTAGATATGCCAAGGAATCAGTGTGTCTGTTCTCCCCTCAAGGAAGATATTCGAGAGTCGCATCCACAAACTTACTCATCTTATCAGCAACGAGGCCCGCGTATTCGATCATCTTCCCATTCTTCTTGTACTGCTCGGAATAATGATGAACGATGAGTAATGAATCCGTATAAATTCAGAGTTTGGGGACGTCGAGCTCAGGAGTGAGGTCGATTCCGTGAATGTGAGCTTCATATTCGATGACATTATTTGAGGCCTCAATGTTCAGGCAGATTGATTTCTCAATTTTTTCATTTGAAGGGGTAATCAAAGCGACCCCGATTCCTGACCCGCGGGTCCTACTGATCCATTGGTAAGAAGTATCCATACTGACGTGGGGATCCAGTCAACTCGTTCCTCGAATGGCTTGAGAGGTGGATTGTCTGGCATACTTTCAGTAAGGTCTGGATCGTGCTCCTCTTACTCGTGATCTTTTACTAGAAAATCTGCAAGGAAATCAGCAATTGTCTGACCTTTCTTTGAGTGACGTTGTTCGAACTTTATATCATGTTCGCCCAAACTGACTGACCACTGTTGCATTCGTTGTGACTTCTCTTTTTTGGATAGAACTTCTTGAAGTGGGTAGTTCGTCATCACTTTGACGGAATGCGCTTGGAAGTAGTATTTGAGTTTCTGCGAAGTGTAAACAAGGGTGAAAAGAATTTTCTCAATTTTAGAGTACCTTATTTCATTTGGTGTAAGTGTTTTGCTGATGAAAAAGACTGGTTTCTCGATTTTCCCTTCCAGACGAATGAGAACCGAGCTGAGAGAAGTGCCGGTGACTGCTAGGTAGATAATCTGTTCCTCATTACCTACTGGGGTGCTCATTATGGGAGACCTCCCCAAATAGATTTTGAGATCCTGAAAAGCTACTTCGCATTCTGGTGTCCATGCGACTTCTGTAGTTGGCTGGACCTTTCCTCTTGGTACATCCTCGGAGTAACAGGAATAGCCAATGGCAGCGGTCTGAAGATTTGGAAATGAAACGGTTGATCGCAACAATTTTTCCAGCAAGTTTTTGGACGTCTTACATTGTCTTTGGAGAAGGCATGTAGAGGAGAGCGCGGATTTGATCTAGGCCAACTTTAATCTCTTTCTTGTTGATGAGGTAGCCTAGGAAGTGGCCAGAATGTATTTTGAATTGACATTTATCTGGGTTGAGACGCATTCTGTAAGATCGAAGGATGTTGAATATTGTGTTGAGATCTGAGAGGTGATTTTCTGACTGTATGCTTTTGCACAAGAGATCACCGATGTAGACTTCAGCGATTTTTCCCAGGTGAGATTTGAACATAGCAGTCATCAATCGTTGGTATATGGCCCATGCGTTCCTGAGCCCGAAGGGCATGACTTTGTAATAATAAAGGCTACTTTTGGTGATGAATGTTGCCTTCTCTTGATCTTCTTCCAGAGGGGTATTTGGTTGTATCCTATGGCTGCGTCAATCATAAATAAAAGGTTGTGGCCTGCAGTGGAGTCGAGGATCAGATGAATGTTGGGAAGAGGGAAACTGTCTTTTGGGGTGTATTTATTTAGATCTGTGAAATCTACGCTAGCGAGAACTTTTTTCGTCTTCTTAGGGACAATGACAATGTTGGATATCTAGTCTGGGTACTTAGCTACTCGAATGAATCCCACTTTTATCAATTTCTCAATCTCTGTGTTAACTTCATCTCAAAGACGTGGTGTGAGTCATTGATATTTTTGCTTGACTGCTGGGGCATTGATGTTGATGGCGAGCTTATGACAAGCCATAACTGGATCGACTCCGGGCATTTCTTCGAAAGGCCAAGCAAAAACGCCTTGATTGAGTTGCAGGAACTGGATGAGAGCGTCTTTCTCGTGTTGAACCAACTTAGGTCCGATGAATGCGCCTCAACTAGGCCCATCAATATTGACGTATTCTGTGGGTTTCTCTTTAGCTGGTTGGCCATCACGGTGGCCCATTTTCTGTAATTTCTATGAGGCAAATTTGTCTGAAGTATTGGGGATGGCTAAGACAATATTTTCACAAGCTCGAGAAAGTTTATAGTTACCTCGAATCTCGTAAATACTATTATCGTGCTTGAAGCAGAGTGCTTGGTGATAAGTGGAAGTGATCGCTTCCATGTTGTGTATCTAGCAGCGGCCCATAATTCCAAGATAGCAAGACTTGGCATTGATGACCTAAAAAACATTACCGATAGTGGCTTGCCCTGCGGTAATTGGTAAGATAATCTTGCCTACTCATTCCTCTCAGTAGCCGTTGAATCCGCAGATATCGGTGTCGCTCTGAATGACTTGGTCGGCCAATCCCATCTGGTCGATCGTACTATAAAAAATAATTTCAATACCACTTCTAGTATCGATCATCATTGTGTGCATGACAAACTGCTTCATCTTGAGCATAATGACTAAAGCATCATGATGTAGAAATTTGACATGACTAGTATTGCCATCCTTGAAAGAGATTCCTAGCCTGCGATTGCTTGAGGTATGAGATCACAACATTCGGATTGCCTTCTGGGCTTCGATCGGATGGAATTATCGATCTGGTTGATTTCGATCATGTTGTTGAGACGCATGTAGTAAAGATGCTTTTCCTCAGCCTTGTTATTGACCTGAATAACCTTGAGTTGTTTCTTATGGTTTCTATCCTGGTATGACTTCAGGTCGACGATGTACTCGAGCATCCGCCCTTCCTTAAAAATGAGCTCGAGCATCCGTTGTATAGCAAAGCAATTGCCAGTAGAATGGTGATTTACCTTATGGTACAAGAAAAATGGCTGACCCTCAATGGGATCCAGTGGTTGAGAGACGTGGTAGAGCGGGTCCTTTAACAGTAGTGGAAAAAGTGCGGAGACTCGGACGTTCTGCTTTGGGAGTACGGGTTTGTACTGCAGACCGCTTCTCCGAGGGTTTTCAGCATTTCCCTTGGTGCGTTTATGATCCCCTTGTTCCTCCTTAGGCTCGCTGGTTCGTTCGGCAGGTGGGGATTTGGTGGAGAGGACAGACTTAGTAGATTTTTGTCGTTCAGACATCATTCTCCCTAAGTCAACGTAACCGTTCACTTTGGTGATCATCTCCTCCAACGTTGTAGGTTTGTTAAGGAATAGGTACTCCTTGGCTTTGCAATCGAGTCGGAGAACATTGGTAAACGTGGTCACAACTGTCTTTTGGTCGAGGTTATCTGCCTTTCGTGCAAGCTCCAAGAATTTCTTTGAAAAATCTTTGAGCTTCTCCCCTTGTGACTGCTTAAGACCTATTAGAGAATACAAATTCTCCTCTTTATCTCTGTTGTGGGCATATGTTTTGATGAACTATTTCTGCAGCTGCTCGAACGTATAGATAGACTCTTCAGGAAGAGAGTGGAACCATCGGAGTGGCTCTTCTTGTAAACTTGTAGTGAACAGTCGGCAGAGAATGTGGTTAAGATTAGAATACAACCTCAATGAATCGCGGTTTTACTGGATATGCTCCTTCGGGTCTGTACCTTTGTATTTGCGAATTTTGGGAGTATGGAAACCTTTCGGTATTTCCATATTGAATAGTTCTTTCACAATCAGACTTCCTTGTAACGTCGTGGTGTCGCCGGTAGTACCCAAAACTTTTGCCTCGATCAACTCCTTAATCCGTTGATCCATATGTTCTTTTGTGACGTAATGACGTGTTGGTTGAGCGATTGGACGTGCTGGCATGAGATGGTGAGTCCCTGTACCTTCATTCAAATGTTATCGTGCTAGAATCTGACAGGGAGGTCGCTGGTCTTCCTCCTGGTGAATGGGAATCTGGTAACCCTGACTGATTTCTGATTGGACTTTTCCTCCTAAATAGATGGAGGGTTGCGGCCCGTGTGGTAGATTTTTAGAGATTACTTTACTGATGACCCCCCTTGGTCCCAACCTTTCCCTTTTCGGGATATGGGAGGTCTCTGGAAGTTGATCGTGGCCTATGGCAGGAGGGGCCCACTAGGTATTTTGCAGAGCCTCGAGTGTAGTCTGCATCATAGTCATCTGATCTTCGTGTCGTTTGAGCACTGTCAAACGAGCTTGTAGTTCTGCATCGAGCTCCTTCTCTTGGAGCTTGCGATCTTTTGTCAATTAAAGTTCGAGCTCAGCGCGTTTCTCTGCTTCGACATGGAGATTCGCCCGTAACTCGGTGAGTTGTCCCAAATCTACAGAGATTTCGAGCTGAGTTCCTGCGGCCTGTCGTCTAGAAGAAACCATAGTTGAAAATTATAATGAAATACTGCCTTTGGATACTATTGATATGCAATCTTTCCCACAGACGGTGACAAATATAATGGCCAAATTCCATAACTTGATATGATTAGGATTTAACTATCACACCAATGATCCTGTAACAATATGATAATGGAAAACAAGAAATTAAAACAGGTGTTTTTAGCATAGAAAATCTCTAAATAGGTAAAAAACCATGACTTCGTGTGGAAGATTTTTGTAAAGGTCTCTTTATAGCTTTTAGTGGATATCTTTATTACAAGTGATCTCTAGAATATATAAATTTCTTTGATCTCGTTAAAAATAAGTTTGAGTAATTTTTCTGGTCCCTGTCTCTTCTAGAACTTTTCCTTTTTATAGGCTTTTCCCACACCTCTTCGTCGTGCTGGAGCACGTCTTCTGAATAATGTGGTTAGTGGCAGTTGACTGAATAACTGACGAGTTCATGGGAGATAGGTGTCTTTGACTGAATAACGTTTTTTAGGTTTAGCTCGATGTAGTTTCTTATGTAGTTCGTGGGGTTGGTTAGATTGTTTGACTGGAATGTTGTGTGCTGAAATAACGTGAACCTAAGAAGGAGGTAATTCGAACTGAGTGAGATCGATTACGAGTGAGGTCGAGGAAGTGAGCTCGACTACGAGTGAGGTTGAGGAATAAGCCCCTACACCACCGACCTTGGTCCATCATATAATTTCCCCACTCTCCTTGTAATTTCTTCTTATGTTTTAGAAATTCCTTTCCTACATCTACTCCCTCAGGGTATATGAAAAACACTTTATCTTTCAATTTTATATCATCTTCTTCTATAACTCTATCTACTTCACTAGGTCTACCAACTTCTACACCTACAATAACTTCTATCTTATCTACAGTCTCTTCCATTCTACTGCAATCGTCCTCCCTCCCCGACGATGATGTTTCCTCTTAACTTGATGATACTACAAATTTACTCATGGGCTTTATAGGTTTTGAAAGCATACTGGGCCTACAGATACAAAAAATATTTTATTATTTTCTCTACATTACAGGCTACTCCTTACAGACAGTTGAAATAACCTTACCTATACCTTTTAACTTTCCCTCCTCTTCTCCAAAAAACAAAATTTCTCTCTCTACAGTTTGTCCCCATACCCATAGCTTGTATAACACAATAATACTACAGGCAAACACTATCCCTTACATTCTCAAGCTTTAATATCCCAAAATTATTATCATACAAAAGCAATGAACATCCAAAATCATATACAAATTATTAGCAAATACAATCTAAAACAGAAGCACTAATCACTAACCTGTACTTGAAGAACCACAATTTCTGCTTTACCTAAACATTTCGCAGAGATCGCCCATTCCTGTTGCTTCTCCAACAAGTTTCTCTCACCAGATGAAGCCTTCCCTTCCAAATCACACTCGGAACTTAGACGTTTCTTATCTCTGGTGATATGGGCTATACCACTTTTTTTTCTCTCTATAACTGTAGATAATTTATGTGGGTGATAGATACGAGTTTTTGTATACTCTCCCTCGGTTTATGAAATGGCGGCTCCTTCAGACACGTGTCAGTAACCCCTACTGTCTCTGCAGGTACGTCTTTTCATCTCACAACATCATCATGACTTCTGTGATAACGTCTACTACTATCAAGTCTGTCTCTATTCTCTGCCATTTCTGCCCCTATTTCCCAAAGTAATATACACGACCAATCACCTTACTTTTATACTAAACCAATATCGTACCATAATATACGACATTCCTAAAATAGCTCAATATTAAAATTCAAAATTATCTACACAGTTGTTAAAATCAGGCAGCCGTACTCCACAATATCTGCTACATGAACAGCCAACAAACACCTTGATCTTATTTATTTAAATTTTTAGATTCAATCTGCCTCATTCTACATTCAGCAGATTACAAAAATAGAATACTGCAAATAGATTACTTATTTATTTTTGAGCTTTCAAAGTTAAAGGTTACAGTCACATATAGTTACATATAAAGCAGCCTAGATGATTCATAACACCACATGGTATTATCTCTCCTCCTACTACTCTCTCATCTTCTTCAGCAAGCTTATCACGTGCAATCTCTCGAACAACATCTTCTCAAAAAGTTGCATCCAACAATAACTCGCGAAACACGTCATACTAGAAAAAGCGGTCATACTCTACACGCTTTCCTTCATCATCTAAGCCACCCAGCTTCAATGGCTATTCCGGTAATACGGCATAGTAAGACAACTGACAAAAATATCGCTCACAAAGTTTAGCAACCTTGATATGGAACCTACCTACCACTGTATGACAAACACGATGAGAACGTGTCCTCACCTTGATTACTTACACTTCCTCCACAATAAATTGTCCCTGCAGAAGATACATAGTATAGCAGACAGAGATCACTGATTTATATAGCCAAAATGAAAATCTATGAAAATCATAATTTCTTTCCACGCAGATTTTATGGAAGGATATATTTTACAATAACAAATTTTCAAAATAACAAGAATATCAACAGAAGACAAAAAATATTGTGACATATCATACTTTCCATTTTATGGAATATCCACTCACATTTTATTCGCGCAAATATGATGATCGTAATATATAATCAAGCACTTCCAGCAGTGGCACCTACAATCAGATACTTCAGATACCATCTGAAGTGGCTTATTCCGCACCTAAAGCTCATGCCTCATCTTCGAACTACAAACGAACTTTTGACCTCAACAACAGAGCACGCGGCACAATCAAAAACATATACAACACGAGTTTCTCAACCAACACAACTCATCCCTGACGATACTCATGTTATTGGTTGAGAGCCATCTTTTAATAGCTTATTTCATATCTCGGACTCAAGCTTCGTCTTCGATCTCATCAGCATACAAGAAGTACTGCTAAAGGACGTGACCAATCTTTCCTCAGTTTGAGACATCACTTTCGGCCTCTACACCAACAGTTCGACTTGTGCGAAGCATACAGTCAGCAACAAAGCCGTTATACAACAACAAAGGTCGGAACGTTATATAATCTGGTCAAAGGATATCTCACACACACTTTCTAACATTCATCATTAAGGGACTTTATGGTCGTCAAACGGTCATATTAGAGGACCTATAAAGAGACCTGGAGAACTACAGAAGAAGGACGAAACATTCACCATAGAAAAGATCCTACTCTATCACCCCATATTCTCAGAATGCTCATTGTAATAAACTAGCAATCTCAATAAGATCATCACTTTTTGAAATCCTCAGGAGAAGTCATAGTTTTTAACCTATTCAAAGGTTTTCCACACTAAATCATCTTGTTGTTTGTTGTATATTGTTCTTGAACGTTCTAAATTTATTTGGTGTAAAGGATAAGTTCGAATCCTGGAATTAGGCTATTACATTTGGTACCGTCTGTGGGAGTCAAAATTCTTAAACCCATTCTCTTAAACGCCGTTGATCATTTTCTCTCAGATGACACCTTCAGGTCAGAGCGCACCGATCGGCCAGATGGAAGAAAATGCAGCTTTAGCAGACCTGAGGGCCACTCTAAATTTTGAAACAGAAAGACATTAATCCCTAGAACAACAGCTTGTGAGTGTTCAAGACGCATTAAAGGTTCTGCAGGGTCAGCAGGTCGCTGCCCAAAAGAACAAAGCCATACAACCTAAGCATTCGCGGATTTCCGTCCATGAAAGAATAAGGTCGCTTTCAAAAGGCGTACGCGCAGGAGGTTTGCTCCAATCTAACCATTAACAGCAGGACGTGAAGCCCATCCAGATCCAGGAGATCTAATAAGAAATTGATGACGGCCTGACGGGAATTAGACAGACTGATAATCTACCTCAAAGAGTTCGAGTCCCGGCAAAGGAACCACTAAGTAAAGGGAGTGGTGACCACATTCTTGGAGAGGGACGCGTCATTTGACTAACCGCTGTAGCTTGACAATATGTCACTCAGGAACATGTTGAGAAGCGAATCAAAGAACTTATCGAAGCCCATACGCCAGCTAAAGGAATCCATAACAAATTACAGAAGATTCCGATCGCCCGGGAGTTATTTGATGGTGAGGTCCCCGCCAGGTTTCACACTATGATGATCTAAAAATACAATGGAACTGATCCAGTGGAACACGTTCAGGAGTTCCAAGACGCTCTAGGTCTACATTCCACTTCCAACCACATTTTATGCCGATTCTTTCCTACCAGCTTATCAGGCGAACCCCTTTGGTGGTTTAACACACTGCTTAAAGGGTCCATCACAACTTTCTAACAGTTATGCAAATTCTTCGTCAAGAATTACTCGCACAACAGAGATAAAAAGGAGAACATATATTCTCTTTTCAGCCTTAAACAGATGCCGGGAGAGAAGCTCGAGACGTTTACTAAAAACTTCTTGGAGTTGGCTCAAAAAGTATATCGACTCAACCAGAAGATCACTATTTTTGCTTTCACCAATGCTTTAATTATCGATGGCCGGACGAAGGAGTATCTCATCCTCAACAAACCGATGACATTGGAAGACATGATTGAAAAGGTCAATAGATACAGCGAACTGGAATAAATGGTGTCTGACAGGCAGAAACCTTAGAAATCAACAATGATAGCCCGAGATCAATTAACCCATTCCGATTTTAATCAGACAATAGATTAGGGAGGAGATAGGAAGTGAACCAAATCCAATGACAAACGATCTCGAAAGGGGTGTAACTTACCGAAACCTTATCTCCCAAAGATGAATATGACCATCGCCAGCATCTATCCTATATTACAGAAAGATAAATTCTTCTGTAATGTACAGTACCTTCAAACGATCGAGAACAAGCCCTACTATATCCACTACAAGGTCTGACATCATGAGACAGAGTAATATTTTGCCTTATAATGGCTGTTAGAATACATCTTTGCAGACGGACGAATGCATGAATTCATAGTGGACATGGAGAGTTATAAGAACGGGAGTTATGAAAACCCCACAAAAGCTCTACAAGTCGAGAAACCGGTAGCCGAGAAGCATTTGTACCATATATTACTCTGCCATTTCATGGAAACTCAGATCGTCAAAGAATCAAACAGGAGCAAATGAAGACGTGTCGCCCAATGTCACGACTTATCCATGCAAGATAAAGAAGCTCGTCTAATTCCACTATCCAACTCACAACAAACTGGGATTTCTTTCGATAATTGTGACGTTCGGCATGTCAACTATCCTCATCATGATGCTTTGGTGATCATGTTGAAAATGCGAAATATGGTGCTTCATAGATTGATGATAGATACCGGTAGCATTATCGAACTCCTTTTTCAAAGCACGATCGATCAGATGGGTCTGACCGATAAGGTTTAACCCAGCGACATTGATATCTGTGGTTTCAATGGATTTAAAAGGAACGTGTAGGGAAGATTATTCTTTCTATCACCGCAGGACCATTAACACTCGACATTGTCTTTTATGTTGTCAAAACGAAATCCCGTTACCTGAGGATAATGGGACATTACTGGTTACACGATATGCGCGCCATTCCATCAACCTATTACTTGGCATTACGTTTTGAATGGGATGGTGGCATATACGAGATCAAAGGAAGTTAGAAATTAGTGCGAACATGCAAAATTTTTGTCATCATCGGAATAGAACCTTCCGAACATCAGCTCACATAACAATTACAAAAAATAACAGAAAACATTACAGAGAACTACACAGTTAGCTCTGCAGGGCAACATTTGTCCAGCGCATAAACCATTGAGTACATTGAAATCAGTGGTCCCAAGCGTGGGACATATATTGGCACTCATCTGCCCACAACAGAGCACGATGCAATCATCTAGTTCCTTTCAGACAACAATGATGTCTTCGCTTATACATTTTATGAGATGCAGGGAATTGATCCAAATCTGGCTTGTCACAAACTCAACTTGAAGGATAAAGACAAAGCTGTCAAACAAAAAACAGAGAACTTTAACACCAAGGCTTTGGGATGAAGTCAGCAGAGATATCAAAAAACTCATCAAAGTTGGTTTTATCTGAAAGACTATTATCCAGAATGGATATCGAATATTATAGCAGTACCAAAGAAGAACGAAAAGATTGGGGTATGCGTGGATTTCACGGACTTGAACAGATATACTCCAATAAACAATTTTCTACTCCTTATCATAAATAATATACTCGATTCAACTTTAGGATATGAGCTCATGTCCATGATAGACACCGCGTCAGGGTATAGCCAATTACCTATACTACCTGACGATCAAGAGAAAACAACTTTTATTACAGAACACGGCCTATATTACTACAAAGTCATGCCATTCGGTTTCAAGAACATTGGAGCTACTTATCAACGATTGATGACCCAAATGTTCAAAGACCACCTTAGAATGATAATGGAGGTCTATATAGATGATATGTTGTGCAAAAGTCTTAAGAAGGAAAATCATATTGCAGATCTACACACGGCCTTTGATATTCTCCTCCTCTACAAGATGAGACTCAGCCCTGACAAATGCTAGTTTAGAGTTTAATCAGGGAAATTCTTGGGCTACCAAATTAGTAAGCACGGTATCGAAGCTGATCCAGATCATATTCGTGAATTATTTATTATCTATGCCTTCTCCAAAAATGAAGAAAGATGTCCAGATGTTAGCCAGCAAGATTGCCGCGTTAAGCCATTTTGTTTCAAAATCTTCCGATCGCTATTGATGGTTATTTAACTTACTACGTGAGGGGATGACAAAACAAAAACCTAAGAAGGACCCTGAGATTGAATGGATAATAAAGTGCGAAGCAGGTTTTTAACAACTTAAACTTTACTTGGGTTTACCGCTAGTGATGAGTACACCTCACAAGGGGAAAGAACTCACCATTTATCTTGTAGTCATTGAAGAATCATTAAGTTTTGTTTTTATTCGACTTGATGAGAAGATCGAGAAGCCTATCTACTTTATCAACAAAACTCTTACTCCGGCAGATTCTCGATATAGCAAGATCGTGAAACTTCTTTTAGTTCTCGCCAATACCTTACAAAAATTGAGACGGTACTTTCAAGCGAGAAAAATCTAGACGAGTCCAAAAATGGACAGTCACTCTTGGCGAGTATTATTTATGTTTTGAACCCAGACATTCTGAAAAGGGTTAGGCCATAACAGATTTCCTTACGGATTTCCCCGTAGAAGATCCTGATTTGGAAGAAGACAACACAAAAATTCATGAAGAACAAATCAAAGAAAAGGCAGACTGGATAACTAGAAAGGGATGATGTCTGTTAACTGACGGGTCTTCTAGACAAACAGGATCTGGCATCAGAATCGTGCTGATCACACCTTCTAATGATTGAATCGAAAAGGCAATCTGAATTAATTTTGAAGCTACCAACAATGCAGTCGAGTATGTGGCGATGATTCATGCTCTTGATATAGCTCTTGAGATTGGAGTATCCGAGCTGTCCGTATACACGAATTCTTTACTCATTGTAAACCACTACACAAAAAAATTCCAGAAGAATGGAAAATTGATAGATTATGCAGCCGCAGTAGCCGATATGATGGGCAGATTCAAGAAAATTTCTATCAAACATTTGCCGCGTAGAGAAAATAAACATTCTGATTCCCTCGCATATCTCGCAGGAGTCCTTGGCTCAGAAGCTCGATATCTCAAGATTGAAATATTATCAACCCCCCGCATTAACATCATAAGCTCAAATTCTGTTAATACTGGGGGAATTGAAGAAGATGAGGACGATTGGAGATGACCTTTCCTCAAGTATATTGGAACCAAAAAAAAATTTGATTGTGAACTCCCTCCACTGAAAGAAGACGCGCACTTGATAATGCTAAATGCTACACTATAGAAAATGGTCTCTTATACAAGATTTTGGTCACAGGGCCGTATCTCGAATGCTTATCCTACAAAGAGGCTCAAAAATTCCTGCGCGAACTACATGAAGGTACTTGTGGTTCCCACGCACCAAAAAGATCTCTATCCAACCAAGCTCTCACCCATGACATCTTCTGCCCTAAAATGAAGGCTTAAGCCATCAAACTAGCAAACAAAGGTGATGCCTGCCAACGTCATGGTCCTCAAATTTGAGCTCCAGATTTGGAGCTCCATTCCAGCAATGTTGTATGGCCATTTAAAAGATGGGCCCTCGACCTTGTTGACGAATTTTGCATCGCACCAAGAAAATCGACTAATAGAAACATCTGTTAGTCGCAATGGATTACTTTACTTAGTGGGTAGAAGTAGTTCCTTCATACCGTACACGAGATGATGAAGTCATCAAGTTCATCTGGGAAAACATCATCGTCCATTTCGGCTGCCCCCATCTAATCAAAATCGACAATGGACCTCAGTTCGTTGGCTCCAAAGTCATCGAATTCCTTAATCAACACAACATCATCCATTCTCCTTTCAATCTGTATTACCCGCAAGAGAATGGTCAGGCCAAAATTACTAATCGCACTATCGTGGATGGGATCAAAAAGCGTTTAGCAGAAAAGAAGGGCAATTAGGTCATAGAATTACTACATGTGTTATAGGCTTATTGAACTACGCCTCAAGTTTCAACTGGATGCACGCCGTTCTTCCTAGCTTACGGTACAGAAGCAATCCTTTCTACTCAGTATCATCACCCAATTCGCGACCATACCATGATTGATGAAGAAAATAAATTCCAGTTGGTATGTAATATGAATTGGATCGAGGAGACTCGGGACAGAGTAATCATGAATTTGGAGAGATATTATTGAGCTTTAGCCCGATCTTATGACAAACGCGTTCTGCATAGAGAGTTCAAAATTAAGGATCTAGTCCTCCGAGAGATTCCCAAACATCACAAAGAGCTCAGCGTAGGAAAATTATCTAAAAACTGGGAAGGTCCTTTTGTCGTTATCGAAAAAAACGGCCTCGGTTCCTGTGACCTTGCCACTAAGCATGGCGAGCACGTACCTAATCCTTGGAACACAAGGAGACTGAAGTTGTATCACAGATAGCAAATCTGTCACAGTGTACTTTCTTTTAATCAATCTCCCATTAATGAAATGATTGTGTTCGATCACCCTACATTACAATACTTTTTCTAATATATCCAATAAGTACTTCTATACACAGATTACATATCGTTTGCTGCTTCGGCCAAATCGATTGCCAAAATAAATTACAGATCGTTTGTTGCTTCGACCAAACCGATCTATCTAGCACATTCGTTGTACGTCAATCTTGCACCAATAAAATACTTGTGTTCGATTGCCCTACATTGCAATACTTCTTTTAATATATCCAAAAAGTACTTCTATACACAGATCACATATCGTTTGTTGCTTCGGCCAAATCGATCGCCTAAATAAATTACAGATCGTTTGTTGCTTCGACCAAACCGATCTATCTAGCATATTCGCTGTACGTCAATCTTACACCAATAAAATACTTGTGTTCGATTGCCCTACAGTATAATACTTCTTTTAATATATCCAACAAGTACTTCTATACACAGATTATATATCGTTTATTATTTCGGCCAAACTGATCATCTAATACAGTATAGATCATTTGTTGCTTCGGCCAAATTGATCATCCAATACAGTACAGATCATTTGTTACTTTGGCCAAACTGATAATCTAATTGCATTACAAATTGTTTGTTGCTTCGGCAAAACTGATCATCTAAATACATTACAGATCGTTTATTGTTTCGGCCAAACTGATTACCTAATTATATTACAGATCCTTTGTTGCTTCGGCCAAACCGATCATCTCATACATTGCATATCATTTACCACTTGGGCCGAACAGATCCAATATTACGCTGCTTTGCATACATTATCGATAGTACCTCATACGGTTAGTACAGTTGACTGTTGTGTCCTTAACTTTTTCTTCATACATCTTCATTTTTTATCCTTGTTTCGTATACATACAACATAAATCACATTCCTCATTCTTCACTAGAGTTATCGCTTGAATCATTACTCACATTAGAAGGACCGGCTGCTTCCCGTACAATACTTTTAGCTAACCACCGACTCATGAATTATGGCAGCCTCCCCATAACAATTTTCTTTCCCTCTCTAACCATTCTCTATTTAAACGATCCGATTATGGCAATCATGGTTACAAATATTTAGATCAGATTACCTCCATCTCACATTCTACACCTTAGGCAGTCAAACTATTATATACCCTCTTACTTTCAGCTTCCAATCTCTTTAATTCTACCGCAAAGAACGTGGTTACTGCCACCATCTCTCTCTCTCTCTTGACTTTCACCCACCTCACTTTTAACCTGCTTACTAAGAAAGAGTTCGCTCAGCTTATGTTGTGCTTCCCTCAATGCGATTTCCAATTACTCACGACGATCATCCACTCGTAGCTTTGCACGATACATATCCAAATTCCGAACTCCTAGCACTGTCATAAATTTTTCCATATGGTAAATCAATGGCATTGACGATTCATTAGCTTCACATTCTAACCTCTTTGCATCCTAACTTACCTCCAACTGCAACAGATTCTTGTCTAGCTTCATATTTGGGCTTCGAAGTATGTTATTTTTGGACTGGTATTCTAAGATATCCAGATGCCGCATTTTCGCAATCCACTCTAGCTCACATATTTTGTTCCAATCCTTTTTCATGACTTTGTTCTGTTGGGCACTTACCTCCCACATCTTCTTTACCATCATCTTAGTAACCAACCACAATACTTCTTATTTGCGAGCACGAGCTCGAACATCGCTTATCTCCACCTTGAGGATATTAACTTGAAACTGCAACTCCTTCACAATATTTCCTTCCCCTTCTAACGCGATAAGCAGTTCTGTAATTAACGTTCGCGCAGACATCAATTCAGCATCTTATTGACTAACTTGTCCTGAGCTACTTCTAACTTTAACACCCTTTTGTCTTATCTCTTCTTCTAAACTATCTATCTTTCTCAAACTGATAGACAGTACTGCATCTTTCTCGCGTAGAGTATCTGTCAGGAGGGTTACTTCATTTTGTTCTTCCGATATCTCTATCCTCAATTTTTCTTTTGCTTCGGTACCACTTTTTCGGGCACCCTGACTCGATCTTAGCTCAATACTCATTTGTTCATTCTTGGCACGTAACGCACCGTACTGATTTTGTATAGCAGCCAGTTCTACCTATCATAACATATTACATTTATAATAATTTTTCATAACAATAGAGTACATATAATAGTTCACAAGATTACATCAAGAATGCGGTATTTGAGTAAGTCAGATACGTCATTCTGTTCTAACAACAAACAAATTGCATTTATCATCAAATTGTATGAAGGACTGGTCGAAAGAAAAACAAGAGTACTCTATTTGTGACTCTTATGGACATGGGACGACTGCACCTTGTCTTTTACTATCTTGTTGACGTTGTTTATGCTGCGTTTGGGGTATCAGACTCTCGATCTCCTCCTCCTCTTCTTACAGCTCCTCCCATGACCTAGGAATGGGTTATTCACCAACAATCTCTCCTCCATCTCAGGTAAACCACAAGTTTTCTACCTTGGCATTTTCCACTTCAAAATCTTTTCCACATCCCGTCATGAACTTCTTAAATTCGTTCTCTTCTCAAGATAGTTCTCCCCCATAAAACTCAATAACACTGTCTATGTGACGTTCGTGCTCTGTTCGAGCAACAACTTTTACTTGCGATAGATAAAGGTGCTCCTTCAGTATCATTTGCGTTTTGTGCAACCGCTGGCGCATATTTTTTAGTAATACACCTAAAACCCTCACATCCGCCTCAACCTTCTTTCAAACAACCATTTCTTTCGACAGTCGCGTTGCTAAAAACATTTTTTACTCTATGTACTGCGTACTGCGATAACTCGTCCTGTAATCCCCTTAATTCACCCTCTAATTGCTTTTGGACCTCTATTTACTCTTTTCTTACCCTGAAAAATACAATTCTCATGGCCCTTCTATCCTACATAAAGCCAAACGTATCAGATAATGGTTTTACATTACCCCATACAACAGACATACCAGCTTGAGCAGAATACTTTTTCGCCTCTAAACTATGACGATTGTGTGCTTCTTGAGTTAAAAATATAACTCGAGCTGGGTCTGGAACTACACCTCTCTCCCTCAAAAGCTCTATAAAAGTCTTTTTTAACCCTCGTTCACTATCTACTTTGACCTCAAAATACAAAGTCAGAGCTAATAATATACTTTGGCACCTTGTCTTATCACTTGGGTCGCTAAAACAAGTCCATTCTTTTGGCTTTTGAACTAATATCCCCTTTTTATCTTCCTTTCTTAGCACCTCGTCTCTCTTTACTTTTATCTTAGTATATCTACATTACAGATCATATAACTCTTTAAATATTTCCTCTGAATTCAGCTTAAATTACTTTATCTCATATTCAATTTTGTTAAGTACCTGTTGAATATGGGCCACGGAGTCCCTCGCTCTACTCAATGACTTCTCCAATTCGGAGTTTGTTTTTCTCAAATGCTTTATCTCATACACAGATTACAAATATCTTGTTTCAATACAACCATTCACGAAAAACATATTTCAAAAACATCACTCAAAATTAAAAAGTGTACGATTATACAGAGTACTATTTCATCCAAATCAAGCGAACTAAAAAATTAAAGACAAGATACCACAAAAAGTTTAAAGATGCTTGCTAATATCTACCTCAGAAGAAGATTTCAGCATCTTCCCCAAAGAGGGAACTGTCTCAGCACGTTCCACCAAATGGTTCACTGTTTGCTCAATAGCATGGACTAGCTCTGTACTGCCTGGAGGAAGGTCTGACGCTTTCTCAGACAAACCAACAACATCACTAGCCACCTCTTCCTCCTTGTCCTCAGCAGGGAACTCTATTTCTGTATATCTACTATGCTGGGTCAGCTCCACATCATCAACACTCAATCCAAAAACATAGTACAAATTGATAAAGTGGTCTCTCTCCACTAAGGTTGCTATAACTGTATCAGTCATGTACTTGTCATGCTTTGCCAGATCACTGAACTTTTGTAAAGCTACGGTAACATCTGAAACCCCCTTCTCTCTCTCCAGCAGAAGGTCAGCCTCGAGCTCTTTTATACGAGCTGACTGAGCCTCAAATTTTGTCGTCAGAGCATCAAATTCTTGACCCCTCTTGTCCAGGCATTGTCTTGCCCCCTTCATCAACATTGAGAGCTGCCAATACAAACAAAAAGGAAAAGTTAGCTCAACAGTTTCACTCAGTTCGAAGGTAACATCAAGTTAAATTTTTTGACCACATACCGCGAACGTATACTCGAGGTACTCATCCTCAAGCTGATATGAGTTCGTCCCGACCATATAACAATATTTATACTCCAACTCTTTCATCTTGGCCGCAGGAAGAGGTTTAGTTTTGTGGCTATCCTCCTCTAAATGTCGTTTTCTCTTTAACGATCTCTTATCAGCCTCCCCAAGAGTAGACACGTTCACTTCGGCTTTTTCTTCCATACCACCTACAGCAGGCTTTGCGACCTCTTATTCCATAAGCATAACTCCAGCAGCTGAGGCACTCTACTGTACTGGTTTTTGGCCCTTACAAGTAATTTATTTGATAGTAAGAGGTACAGGAGGTGGAGGATGAAGCACGTCAGGAACGGTCTCAACAGCTTTTCCCTCAGCCATAGCTCGTTTCACCTGAGCACGTTGAACTTTGGGTGTTACCGAATCTACCCTTTTGTGTCTTCGAATACCCAATTCATTAAGTACCTCTGTCAGCTCGCCCTGATCTTGAGTAACACAATCAAATAAACTGGTTTTATCTGGAGTAGCCAATAGTTTGGGTTCTGCCAATAAAAAGGAACAAAACATCAGTTAAACATCATGTAGACATAGTTATCAACTATTGGTCAACATTACTTACTCGGATTATAATTTCTATGGTTCAGCTCGAGCGCCGGTTAATCCGGAACCTGCAAACAGTTACCCTCAACCCACACAAGGTGGTCGTTCCATGGTCTACTCACAGATTTAAAATCAAATAACTTTGATCTAGCTGAATCACTATACAGGTAACCACTACTACGACTCTCCACATACTTAAACTTGTAAAACTTCAAAACATCTTCAGCTTTAAACTACTTCACGGCCCCTTCCTTCCTCCATTTTTCATTCAGTGCCTCATATACCCTCATCATCTCATGTACATTCCCATTTAGCTGGGCAGGGCTGCACTGTAACGCATTCATAACCCCTTTCTGAAAGTAGGTCAGCGGAATCTAAGGTCGTATACAACCTGATTCAAGAAACATAAAACTCCCCCACTTGGGCCTGATAACCCAAGCCCATTGTAATACGAGAGGTTAACCCCCTCACTAATACCTCTATCCTTCTTTCACTTTTCCAAACATAGAACTTGATAGTACATTGCTTCCTCCCCTTTTTCGGAGATATAGGTTCTGAACCAGAGACCTTGGTCATCCACGTAACTTCCCCAGTCTCCTTGACATTTCGTTTTATTTTTCAAATATTTTTTCCCTATATCCACTCCCTCTGGATATATGACGAGGACTCTCTCTTTCCCTTTCTCTCTCACCATACCAGTTCTACTGGGTTCAACAACCTTTATGGTCGTCCCTACACTGTAAACAGTCTCCTCCATTACACTACGTTCGTCCCCCTCCCTGAAGATGATATTTCCTCTGATTTAGACGAGACTACAAATTTACTAGTAGGAATACTAGGTTTAGAACGCATACTGAACCTACAGATATAAAGATATATTTTTATCATTATTGTTACATTACAAACAGTATAAACAGACCCACCTTCTACCCAGTTAACACGTCTATTTTTTCCTAATTCTCAAAACAAAAAGCCAAAATCATGTCATTTCAAATTTCCTTTTTCTTCTCCAACACACGTATTTCCTATCTCTAAACAGGATCAAAACGTATACCACAATTCCTACATTATAGGCCTTTTCTCATATTTATTTTTAAAATCCCCTAAACCCCATATTCTAAAACCAACTATATAGATTACTAAAATTTACAAATTACTACATAACACCGATTACTCACAAATCAAATAGACAAAAGTTTTCCTTCACCAACCTGTACTTGCAGAACAACAATCCTCTGCTTTACCCGGACGTCTCCTCAAATACGAACGTTCCCATCGTCCCTCCAACAATCTCCTATCACTCGATGAAGTTTTCTTTCTCAAATCACAATCAGCACTCAAACGCCTCCTCTCCTTAACAATGATATTTGGACCACTTTTCTCTCTCTTAAAAACTATAAACAATTTATGAGGGAGAGAGAGATGAGTTTTTATACTCTTCCACGACTTATGAAATGATGGCTCCTTCTGACACGTGTCAGTCATCCTACTGTTGCTACAGGCACGTCTTTTCATTTCACAACATCATCATAACTTTTGTAATAATGTTTGTCCTCATCATATTTATCCATGTTATCTACCATTACCAATCCTACACCTCTTCTCAGTCCAGTACTGAAATGACCAATCATCTTACTTATACTCTACCAAGATCGTACAAACATTTCTAAAATAGCTCAATTTTTAAAAATTTGAAGATATCCATACAATTGTGCAAATTCTACAGCTGTCATACACAGTATCAATACACGATCAATATAACATAATACTTTATTCAACCATATCGAAACATCGCATACTTTATTCTCTCACGATCTCTTATATTACATTTATTCAAACTCAACCATAAAATACTCCCATAACAGATTACTTTTAGCACATCTCAAGACTTCGAGCTCACTGAGCTCCCCAGTTACATCTAAAGCAACCCCGATGGTTCGGTTCCCCGGACAGAATTAAATCCCCAATTGCTGCCCTTACATCCTCTTCTACGATCTTATCGCATAAGAGTTGTCGAACAGTCAGTTCTCGCACCTGGGGGTCCAATAGAGACTTTTAAAAAATGTTGTACCAAACAAAGTGATCATGTTCGACACACCTGCCTTTATCATCCAACCCAACCAGATTCAATGGCCATTCCGGAAGAACAACATCATAAAGCAATTACCGAAAATAGTATAAACATAGTTCGACAACCTTGATATGAAACTGGCCATCCATCGCCTACAGCGTACGCTGAGAACGAGTCCTCACCATGCTCGAATACAACAAATCCAGAATAATGCAAATTACAACAGTAAGAAATCCCTACTTATAGACAAAGGATGATCTCTGCAGAATCAGTCACCCCAGAGATTTTCCTCAGATAAATATTTTTGGAGTAGCAGAATATCTATACAGAATATTATGGCAAATCATTATTCCCATAGTACAAAATATCCCCTCAGATATCGTTCATGGCAATAAACAAGATGATAGCTAGCTCAGTAGCTGCATACACAGCTCCACATCAATACTGTCTCACAACTCGCATAAATGTGACATAAAGTTTGCCTCAACAGCTCGACCTTCTCTAAATAATACCTTAGCTCTCACTACCATTTTTCCCTTCATACCTATAATACCTTGACATTTTCTTTCGCACAGAGAGTCAACAGACAAAGCAGATTCCATGCTTTGATCCCATACTGTAAGACTTAGGGAAGTTTGAGCCAGATATCATAGATAAAAGATCTTCTTCATGGCCAAAGAGCTATGGTCCACGGAAGAAAATGATCCTCTGCATCCTCCTCACCTCCTCACACGCTAGAGATAGACGAAGGGCCTCATTTCTTTAACAAGACCCACTTATTAGTCGGATATCGACAAAAATCCCTCAGCCGAACGCTTACCGCTTCATCTTTAGTTGTAACATCCTCCTCCGTCAGCAGCCGAAGATCGTTATGACATTCTGCCTCAGATGTCAATAGGTAATAGAAACGTACCATTTGGAAGTGGTCATCCTCTGTTTCCATTACTTCTTCATAGGATATACAATGCAAAGTGGGAGAAATAGGAATTGGGGTAGGCAGATGTAACGGTCGATAACCAATGTACCTGATACACAATTCCTCCATCTTCCTCTGAATCCTAAACTCTAGGGCCTGTGCCCTAATCGTCACCATTTTTACCCATACCACTCAACTCAGAGTGCCATTTATACGCGAATCAGCATTCATAGCAGACTCTCCAAATTCTTAATGTCAAAAGGATTCCCCATGCAACAATATTTGACTACAATCATTGGTTCTAGGAAACCCAACAGACACCAACACAGATTCATGAATATTTATATTATAAATGAACCTTAGATAGAACTACAATATTTAATAATACTTCTCAGCCAACACTACTTGCCTACAATAATTCTCGTATTGTTGGCCGAGAGGGGGCGGTTGCAGTGGCTTATTCCCCACCTCGAGCTCATGCCTCATCTTTGAACTACTAATAAACTTTTGACCTCAACAACAGAGCATGTGGCACAATCAAAAACATATACAGCACGAGTTTCTCAACCAACACTACTCATCCCTGATGATACTTATGCTATTGGTTGAGAGCCGTCTTGTAATAGCCTATTTCATATCTCGGACTCAAGCTTCATCCTGGATCTCATCAGCATACTGGAAGTAGTACTAAATTACGTGACCAAAATTTCCTTAGTTTGAGACATCACTTTTGGCCTCTACACTAACAGTTTGACCTGTGCGAAGCATACAGTTAGCAATAGAGCCATTGTACAATAACAAAGGTCAAAATGTTACACAATCTGTTTAAAGGATATCTCATACATACTTTGTAATATCCATCATTAAGGGACTTTATGGTTGTCAAATGGTCATATTAGAGGACCTATAAGGAGACCTAGAGAACTGTAGATAAAGGACAAAACATACACCATAAAAAGTTTCTACTCTATCACTATCATATTCTCAGAATGCTTATTATAATAAACTGACAATCTCAATAAGATCATTATTTTCTTAAAATCCTTAGGAGTGGTCGTAGTTTTTAACCTATTCAAAGGTTTTCCATGCTAAATCATCTTGTTATTTGTTGTCTATAATTCTTAAGCATTCTAAATTCATTTGGTGTAAAGGCTAAGTCTGAATCCTTGAATTAGGCTATTACACCATCTACTTACCTGCAACAAGTCATCTTTTAGTCAGTCTGAAATACCAGCTCGTGAACATACAGATACCCTTATAACCATACAATCATCCTAGCCACATGCTTACTCACATTTACCAAATAACCTCATTACATGTTTGGACTCCTATACTCTTCAATAGATGTTTCCATTCCCTTTACTAATATGCATACTAAATTACCTATAGTTCGATTCATTCGAAAATACTCCATCACAACTCGATGTTTCTCACACCAACATATTTCCAGACTTCTATTCCTTCTCACATTTTACCTCATCTGTAGTTTGAATTATTATTTATCAATACCTAACAAGTCAGTTCGCACAAAAAACTATACATATAAATTTGGAAGTTTGAGACACATCATATGGATGACAGAACGAAGATATTTCATTAGCTTGAATATTTTTTACAACTATAATACTTTATAGATAACAACTCCTCCAGATAATTCCATAGATCACTTTACAGAGTATATTACATCAGTTCTCAGTTCAAAACACTTCCTAGCAGCCACCGAGGAAGAAGGTAAAAAATTGAAGCAAGCTTTCAAACTCTGATCCTCTGCACGAATGGGCCAGAAAATCCAAGAACTAGAAATCACTGAAGGAATTATGGCACCGAGAAAAGGATCTTCTTCATGGCCAAAAGCTATAGTCTATGGAATAAAAACCTCATCCACCACAGTTTCTTCCTCCATAACCCCCACCACCCCGTATGAAAAAAAGGGAAGGAGGGTCTTATTTCTTAGATATAACCCACTCACCAGCAGGGTACCGACGAGAATCCCTCAGACGAGCGCCTGTCGCTTCATCTTTAGCTGTAACAGCTTCCTCTACCAGCAGTCACAACCCATTTCGGCGCTCCGCCTTCGATGTCAACCAATAATAGAAATAGACCATTTGGAAATGGTCATCCTCTGCCTCCAACACCTCCTCATATGTCATCTCATGAAAGGTAGGAGACACTGGAATTGGTGTTGGTAGACTCAAAGATTGGTTTCCAAAATACCGGACGTGGAATTCTTCCACCTTTGTTCAAATCCAAGCCTCTCTGGATTGTAACCTCGTAGTTACCATATTCTTAATAAAGAAAAATTTCCAAGTTACAGGAAGCAAGTTACAGAAAGAAAGATACAGAAAAAATAGTTCATGAGAAGTTCTCGGTTGATCACAAACTACAAATAACCAAGTCAGAGTACTGTTTATACTATAATCAACATTAATGATGACTTTTCAAATTCCCAACGTCTGAAGACATTCCCATGCAGTAATATTGACAATAACCATTGGTTCTAGGAAATCCAATAGTCACAAGAAGATATTCATGAAGACGTATTGGAAATGATTCCCAGGTATTAATTGTAGTATTAATAAAACTTCTCAACCAACACTGCTAGCCCACAATGTTTCTCATACTATTGGCTGAGAGGGGGCGGTTGTAGTGGCTTATTCCACATCTTGGACTCAAGCTCTTTCTTCAACCATCATACGACCACTCGGCCTTATCAACATACACGTGACAAAATCTATGACACATTATAGTTACGGAGTTCTATTCATTACTTTTGACTTCTACATCAAATAGTTCGAGCCAACAAATGCACCATCATTAATAAAGCTGTTACAAAATAGTAAGATTAGAACGTTACGCAATCAACTCAAAGATTATCAAATATATATTGTAACGTTCATTATTAAGGATAATAATGGTCGTCAAACGGTAATATTATAAGACCTCTAAATAGGACCATAGAATTCTAGATGATGAACTGATGAATACTCACTCAATACTCTATACAGAACTATTCAGAGCATCCTTTGGTATAGTTAGTAATCCTTAATAAAATCTCACTCTCTTTCTAAATCTTTAAGAAAAGTCATGGGTTTTAGCCAATTCAAAGGTTTTCTACACTAAGCTTTTTGCTAATTGTTATTTTTTTTACTAGTTTTTCTAAATATATTTGGTATAAAGACTAAGTTCAAATCACGAAATTAGGCTATTTCAAAACCCCGTACAAGAGCCACCTTGAAACAACGTTGGGGGAAAATTCAACGACAAAAACTTCTTTTTTTATGCCTTGCGTTATCAAAGTTTACGTGGCGAACTATAAGGGGATTGGAAATGAACACCATGAGGTACGTTTCAATTTATATGACATGTTTATTTAAATTTGGTATATTAATTTATTTCTTTAAGTGTTTTTTTTTCTTTTCTTGTACGTAGTATGACCATGTGGATACTATGATTGAGAAAACGTTTAAAACCGAGAACAATGAAATACCACACAAGTTTGGTTTTAAACATATTTTGCATATTATGAATAAGCATCCAAGATAGAATCCAGAGATCATCCATATAAGCGTCCATGAAATGCAAGTTGGCGGTGGCTCTAAGTCCGGCTCTAAAATACAAAAAATGTCTTCAAATGCAAGTCTGAGGGATTCAATGGGTTCGAACTCCGATAGCTTAGTTGACGGTGACGAAGTAACGGACTCGGTTTATTCATCTTCGGGTCTAAATGAATAGGCCAATGGGATAAAAGAAGAAGGAAAAACGGTAAAATAACCTTTTGGCAAAGTTTGAAAAGGCGATCAAGGTCCATAAGGGTATAACGGAGATGGTTAGATATAATGTCAAGCGAAGACAAGAAGAAAGGGAAACAAAGATGGCTATGGTGGCAGAACATCTCGAGCTATACCGAAAAAATTAAGAAAGGGAACAACAAATTCGAGACATGGAGATTATGGAAAAGGATTTGAATGGACTGAATAGAGATACTGCCATGTGTTGGCGAATGTTAAAGAACAAAGTGATCGCAAAGATGATGGTAAAACATAATGTCACAGTTTCGTCAAGTACAAGCTGTCACGCCCCAAAATCCAATAATCGGTAGCTAGACCAATTACTGTCATTCAGAAGGTACAGGTCGGGGAATCCAACCGATTCACCCCCACAAACAACTGAGCCAAAAGACAGGTTCTGGCTCAGTCATTGACTATAACAATATCATTAGAGTAAAAAAAACTACAGATAAAGCAAATATATATACATATATTAACTGAAAACGTAAATATAATGTCTCAATATACTACACAACGACAAAAGCTGGAATCGTACATGAGTACAACAATTAGAACTGATCTGCAACTACCAAATTGGATTCAACAGCTGAGCTCTCAGCCAACAGTAACTGCTCTGCCTCTGAAAGAGGGGAACATGGCGAGATTAAGCAAAACCACGGTTCACTAATGCCCAACAAGGCTAAACAACATACTAATATAACAGGTGCAAAGAAAGAGAGAGATGCATAAGATAATTAATACTAATAGCTGCAATAAATAAAGTAAACCTGTGAAGCATAGAGGAGTAGAGAAAAGATAAGAGGATATGAATATATATGCGATAATGTAATGATATGATGAGATGATGATATGATGATGATATGGTATGATGACTAGGATAATCCCATAATTATCCCAATTCTGGATGATACACTAAGTCCTAATGCTGAATGATTAATATTTAAAAGAACTAGACCTTATAGTTAAAAACATTGGGCTGATCAACCACTAATGCATAATAACCTTAACAAAAATCTCAGTTGGATACAATGGCATGATTTCTTGTCCAAGCTTGACCAGTCTTAAGGATATTATCACTTGATCAGAGTGTTCCAGGCTTTTTGACCCATGGAGCCAACGTTCAAACTTTATTTCACTTATTTCACCGAGGATGAAACCCGATACCTGAGGACTGTCTCACACCATCCCATACTCCCGAATTGGTAATAGATGTGATATTACCTGTCACCAAAGAATCACCTTACTATTGTAACCCGATGTAGGAATCTTGATAACCTATCGAGGGTTAGCCGATGTAGAGTTTAGTTTATGAATCCGATCCCGTTAAGTTAAAAAATAAGAAACCCACACTGAAACCAGATCCCAAGGATCAAACACCACAGCCGCCCCCACGGCCCACACCCAGGATAACTCCTTGCCTAGAGAAGGACAACAATCCAAAATACAGATGTTAACCGTGACTAATTGACCAATCACAACATCCAAGCATAAATGAACAGTGACTAATTGACCAGTCACACATCCAACAACATCAATCTCAATAGACCGGAACACAGCCACCAAGGGCAACCTATAAAAATAAGCCATAATACACAACTTTCTAACATACAAAAGGGAAACCATACCCAATATGCCTAATCATAGGAAACAACAATACTGAAATAACAACTATGACAGACGAAACAATAAAGTTTAAAATCAATCACAAACACCTCAATGCCACATGCATGCTCTAACCAACGCAAGTTAAACTAGTAGAAAAATTTAGCAATGAAGGGACACTCGCCTGACGAACGGCTTGAATTCAGTAGGATAACTCGGAACTCCAACAACCGCAACTCAATAAGCGACAGAACAACCCGCGATAACAATCACGCCAACACTACAACTCAAGACCTGCATAGAAGCACTCTGCAAATCGCGAAACCCCAAAATAAATCATAAACACAAACCCTAGAATCACAATCACAAATCGGAGAAGAAAGGGGAAATACTCACTAAAGGATTTGGCGAAGACTCTGCCTAACAACGTCTGCCAACTTCGAGGGATCGAGAAAGGATTAAGTGAGGGAGAGGGTGAGTGGAGAGTGATAGAGAGAATGAGAATGAGAGGAAGAGAAATTAAAATAAAACTAAAAAGAGGAGAACCACCTCCAAGTCGTTCGAACGAAAAGTAAGTTATTCGAACGGACAAGAAAAGACATTGAAAGGACACAGAAGTCGTTCGAATGACTAGGAAGTCATGGGCCAAATTTCAGGGGATTACTCAAGCCGTTCGAACGAACCACCCTCAAGGAAAATATTTTCCAGGGGACATGTCAACCCGTTCGAACGACTTTGCCAAAACTGGAAAAATAACACAAGGCTCCCTTAGAACCACCCGAACACCCGATCACGAGAAAATGCACCAAACACAAGCCAAAACCAACTGCAACAGCACCAGGCCAACCCCTGGCTTCCCAAAGCCTCCATACAGCACTACCAGGCGAGCGACCACAGAAAACATGAAACCACTCAAACCACAGAAAGACAAATATAAGAACTTGATGCAAGAATGAGATGAGGATGCAAAGTGATATGAATGCACAATGTATAGATGCAGATGAATGAATAAGGAAGAATAGGAAAATAAAATAAAAGAATTTTACGGGACACTACATTCTACCCTCCTTACAAAGAATTTTGCCCTGAAATTTCTACGCATACCTCAATCCGAGAACAAATAGGGATAATGGCCTCTCACGTTCGCATCTAACTCCCAAGAAGCCTCGCTGGGATCATGATGACTCCACTGAACCTTCACGAATGGAATAACCTTGCTGCGATGGACCTTCTCCTCGCAATCCAAAATGTACACCGGATGCTCTATATATGAGGCATCTCCCTGAACCTCTAAGGGATCCCAATCAATCACATGTGTAGGATCCCGCTCATACTTCCTCAGCATAGAAACATGAAATACACTGTGAACTCGGTCCAGCTGTGGCGGCAATGCCAAACGATAAGCTAACTCTTTAACTCTGTCCAGAATCTCAAACAACCTAATGAATCTCGGAGCTAACTTCCCTTTCTTGTTAAAACGCGTCACGCCCTTCATCGGAGAAACCTTCAGCAAAACGTGATCACCAACTTCAAACTCTAGTGGTCTCCTGCGGATGTCGGCATAACTCTTTTGTCGGCTCTGTGCTGTACATAACCGATCTCTGATAATAGTAACTGCCTCAGTAATCTCACGAACCAAGTCTGGCCCCAGTAAACTCTGCTCACCAACCTCTGCCCAACTCAGCGGTGATCTGCACGGTCTACCATATAAAGCCTCATAAGGTGCCATCCCAATACTCGACTGAAAGCTATTGTTGCATGAAAACTCCACCCAAAGTAAGTACTCGTCCCAGCTACCCTTGAAGTCTAACATACAAGCCCGAAGCATATCCTCCAGAATCTGGTTAACTCTCTCCGTCTGTCCATCGGTCTATGGGTGAAACGTTGTACTGAAATCCAATCTAGTATCCATGGCTCGCTAAAAACTCTTCCAGAAATTGTCGGTAAATCTGGCGTCTTAATTTGATACTATAGACACTTGAATTCCATGTAAACGCACTATCTCTCCCACATATAGTCTGCTCAGCTCGCCAACTGTCAGAGTCTTGTGAACCGGAATAAAATGTGCTGATTTGGTCAGTCGGTGTACAATCACCCAAATAGAATCGTGGTTCTTCTTAGTCCGCGGTAAACCCGAAATGAAGTCCATCGTCACATGCTCCCATTTCTACTCTGGAATCTTCAAAGGTTTGAGCTGTCCTACCAGTTTCTGATGCTCGACCTTTACCTACTGACATGTAAGACATATGGAAATGAACTCTGCTATCTCTAGCTTCATGTTGTCCCACCAATAGTGCCTCTTCAGGTCCTGGTACATCTTCGCACTGCCTGGATAAATAGTATACCTAGAGTCGTGAGCCTCACTCAAAATCTCACGCTTCAGTACTTCTAAATCTGGCATGCATAATCTGCCCCTGTACATGATATTGCTATCTGAGCTAACTGCCCAATCGGTTCTGCTGTCATCTGAAGCCCATGATTATAATCTCGCATCCTGCTGCTGTGCCTCAATAATCCAAGAAATTATTGAAGGCTGAACTCTCAGATTTGCAAGAAAACTACCCGTACCCCGTGAACGCAAACTCAACCCAAAATCTGCCACATCACGAAGTATCAACCACTCATGAATCATCAGACGTGCAAGAAATCCCCTTGGCAAACGGCTCAAAGTGTCAGCTACCACATTCATTTTCCCTGGGTGATACTGCGAGTCAACATCATACTCTTTCAAGAATTCCATCCATCTACGCTGCCTCATATTCAGCTCTTTCTGCGAGAAAAGGTACCACAAACTCTTGTGATCTAAAAAGAGCTCGAATCTCTCCCCATAAATATAATGACGCCAAATCTTCAATACAAAAACCACAGCTGCTAACTCGAGGTCGTGAGTTGGATAGTTCATCTCGTACACCTTAAGTTGTCTCGATGCATAAGCCACCACTTTTCTCTCTTGCATCAGAACACAACCAAGTCCACTGAGCAAAGCGTCGCTGTAAACCATGTACTTCTGCCCACTGGACGGAACAATAAAAACAGGTGCTGTAGTCAATCTCTTCTTCAACTCTGCAAAAGCTAAATCACATCTGTCATCCCAAATGAATCTAACGTCCTTCTGTGTCAAGCGAGTCAAAGGTGTTGCAATCCGTGAAAAACCCTCGATGAATTTGCGGTAATAACCGGCTAATCCCAAAAAGCTACAAATTTCTGTAACATTCGTCGGCTGAACCCAATCTATAACTGCTTCAACCTTGGAAGGTCAGCGAATTTCTGTAATATTTTTATAACATTTCTGTAACATTCCTTGTAACCCTCTAAACCTTGTTGCATCTCTAAATATGAATCCCATGGACACATGAGATTGTGTCACCTCCATATCTCAATCTAAACCCTAGCAATACTCACGTTGTTAGGCATCCCCCTATTAACTTTTTCCATCAAATTTACCCTTATCCATCGAGTTAATCTTGGGATATAGAGGTGTGCATTATTGGTTGCCTTATCTTGAAGTATTGGGAAGAGATTTGCTAAATATTCATAGTACCAATATTCAAGCAAACTTCACCAACCACACAACCCCTTCACGCCCAAAGAGTAAGCGTCAAAGGCCGTGTATAAAGCCCTCAAAATGGTGGAGTCCCAATCATGATCATCTAACCTATCTAGGTCAGCAATCGCAGCCAAATAACCCAACCTAATCGTACTTTAACTATTAGGGAAGAAGAGTTTGGCCATTACAAAAAATTATGAAAGCCCGGGTCGATAAAGTTCGTGTCATGGGATTATTTTTATTCACCTCGATAAACCACTTTATCCAAGTTATCTTTACAACCCTCAAATGGATATCATTTTCCCCTAGAGTGAAAAATTGGCCGAACATTCTCGATTTTTCATTCTCAAAATTAAATGGCAATGGCAGTTTATGGGATCCCTGATAGCTATCCCCGTTATCATGTACAAAAGTCTAACGGGGTAAAACCAATCTATGGGTTCACTAAGTGGAACGTGTGGGTGGTCGGTCACCACCTCTCGAGAGACCTTGAACTAAAGTTCTATCGCTTTTCTGAGTGCTCAATATCTACCAATTTTTTCTATACAACATTTGGAAAAATTACCAAATTGGAAATTCGTTAGCCAAACCTTTTGTTCTATATGCAACTTATCGTAAGTCTTCACAATCATAAGCATCCTGCTACGAAAGTTAAAAGCATCCCCCTACATCATCATCAACATGACATTTTATCTAACATATTTATTTGAGATATGTCATTAAATACATATGGCTAAAGGTAAAAAAATCTGCGAAATTTTAATTTTTTTATTACTGTGATTGTCGCAACTTTCTTCGATATGTGAGTTTTACCCTCTGGCAACACAACCATGCTCCGCATACTATCAAGATGAATATTGAGGGGTAGAGGTGGGTATGCGGGTCCAAAATCTTGCAAAACTCTCTCTGTTACCGCCTTGCGATTTTGGCATCGGGCGGTGTGGTTAAAATCTTCCGTTGATTTTAGTATCGGTATGATTATAATCTTGCAAGACTCTCTCCGTTACCGTCTTGCTTGATTATGGGTTGTATGAAATGATAGAGGAAGTATGAATGAAAGAAAGGGGAAAGTAAAGTGAAGTATGAATTAAAGAAAGGGGAAAGTGAAGTGAAGTATGAATAAAACTTAAACCAGATGCTAGGCGTTGAACCGTTCAGTGCTCAATAAAAAAGTACATATCATTTGTCTTTTTTGGTGTTAGGGGCTAAACCGCTAAGCACCTAAGAAAAAAAAAACGTAATTTATTGTTGGAGCAAAATCGTATGCTATTCTAGAATATCGGTATGGTAAATCAGAACAGCATACCCCTCCCTTATAGTTGCTGACAACCCTTCCTCCTAATGTGGGTTTCAATAACTGTATACCAATAGTATTTCCTCATAGTGTATCGTATATTTAATATAGTGTGCGCGTACAAAATGTACTAGTGATAGATAATTATCTTGTGACGTGCATATAATTCAGGGCTTATTTTGTAAGAATTAGGAACAATTGCTCCACCTAAACCGTATTTCCAATTATCAAAAGAGTAAATCTAGGTCCAACCATTATTAGGTTGTTCGAGTTTAAACTCACGCCTGAAAGCCCATGCCCAAAACCTAGAATTACAAAAGACTACAAAACAAAGCATGAAAAAATAATCAAGGTAAAATGTACATATATGATAATAATAATAACGACAATTATGAGAATAAATATTAAAAGATGCCAACTTTCTAAAATCGGATCCAGGGAACAATAAATTCCAAAATCGATACAGGCAAAAGGAAAAACTAATTTTGCCCCCACTAAAGTTACAATATTACAGTAGACAACCACCTGTTTATGGGCTCCATAAGTACGAATGTCACTTCAGAAATAATAAAAAATTATAAAACTAATTTAAAACTAATATATCACGCTATGTGTTATTACCATTTGTTTTTTATCATTTGTTAAGAAAAACTTTGTTATTATATCGCCAGTAATCAATTTCATTTGTTAAGAAATCTTTGTCATTTTTTTCCCTTGAACTTTCTCATTTGTTTAGAAATCTGTCATTTATATTCTTAGAAGTTTCTCATTTGTTAAGAATTCTTTGTCATTTGTACCACGATAACTTTATCATATATTATGAAAACATTGGCATTTGTTTAAAGAAATGTTACCTTTTTGAAAAATGTTACCTATTTTTTGCATGCACGTGGGCTCCACAAGTACGAATGTCACTTCTGAAATAATAACAAAAAAGTTCGTATCATTTAAAAATATATGATCATGCCACCTATTCAAATTTAAGGCAGACACAGTCACCATCTCATGCATTACTTGTCATTTGTTTTAGGACAGTTTATCCCGCCTTTTATCAGATTTGTGATTTATAATAAAGACAGACTCTGTTACCAATTCTGTTACTATTTCCCATCTTGTTTAGGGTTAGGTATCACGTACGATTCACACGAGTTCATTTGGATTTTGGCGTCAAAAGCGATCCCGATTTATCAAACCGTCCCGATTCTAAACATCGTGTGTGTGAATATTATTTGTCACAAACCATTTTCTTACAACTGTTGATTCTTATGTGTATGAATTCAGTGTGATTTCAGTGGCAAATCATATGTGTGACTACTGCCTACTAAGTATTTTATTAAAGACTAGTACTCTACTTCTTGTGCATAGAGGAAATAATGGTACTATACTTCTAGAAATGGTACTATACTCTACTCTACTCATGGAACAAATGATGGAAAATCGTCTATGTGGCTACTGCCAACCAAACTATGTCATTTGTTCAGATAAACTCAGGCATTCTTTCAGATATCCATGTCATTTGTTAAGATCTTATTGTCATTATCAATCTTGACTTTCTCATTTGTTTAGACTTCTTTGTCATTTTTTTTAGCATAACTTTGCCATTTGTTAAAAAATATGTCAACTGTTTGAATATTGCAGTAGGTTTGTAGGCTGTGGGCTCCACAAATAAGATCGTGGGTTCCACAAGTATGAATGTCACTTCTGAAATAAAAATAAAAATAGTTTGAATCATTTAAAAATATATTATCATGCCACATCACTACAAAAAATAAGGGATTTAACGTTACTTTTTTAGTGACGTTAAAGGCCAATAACGTCATTTCAGCGACTAACGTAGAAAGCAGTGACGTGAAAGCCCTAAAACTATTAACGTCATTTTTTAAAATGATATTAAAGGATAAAAAAAATATCACGTGACTATAAAGCATTTACGTCTCTTTAGTAACGTCACTTCCAAATGACATCGATGATATGTTTCCAAATGACATCGATGATATGTTTCTACGTCATTTAATAAGTGACGCAGATGTTATTGCCGACTAAATAATGCCACTTTTGAAATGACATTATTGAAACTGGATTTTTTTTTTAAATCCCCTCCCTCTCCCCCTCCCCCAATATACTGCACACAATGTGCTCATACAGGATAAACTTATCACAATGTTATTTATAGTCAAGATGATTTAACAAACACAACTATAATCACACAAAAAGGTTAAACATATTTCATATGTACACAAATTTAAGGTGGCAGAACTACATTAAAAGGTTGTACAAGTTAGCGTAAATCCTCTAAAATACTACTTGAGAAGCGTTACGTAACAAAAATTGCCAAAGTCTTTCACGCATCATGTTACTAGTTCTACCTGCAAGACAAAACCATAATTGCATATCATGTCTCTTCGCATAGTTCACAAATCCCAAAGGAGTTGGAAAAGGGGACCAAAAACTCTAAATTATTATAAGAAGCTTGATATAAAAAATTCTATAACTATCATTTGTTTTAAAAAAAATGAGGTGTACTAGAAAATTTTAACAGATTTTCCTTGTGTCATCATTGCATCTAAAACCAATAAGAAAAAAAAAACTTTAAAAAGTCGCGATTAATTCACTCCATTTTATCACAAATGTCAGGTTCACTTACATATTTATTAACTTTATGTATTGGAAAGTAAAGCAAAATGAACGTAAAATGTCTATAGTGTGTAGGCATCTACCTTAATTTCTAGATCCCTTATCCAGCTCTATAAAAAGGGAGCAGTACCGGTGCTCTGATTAGGTATTAGATTGGATATGCTATTAAAGCTAGTGAAGGGTTCTCCAGAGCTGAGAACAGCTACATCCAAGACCTACAAGCAATCAAACAAGGAAGGCTATTACCACATTTTCACTACTTTCAGATACTTTGTGTACATAGAATTTACTTATGCTCAATTCATACTTACTATTTCTACTAGATATACATGGGATACTAAGATGTTAATTACTGAGAGAAAAAAGTTGTTAACATCATAAAAAAAAATGGAAAAAAGGAGTTGTTGACTACCATTAAAGATTATTTGATCATACTTGTTTTTAGTTATAAGAATAGAGGGGTTGTAGGCCATCTCACATTAATGAAGATTGTTGAAGGGTATATCACTATAGTGCCTTATGACTCAAATGAAATACTTAACAAATTTTTTAAGAAGATGAAAGGGGTGGTTTTTATGTTAGGCAACCAAGGGTAGTTAGGTTTATTAGAAACTCCGAGAACTTCTAGTCCCTACAGTTCTTGGTCTATCTAGGTCCTTGTCATTTTTTTTTCATTTTTTATCTCTTGTATTTCTTCTAGTGTTCAGTCCCTGCACTTTCCCTCCTGTGGGTTTGAGTGCTTGTCTCGACCATGTACATTTTTTTTCCTTTGGTGTCATGGGGGTTAGTCGCCTAGCTTTCCTTGCAACAAAAATGAACTCTATTAAAAACCACATATTTCTGCTTCTACCTAAGCTATGCCACCGATACCTTCACCTTTTTATGTTTGCCTTCTCCATACTACTAAGAATTCCCAACCCAATACTACCATCTCCACCACCTTGAAAAACAACTTATAAAACCACACTATCAGCCCAACACCTTACTACAAACTCTTTGATCCTTCTCAAATAAAAGTTCAAACCCCAAACAACAAAGACTTAATATATACACAAAATATTTTTGTAAAATTTACTTCGGTTTATATAGAGATCACCTAATATTCGCTTAATAAAGGACTGGTATAGGAGCAGCAGTTGTATCTTACAGAAACTTTGGTTCAGTTTCCTCAATAAAAGCCATAAACTTGTCTAAAAAGCCAATAGTAATAAATCATAGCACCGTCACAAAAGAAGTTTTACTAACCTATAAGAGTCAAACACATCCTCACTATTGTAACTTCCCATCTAATCTATATCTTGATACCTCATTTCGTGCAATAAGAAGTCTGGTTGTTTACTACTACACTTTCATCATCAGAACAACCCCCAACATATTGCCCTTCAGTGTCAATGCTAAGGTCATTAACAGTTGTAGAAGTGTAAACTTGAAACTCCTTAACTTGGAAGTAAAGACATGAATAAACTTTATTAAATCCAAATTGATGACCTTCTAATGAAACCATTAAATATTATCCATGCAACGTCACACTATCACTTTGAAGACTAACAAACATCTTTACTTAAACCCCCTTTTTGTTGTTAAAGTCAGACTTATACACCCAAAGTTCAGTAGTCTTCTTATATTAACCTTTAGAAATCTAGACCTACCCACACTCAAGGCATGTACATCTTAATGGAGCATCTTTGAAGGTGTCAAAACTATCTCAAAGTACTTACAAACATTGTGATTACAACCTGTTATTTCTTTATAGAATTTATCAGAAGTTAAAGAATCGTAAAAATCCATAAAGCTACTAGTAATATTGATGCTCTAATGGATGTAAAAGCATAAGTATGCGATGACAAGAAAAAAAATCTCCTGATATAAGATGGAGTTGGTTATCTCAATCTTCATCCTTGTTATGACGATTACCCTCACATTAGTTGTATTAGATTTTAGAAAACTTTCTAAATATAAATTTAGTGTTACTCCAGTACCATCTAAAGCTCGATAGAAGGCAACAAAATTTCTACCATTATTCTTCATGTCAAATCTCTAACAAACTTATCTCTGTGATTTTTGATTGTTTAACAATGCAAAATAAATATAAAAAAAATTGAGAAATTGTTTAAGGGTGCCCAATTTTAGACTAATGGAATTAATCTTGCCTCTAAAATAAAAATTAAGTACTTCAATCATCCACTAATTCCCATGCTCACAATAAGAGTTACCAAAAAAAATCTATCGTTTAAGCTTATTTATGTAATCAAAAGCATAACCAAATTGATCATTGAGCAGAAATAACCCGGTTTTTGAGAAAATCAAGGATGTGCATTTAAGGGTTCCGAATGCGATAATTCGATCCGCGACAGCTATACACTGAGCACAATCGTTCCCTTCTCGCTCACCGTCTCCTACAATGCCACTCCCTAGCGAAGCATTGTGCGTCATTATCACCAATTCTGTAATTAGAAGACAGACAGAGAGTGAGAGAGAGAGAGAGAGAGAGAGAGTGAGAGTGAGTGAGAGAGAGAGAGATATATATAAATCTTATAATTTGGAGAGATAAAGTTGAGTGCAGTTGATCCATGATTTTAATTTCTGCCCCTATCTCTCGTCTCTTTCGTATCCCTCTCCCAAAAAGGCCTCTCTTTCTGAATCCCTTACAATTTCCCATTATAACACCCGTAATTGATTTTACTTAAAATTATGTCATTTGGGGAAGAAACGACTTGAATACTTGAGTTACACGAGTAAAGTTTTGACGTCATTTCAACAAATGACTTTAAATGAAAACAAATGCACATATTTATGTCATATTTTCCTAAAATGACATTATAAACTGGAAAACCCGTCAAAGTACCGGAGTAAAAGATAAATTAGACCAATTATGTTATTATTCTAAAAAATGACGTTAACTAAATGACATTGTAACTCTTATTTGTTATAGTGCATGCCGAAATTTAATTCCTCAATGTACACATGTCATTACCATTTCGAGATGTGTAACGCATACACTGTCACCATTTCATGCATTACTTGTCATTTGTTCCAAGACAATTGGTCACGCCTTTAGCCAATTAGCTATATTGAATCATGTAGACTCTGTCACCAATTCTGTATTATTTGGCATTTGTTTAGGGTTATTTAGGGTTCGGTATCACGTATTATTCACACAAGATCGTCTGGTTTTTAGCACCAAAAACCATCCCTATTCCTCAAATAGTTTCTTCTTACACGATGAATGTAAGAACTGCAAAAACTATCCCGATTTTATACATCATATGTGTGATTGACAACTGTAAAAACTATCCCAATAGCAAAAATCGTTTCTCAAAATCGTTGAGTCTTATGTGTGTGATTTCAGTAGCAAAATGTGTGTATGATTACTGGCTATCAATGTTTGATTAAAGTTAGTTTTTCTTTCACAATAAAGTCTGATAAAGAAGTTAATGAGTAATTTAATGAGGAGAACCAAACGTAGGAGGGTAGAGCTAAGAAGGCTACCTCTAAAGCTAAAAATCATGCCTCTCGATGTACAGGTTTGGGACTTCATAAAATGTTTAGAGCTTTGCCTGAAGAGGAGAAGGATGTTCTTCGTACCACCTACTTTGCACCGTTAATGTTTATTGATCCAATAACGACAATATCGATGTTGGTTGTGGGAATATTCGATCGTTATCTCTGTGATATGAAGTTTCAATTTGGGGGGACGATAATTCAGATGAAACCCATTCATGTTTATCTGGTTTTGAGGCTGTATTTCTTATATTCACAATGATTTCCTATTGGTTGATTCTGAGTATGTAATAAATTTCAGGAAGAGGTAATTCCTCAGGAAGAAGAATGCATATGGGTTGAAGGAAATTGAGGGAGCTTTAAAACATGCGAAATTTGAAATACATCATGGTAAGATTCCAATTTGTCATTTGTTGGGTCTTCTTTATCATTTTTCAGCATTGTATTTGTCACCCCAAAAAATTTTGTATTGTATTTGCCATTTTTGGGTCTTATTTTACTTTGTTTTATTATTATTTTCTACGGTTCTTATCATTACTTTATGTATTCTTTATCATTTTCTTCCCATTTTTATTCTTTCCGATGTGTGATTTTGTTTTGCATACGATGTTCTTTGAATAAATTTATTAAACATTCTACTATCCTTTGTCCCCCCGAACAATGAGAGAAACGTTGAGGTGAAGTATGTTGATCTGGTAGATGATCTAGTTCAATTCAACAGATTCCCCTGGGGTGAGCAAGTCTATAATTTTTTGTGGAGTTTGTCAATTATCGATCAGCCACTAATAAAAAATAGGATAAAGCTTTATCACTGTACGGATGTACCTAGGTGTTGATGATATAGGTTTTTCTCTGTATTCCTAGCCTAAAGTTTCCAAAAATTCAAGAAACTGAACATTTGTTCCCTAAGCTACATGGATGGAGGATAACATCCTTTAAGCATCACCAAATTGTAACGTTTAAAAAGTTTTTTGCTAACCCCAAATTGGTGGTAGTAGCTTTAAAGCCACCTGAGATTGACGTGAGGCAAGAACTTGTGCAAGAGGCCATGGTAATCTTCCTTTATTTATATGAATGATTCATTTTATTGCTTCATTGTCATTTATTTTATCCATCTTATCATTTTTTCCTTTAAGTTTGGCATTTTTTTATCTTCTTCTTGTCATTTGTTTGATTTTTTTCTCTGCCATTTCCCCTTACATTATTAAGTTCCTTTTTGTCATCACTTTTTTACCTCTTGTCATTATTAGATAGTTTGTCTATCATTTCTAAATTACTCTTTGTCAGACGTTTGAATATATTAGAGAAATCACATCGAAGCACCTATAATTGGCGGTACGCCTGCAATCGAAGCACTTACAATCGGTGCACCTACAATTGGTAGCAGTTCTTCCACCACTGATATCGGAGTTACAGTGGTTAAGGTATGCTACCAGTTGGAGGACCATGGTAAAATATTATAGAACCATGTTAAAATGTTAGAACAAATTTTGATGTCTACACTTACAGATAGTACTCTACCACTTAGAGATGGTACTCTACTCCTTTGGCAGTACCAGTACTCTACTCCTAAAAAAATTATGAAATGCAAGTGAGAAGAAGAAGGTGATGAGAAAGAAGATGGGAAAATAAAGTAGGCAGGGTTGAGAACCTGGTAAAGAAAGCTCCTACAAAAAAATTGAAAAATTGAAAAGAAAAAAAAAACTAAGGGAGAAGGTAGAAGAACATGGAAAAAAACACAAGACCAATACCAACAAAAAGAACAAGAAGGCAGAAGAATTTGATGTTCCACTAAAGAAAAAAGTTGAAGGCATAAAGAAAAATGTTTTTACTAATAAACAATTGGATGATATTCCACTGATCATTTTGAAGAGCGCCAAGGAAGAGACATGCGATAATCCCAAATTAAAAGTCTAATGAAATACAATCAACTACATAAAATTTAATTCAGCAAGTTGCTCCTGGAGAGGGATTGGAGGTGGAAAAAGATTTAAAGGTAGAGGATGAAGTTAAAGTTGAAAGGAAAGTGAATTTGGAAGTTATATCTTTAAAATATGGTGGTAATCATCTAGAGATATCATTCGTTTACTACTTCTTATTATTTATTTATTTTTATTTGACATTGGTTTTTCAGAACATTGTCATGTACTTTGCGTAAACTTTGTCATTTGTTCAGAAGTCTTTGGTATTTGTTCGGACGTATTTGTCATTTTGTTTTCCATAACTATCATTTGTTCTGAAGTCTTTGTTCATTTTATTTGTTGTATATGAAGTGGAAGAAGGGTAGAGTGGAAGATAAGGAACCTCAAGCTAAAGAAAAAGATGATGAAGATGAGAAAGATGGTGATGATGAGAAAGCTAAATCTTTTGAAAAAGAGCAACCTCATGTTATGAGCTATCTATCACATTTATGAATGCAGTCCTTACCATTTGTTGTGTGCTACCCTGTCGTTTGTTTATTTAATTTTACCATTTATAATATGTATATCCTATTTTATAGACAGAGGAACTAAAAACTATAGTGGTGTATTATGTTGAAAAAAAAGATGTAGTAGAAAAAGCCAATGAGGTATTTAACTAACATTTTTTTTGAGCTATCCATAATATTTGTTCACCTATCCTTACCATTTTTAATTTTTTTCTTCTTTACCATTTATTGTACAGACTATAGAGGTTCCAGACCAAGCAAAAATTATAGTGTTCTTCTACCAGGAGGAAGATGTTGATAAAGCTAATTAGGTAACTTATCACTTGTTTCTGATTATTAGTCATTCGTTTGCTGGTAACTTCTTATTTTGTTTTATTTATTTTACCAAAACTTGAATCACTCTTATCATTTGCAGTGTGTTTATTTATAGATAACTGCAGACCAAACAACTGGTATATCTGTTGAGGAATAGAGCAAAGAGGAGGTGGTTGTAGGCAATGATGATGATGATAGAACTTCGCAAAAAAAACCAGATCCTGAGAAAATTATAAAAGAAATGGCTGTTGAGCAGACCAATATATGAAGTACTTTTAAATAAAACCCTGAGTAATAAGATTTCATGACATATCTTATTACTCATTCTCATGTAATATGCGCATTTATATTTTCTTATTACTCAAGTAATTCATCTGTTCCATCTTGTTTTAATAGAGTCAGAAGTGGATGCCACCTTAAAGAAGAGGCATAAACTAACTGACGATGATATTAATGACAGAACCATGTCATTTGTTATTCAAATAAACCTATTGCATGCTCACCTTGACAAGCTTCTTCCTGGAGTATTATTCGAATATTTTATTCAAAAACCCATCTCTTAGGATGAGAAGAACCAGGTAGACCTTGTTTGGTTACTAAAGAAGAAGCTTGTCCTACCATATTTTATTTCATATACAGCCATCATCCACAATAATTTACAATAATAACTTACATAGTAGAGTTTCGCTGGATCCTTCCTAGCCAAACATATTCATATAATAATCTTGATACATAAAGATAGTCTAGTATGGTCACATAGGTATGGACCCACTGTATTAGTCGATTGATTGTATTCACATGAGCATGGACCCGCTGTAGTTTCGACAAACTTTCTTCACATGTCTTTATGTGGGTACGAACCCACTTATTTATAACTTTTTACCTGGGTAGGGTCCTTCAGATAATTAAACAACTTCTTTCTTGGGGAAATAAGAATACTTGTGGTTTTGTTTTGCCTATCTTCTAGCTTCCTTGCAGAATGCCTTTTGGTGTTATCTGAGACATCCAAAGCACCTTCGTTGAATGCTTGTTCAAAATTCATTATTTTCATTCTATCTTCACTGTTGATTGGTGAAGGGAATTTACTTGCTAGGATTATTTTTGGGGTTTAGTAATTTACTTTTACCCCATTATCCAGTTAATTTTTCAGATCTCAAAAAGGATCTGGCTGAGCATCATTGCTCTTTTATTATGGAGGTGTTCTAACTGTTCGTTTCTTAGATTTAGGGCCAAAAGCCTCGGTTTTCTTGTTCGTTTAATGTTAAACCCATCTTGATAAAGTGGTATGAGGTTTTATCCCCTTCTTCTTCATTACCCCAGTCAGTTATTAAATTATGGAATTGGAGGAAAATGGGTCTATCCTCTGCCTTAATTTTCTTTTGAAAGTTTTTTATTGCTCTCTTAAAGTTATCTAGGAAGAATTTTAATTCTAAGAGATTGTTTGACGGATAACAACAATCAATTAATCTGCACAATAATAATTGGTAAACCATTTTTGGGTCAGCAGTACTGTAAGCGTTGAATTTACTTCCTGTTACTGGCTTGTTAATGGAATAGATTCCCAACAGGTCTAAGCCTTGACTTTTGTCTTGTCTTGCCTTGTTGGACCAATAGTACCATATTGCTAGGGTTATTATTCCTATTTCGTAATTGACTTCGTTAGGTTGTGTGATTTATGGGCTTAATACTTTTGGCATTGCGCCTTTTGGTAAGCTGAATCAGTTAGATTTTTCATGGTTTTCAGGGGCTATAATGGCCAATTTTCATGGGGTATTGGTTTGGGTAACCACGTTAACCCATTTGACAATATCAACCTATTTCTTACAAGCAAACTTGTCAGCTAAATCTACTAGCCTCATGGGTTTTTTCTTTAGTATTGTGGGTGTTGGATAGGCTGGAGGACTTTCATTTTTTTCAGTGTTGCTTTTGAAAGCCTGGTCTGCCGCTTGCCATGTTTTGAATGCTTGGTGTATAACACCTTTTATTCCAGTCACTTTTGTGCTGGTTTCGGCCCAGGATGTGTAGATCCTTGCATTGCTAGTATTAAAATTAATATAGTATTTTGGGGATTTAATGCCTCTTAAAGCTTGTGAAGACTGTTGTGAGGTATGTGAATCCTCAGATCGCATTGAGTTGGATGATTTCCCATTACATCCTATTGAGGAGTTGAAATCCCCTTTCGAGTTGTGACACTCTTGTAGAGGGTTTGATTCTCCTAAAGAACTATGACGTTCTCGACTGTTTGAAGTGTTAAACATTCCTTGGTAATATGATCATCATGGGTCTTCTTCTTCTTCTTCTTCAGTAATTGAAGATGTAGCTTTAGCTTTTGCTTGAGCTGAAGGATTTTTATCCTTTTTTGCATCATTTGTAGTTCTAATACTTAGATCTCATTATCCAAGTCTTGTTCCAATTTTTGCATTTCTTCCCTTAAGTGTTTCTGAAAACATGAATATTGAAAGATTAGTTAATTCTCTGGTAAGAGCAGCTGCTAGACAATTCTTTATCCCTGCAATATGCTCAACATCAAATTGATAGTAATTAAACCATTGTTGCCATCGCAACAACTTTCCTTGTTTGCAGTCTCCTACAATATTGGTTCTCAAAAAATAACCAAAGTTCATATTATCACTTCTGACTATAAATCTGTGTGATAAAACATATATTACAAATTTTTTAATAGCCTTTTTAACTGCTAATTTTTTTTTTATTGGAGTGATAATTTAATTCAGCAGCTTGAAAAGAACCTGAAGTATAACTACATAGGTATTCTTCTGTATTTCCATTAATAATGATAACTTGGGCTTTGAGCACAGTACCCCAATATTCATTGTATGCATCTGTCTCAATCACCATTTTATCATTTGGCAAAGGATGATAAAGGCCTGGTAAGTCCTATATTTGTTTTTTTACTTTTCTATATAGATAGTGTCTGCTGGTGTCCAATTACATTGAACATCCTTTTTGAGTTTGGCTTGGAGAGGTTTTCTCATTTCTTTCAGTTTGTAGATATATTCTTCGACATATGTTAAGCAACCTAAAAATCTTTGTAATTGGTTCTTATCTTTGATTTTACTAGGAAATTGTTGGATACTATTTATAATATGAGGTTGTAGACAATGTTTCCCATCCTCGATTTTTTCTAAGCCTAAAAACCTAATTTTTGTTTGGAAAATTACTATTTTTTTCTCGGACATTACCAATCCTTCTTTCTTACACCTATTGATAATAATATTTAGGTATTCATAATGTTCACCTAATGTATTACTAAAGATAAGGATTATACAAAGATATTACCAGTCCTTTGGTCACCTTCCATTGGTAGTGACCTTAAAAGCAGCTAAACGCTGTTAGATTTTGTGATTCCTCATCTATTATAATTTGGTAAAAATCTGATTTACAATCTAATGTAAAATAATATTTTTTACCTCTGATAAGGCTTATTAATTCTTTTTTTTAGGAATATAATAACCATCAACAACAGTTTCTTGATTGAGGGTTTTATAATTTACTACCATTCGTTTCTTTCTTCTTTTCTGCTTTGCTGCTTTATTTACCTTAAAATGCAGGTGAACTGTGTGGGGATTTTCTTTTGCAAATCACATATAAATCAAGTAGTTCTTGAATTAGTTTGGCAAATTCTACTTTATCATCTGGCGAGTAAATCATAGGTTTAGCCCTGATTACTTTGATTTTATCTCTTAGTCTAATCTCAGCTGTGAACTTTGATCTTTGTATTTTTGGATCTAAAGAATCTTCAGAGCAAATTTCCTTTAATTTTCCTTGGATTTCTTCAAGCTCACTTATGGATTTTAAGTACGGATTTTATCCTGGTATTTCTATACTTAAATCTTTGTAATTATATTCTCCTTTATTATGAAGAATACTGACATTAGTACCTTGTAGCTTTTTTTGTTTAATTTCAACACCTCGTTTGTGTTTTTTATGTTGATCAAGGAATACTTAGATTCCAACGGTCATCGTATTTCTTACTTTACCCATTGCAATCTTTTCACCCATAATTATTGAGATACTGATAATATCCACATTTTGGATAAATGGATTATAAAGATTTAAGAAATTTTTTCCTATGAAGAAATCAACTCCTGAATCTTGTTGATGGATAAAAGGGATATTAAATGTTTCTCCTCCTATTAGTATGTCGATATTTTTAGCTGCATAGTCTAGATATATCAAAGTATTGTTTGAAATTTTTATTTCTAAGGGTACCCATGCCTTTTCCCATAATTCAGGAGATAAGACATATTTATTTACAATACAGATACTTGCTTCTGTATCTATGTATGCATGTAGATGATATTGCTTATATCCTTCAAATTTGTATTTTATATAGGTGTTGTAAGGGTTTGTGATACTGTTTAAGGAATTGAAGTTTGGGCTATCCTCAAAATTTGTTAGTATACCTAACCTATCCATTCATCATTATCAGTTTTTGTGCCAGAACTGTCTTCTCCAGTCTCAGTTTCAAGGAAATAAATATTCTCATTTTCTGAAATTTCTTCTTCTATTGGTTTTAATCTTATTGCATAGGCTAGCTCTAGGATTTTTACTTTATGCTTAAAATTCTTTCCTGCTTTATTAGGGTATTCGTTTTCATAATGATCTTCTTCGTTGTATATCTAGCATTTATAATTTTTCTTTTTCTGAGGACAAAAGTTATCATTTTTTTTATGAAATTTATCTTTTTAAAGAATTTCTTCTGAAAATGGGGTTTTTCTTTGTTTCTAAAAAACTAATTTCCTTTATATTTTTTGAATCGGTATTTTTTATGTGAGAACTTTCTTTTAAAGAAATTCTTTTTCTTTTTATGGGATATTATTGTGCATCCATATCTTCCAGGTATATCAGCATTTGTTTTGTCAAAAAAAATATGTCTTTACCTTTAAGTTAATTGGTGATTGTTTGTTATTGACAAGCTAGTATAATATACTGTTTTATGAATTTTATTCGTCCCCCAAGAGTATCAAGGATAAAATCCTGTTTGGTAAATTCTTCTTTGAATACTTGGGCAATATTTCCAGGAAGTTTATTATCGAATAAAGTTTTATAGTATTCCTGAACTGATTTATTATGTTTATGGTAAAATCTTTCGTATTCACATGTGTATGTGTCAAAATAATATATTTCGCAAATGGTGAGGTTATCCAAATGCCATGTAACTTGGACTTCTTATATTTGGGATATCTGGCTTTTATATTGTTTTTTGTACTCACAACCATTTCTCGGTAAATGGCATCCGTGACTTTATTTAAATATTCGAGTCCCATTTTACATCCTTGACCTAATCCATTGTGTTTTTCTTCAATAAGTTTGTCAAACCACGTTCTTACATTTTCACTAAGTTTTTGGAAAATTAACGTTCTTACTACTTGTAGGTTTATTGTTAAACTGAAGTGGTTTGGATGATAGGGCTGATTTCAGCGCACCATTTTGTTATTAATTTTTCTCTTTCTCGGATACAATCTATATCCAAAACAGATTCTCCTGGAATGCCAACTCTTTGTTTTAGTTAATATTCTGTAGTGATATTCCTGTTGTGGAAGTTAGGTATTCTATTTATAGTGGTATCATGTCTGATAGGGATAGTTCAGGTTCTTTCAAACTCAGCATCTTTATCTGGTCTGAGTTCAGACCTTCTTCTTCTCTATAGTTCTTCATTTTTTGTAGTTGTGTTGCGATAAGTTTGTCCTATAGTGTTTGAGTTAGAACCTTGAATTTCTTCTCTAGTAGGTTTTAAGTTCATTTTTATTTTTTTCCAGATATTTTCTTCATCTACTTTTGAGTCTTCTTCTGATCTTACAAATTTATCATCTTTATATCTGCTATTGGCCATGTGGATTTTTTTTCCTAATTCTTTATTATCCATAGATAAGAGTTTGATGATGGTGTCTAGATTTATTTCTTCAGGGTTTTCAAACCTGTCTTCTTACTTTTTCTTAAATATACTTGTTGACATTTAGTATTGCTGGTGTTGGTTTCAAATTCTTTGGAAAGAATCTCCCTGTTATCTCTTTAACCATTGGTAGGTTCAATCTGGTTTCTAAGATATTACTTTTGTTTAATTGTTATTACACTCAAGCTTTCTACTTTGAGAGATAAATCTTGTATCTCCTTAATAATCTTGTTTGGAGGAGTCTACTAAACTTCCTCTGTGATTTCTTTTATATCCGTTCGGAGCTCTCTGACGTTTGTCACAAGTTTCATAATTTGAGGTAAGAGATGGGCATAACATCTCTGTAAATACTCAATTTTATTTTTCCATTTTTATTGGTTCTATTAGTCCAAAAGGGCCCTTTGGAGAGTATCTATTTTTACTGACAATCGTCTAATTTCTGCAAGTGATTGGTTTGCAGGTTTTTCTTATAATATATATTTCCTAATTTGGAACCTGGAAGAGTTTCTTATTTTTATTTGTCCATTTTGTACGTGTATCTCCTTAGGTTTATGATAACCTAGAATGGGTTTTTCTCTTATGTTTAGGCTCCAGTTTTTTGGAAGTTCATTTAATTCCTCTATCTGAGGCTGGTGAATTTTTCCTATTTCAGAGAAGATATCATCTATCTCAATCATTTCTTTTTGCTTGAATAACTCACTATGATGAGAGTTAGTTAAAGCATATCCTACAATATATGTGACGTTGAAAGGACTGTTTCCTAGTTTTACATATTCAGATCTTTCAAAATGATGGGCTAAACTCAAAGTTTTGTTTAGATTTTTGTCATGTAGACTTATTGCATACTTTGGATATATTGAAAATATTAATTTTTTGTAACTTAAGTTCCCTTTAACCATTCCTAATAATGCATTTCTGCGGTTATTAATACAATTATCAAGTATTGCTACTTTGATTGGTGTTAATTCCTTCTCAAAAGTGAGACTTTATCATAATATAGATTCCTCCTAGATGTATATAACCTATTTTACTCTTGTCATCTTTTAGGATGACATTTATTCTTAGTTTTAAGTCTTCTCTTGTGATGAGAGGTAAATTTAAGCATCCTGATGTATTTTCTATATCAAGACTAAATTCCTTGTGGCTAACGCCAAAATAAACCAAAAAATTTCTTTTAATAAACATTCCCGAAATCTTAGAGATATTGTTGGGAACCTTAAATATCTTGTTTTTATCCAAAGAAAGTTTTTTCTTTATAATTTTATTAAATTTTCTTTTATGATAATTAAATCAGTGGAGAAATTTCCTTCTTGTTCATGAACTTCATATAATTCTATTTCTAGATTTATATTGTTATCATAAGAATTACAAGGTTCGGTTTCTGGTTCCATTTCTAGCCTTCCTGAATTCTATGGAATCCTATGTGCTTTCAAGTACTTGAGACTAAGTAGAAAACTCAATTTCTAGCTGTTTGGAATTATTAGACATCCTCAGGGGTATGCGTGCATGTTTTGAATACATGGGTTCTTGTTAATATGAGGTTTATTGACCTCCCGAGTCTACCATCATTGGACTCCAGACGTAGGGCTTAACGTCTCTCATCTTGATAAGATATGCAGTTAAGCACTGAGTCATTTTTGTAAGGGCTTATTTCTAATCCTCGTACTAAGCCCGATATTCGAGCTCACATAGTTCGTATAAACACACTGATAACCAACCAAGGATTGAGGGCAAACAGATTACAATACAGACTTCCTCACCTACAGTTCGAGGATATTGAAGCGTCTAGTAACATCGCACTGCAGAAGACATTCATATATTCATCAACAATTCGTATACATACGAACATCATTAGAGATCGTATCTTCATCAACAGTCCAAAGTTATGGCTAACTCAGATATCCATCAACAGTTTGTATACATACAAACATCGTTAGAGATTGTATCTTCACCATCAGTTCGAAGTTACAGTTAAGGTCATCAAGAGATCCGTTACAAAATCAATAATTATCAGATAGCAAGACGTTACAAAAGACCTCATAAAAGACTCATCAAACCTGAAATTTGTAACGTTCCTCATTAAAGCAATAACGATCATATTATAAGACCTATAAAATAAGACCTGGAGATCAGAATCCGGGGAGGCTGAAATGATCTACCAAAACTCTTAGAGAAAGTCATCCCTACGAAACTTAGATATTCTATCTTTTTCTCTTTGAAATAGCTAGCATTTATATAAACACCATTATTTCTAAAAATCCTCAGGAGAGGTCATGGTTTTTAACCCATTCAAGGGTTTTCCACACTAAAACTTATGTTAGTTACTTTCAGTTCCTAGTTAACATTCCATATTTCAAGGGTGTAAGGTATTATCTTCGTCCAATACGAAAATAGGCTATTACATTTGGCACTATCTGTGAGAACCAAATCATACACTCAGCGTTCTCCGATCTAGTTTTTTATATTTATTTTTTGAAGGATGGCAAATCCAGACGCCAATGTCCTGCCTGACGCTGCTGAGGGAGTGACGGACATACAAAATACTATACAAGCAAAAACTGAGCGACGAATAGAACTTGAGAAGCAGTTCGCCAGTATCCAGAACACGATCAGAGCACTTCAAGATCAATTAACAGCAAATCTGAGACCACGGAATGCTCTGCCTGTAACCTCAAGGATATCAGTCCATGATCGCTTGGGAAATTGAGGCAAAAATCTAGCACTTCCTCAAATTCTGTAAGAACCAGTTTTACCTCAGAGTTATATCAATCCACTATTACCCGCTGGAGTGATAATAGATCTACAACAACAAGAGGAACAAACCAGAGAAAAACCTTGAGTTTCGGTCTATGACCACCTGAGAGAAGCAACAGGAGAGCATAATCTACCAGGAGGTCAAGCAACAAGATGAGCTGTTACGTCTCGACAATATCTCACTCCAAAACAGGTGGACAAATGGATCAAGGAGCTGTTAGACGCTCAAATACTCATTGGAAGAAACATCTATATTAAATTACCGAAGAGACCGCTCACACAAGAATTATTGGATGAGAAAGTAACCACCAATTTTCATACTCTGAAGATTCAAAAGTACAAGGAGGGAGATCCTATGGAGCACGTCCAAGAATTTTAGGATTCTATGGGGTTGCATTCGACATCCAAACACATCCTATTTCATCTCTTCTCGACCAGTTTAAAAGGCGAACCTCTGCGACGGTTTCGCACACTCAGTGAAGGATCTATCTTCACTTTCGAATAACTTCGCGAACTGTTTGTAAAAAAATATTCGCACAATAAAGACAAGGAGGAGAGTCTTTACTCTTTGTTTAGCCTCAAGCAGGCACCAGATGAAAATTGGTGACATTTACCAAGAAATTTTTTGGACTAGCTCAGAAAATTGACAACCTCGATAAGAAAATCACAATCTCCACTTTCACCGATGCTCTACTCGTGGATGGATGAGTCAAAGAGCACCTGGTTCTCAACAAGCCACTGATGTTGGAGGATATGATTGAGAAGGTCAATAACTTTATCGACCTCGAGCGACTGACAACTTTGAAACCAAAACCTCAATGCATCACTCTATCCACCAAAGATCATCCCGAAGAATGTGCTCACAACAATAGTAAAGACTATGGGGGTGATAAGAAGCAATTTAAGTCCTATGACAATCGAGCGCGCCAAGGAAGAAAGATGCCAATTTCGTGCATACCACAGTTAATAACTACTTTTGCAGACTTATACCTGCTGTTACAAAAAGATGAATTCTTCAGAAATGCCAATACTCTTCAGCCCATACCAGGAAAGCCATACTGCATTCACCACCAGATTTAACATCATGACACGGAGCAGTTCTTCGCACTAAAATTTCTTCTCCTGAACATATTTTCACAAGGTCGAATGCTTGATTATATTGTTGACATCAAAAGTTACAAAGATGGAAGCTACAAGACTGATACCACGATCGTCCAAGTTGACGAAACAAATGAAGAAAAACACTTGTACTTCGTCGAGACTCAGACGGTCTATAGCTTCACCAGATCTAAATGTAGGTGCGTTGGATAATGCCATGATTTGACGATGGTAGACAAAGAAGCTCGCTTATTGCCAGAATCCAGCAATCGATGAGCTGGGATTTCTTTTAAAGACTGTGACGCTCATCACATCAACTTTCCACACTAGGATGCTCTCTTCATCATGTCTCTGGATTCAACGGCTATAAAGAAGAACGCGTGGGAAAAATCACACTTCCCATCACAGCCGGGCCAGTCACACTTGATATAGTTTTTTACATCATCAATGCCAAATCCCGTTATCTGGGCATCATGGGATGACCATGGTTGCATAACATGAAGGCTATTCTCTCCACATATCATCAGGCGTTACGATTCGACCGGAAAGGACGGATCTACGAAATCAAAGGCAGCCAAAAATTGGCTCGAGCTTGCGATAACACTATCTCCGTTGAAACTGAACCAGCCACAACAACTGTAGCATAGCAATTACAGCAGAAACTCAGTTGCCAAGCGTCAAACCAACAGAGTACGTCGAGATCAGTGGCACTCAAAGAGGAACTCACATTAGAACTCTCTTCAGCACGGAGGAACGCTCAAATCTCATACAATTACACACGGATAACAGTGGCATCTTTGCATGGACCTTTCATGAAATGCCAAGGATCGATCCTGCTATAGCATGCCACAGGCTAGAATTGAAAGATAAAGTAGAACCGGTTAAATAAAAACAACGGACCTGGAACCAAAATTACGAGACGAAGTGAATAAAGGGATCGATAAATTGATTGAGGTCAGTTTTATTCGCAAAGCTATGTATCCGGACTGGATCTCGATCATTGTCGCAGTCCCAAAAAAGAATGGCAAGATCAAAGTTTGCGTTAATTTCATAGATCTCAACCGATATACTTTGTAAGATAGCTTTCCACTACCAATCATCAACCATTTGCTTGATTCGATAGCAGAGCACGAACTTCTCTCTATGATAGATATTGCGTCAGGATACAATTAGATACCACATTTTCTAGAATATCAAGACAAGACTGCGTTCATCACTGAACAAGGTCTATAATGCTACAAGGTCATACCTTTCGGCCTGAATAATGCTAGCGCTACCTATCAGTGATTGATGACACAAATGTTCAAAGATCATCTCGGCAAAACAATGGAGGTCTACATTGACGATATGCTCAGCAAAAGTCTCAGGAAAGAAAACCATCTTACTGATTTACGAACAACTTATGAGATTTTGGGATCTTACAAGATGCGTTTAAATCCCGATAAATGCCAGTTCGGAGTGCAATCCAGAAATTTTCAAGGACATCTATCAACAAAAGAGGGATTGAAGCTGATCCATCACGCAAACGAGCTCTCTTGGCTATGTCTTCACCAAAGACAAAGAAGGACATTCAGAAGCTAGCCGGGAAGATTGCAGTAGTAAACAAATTTGTATCCAAGTCTTCAGACAGATGTCGACCTTTATTCGATCTGTTAAAACGAGGTACATCACGAAGAAAATCAAAGAAAGAACTTGAGATCGAATGGACATACAAATGTGAAACGACTTTCCTCGAGCTCAAAAGTTATTTGGGCAAACCACCAGTTATGAGCACACCAGCAGATTAAGAAGAACTTACAGTATACCTAGCTATCACAGATACATCTCTCAACTCTGTTCATCTCCAAATCAAAGAAAAATTTGAGAAACCAGTCTATTTTATCAGTAAGACTCTGACTCCCGCTAAAACGAGATACACCAATATCGAGAAGCTTCTTCTAGATCTCGTCTATACATCACAAAAATTAAAACAATATTTCCAAGCTCATACTATTCGTGTCTTGACGAACTATCCACTACGCGAAATCTTATCCAAGCGCGAAAAATCTCGACGTATTTAGCAATAGTCCGTAACACTCGGGGAACACGATATACATTTTGCGCCACGTCACTTCGAAAAAGGTCAAGCGGTAGCAAATTTTTTAGCAGACTTTCCAGTATATGATCCTGATTGGGAAGAAAAATTTATTGATCAAAAAGATGAACCACTCGAAGATCAATCCGAAGATAAGTCAGATTGGGTAACAAAGAAAGGTTGGTGACTTTCGACTGACGGCTCTATCGGTCCAACCGGATCAGGAATTAGAATTGTTCTTATTACTCCTTCCAATGATCGGCTCAAAAAAATCCATTCACCTCAATTTTGAAGAAACTAATAATGAAGCAGAATATGAGTCTTTAATTCATGGCTTGGACATGGCACTCACATTGGGTGTAACCAAACTCTCTGTCTATACAGATTCATTACTAATCATCATCCACTACACAGGCTTATATCAAACCAATGGGAAAATGGTCAACTATGCTGCTGCAGTGGTCGAACGAATGACCAAATTTTAGAAAAAATTTATAGAGCACTTTCCAAGGGGAGAAAATAGACATTCAGATGCACTCGCTTACCTTGCTGGTGTCCTCAGATCAGAAGCTCGTTACTTAAAAATCGACGTCATTTCTAACCCCAACATTAATACCATCGTGTCCAACACCATTAATACTGGGGGCAACGAAGAGATCGAAGATGATTGGAGAAAGCCTTTCATTGCATGCATCGAACCTCAAAATAAATTAGACGGCCCACTACTAGAGGATCTTACAGAACGTAGGAGATTAATTGATAACGCTCGAAGATACATTGTTCAGGACAATCTCCTATACAAAATTTCTGTCACTGGTCCGTACCTCCTTTGTCTATCTGACATAAAGGCACAACAATTCTTGTACGATCTACACAAAGTCGCATGCGGATCCCATGCAGTAGAACGATCTCTTGCAAAAAGTGCTTTAACTCATGGAATGTTTTGGCCTAAGATGAAAGTACAAACAATCGAATATGCTCATAAGTGTGACATTTGTCAGCGACATAGACCTAAAATATGAGATCCAGCACTCGAACTACACTCGAGCCAAGTCACTTGGCCATTCAGACGATGGGCTCTCGATCTCGTAGGATAGTTTCCTACAGCACCAGGAAAATGAAAGCATTTGTTGGTCGCTACTGATTACTTCACTAAATAGGTAGAAGCAGTCCCGCGTGCAGAACCCGAGAAGAAGAAGTCATCAGATTTATCTGGGAGAACATTAATATCTGATTCGGCAGACAACACCTCATCAGAATTGATAATGGACCATAGTTTGTGGCTCCAAAGACGTCGTATTCCTCAATGAGCACAACATCATTCATTCCCCATCCAATCCTTATTATCCACAAGGAAATGGACAAGCTGAGATTACTTATCGAACTATTGTGGATGGCATCAAAAAGCGTTTAGACGACTAAAAGGGGAACTGGGCGAACGAGTTACCACATGTACTTTGGGCCTACCGAACAACTCCCAGAATAGCAACAGGCTGTACTCCGTTCTTACTGGCCTACGGGACTGAAGCCATCATTCCCGCTAAATATCATCATCCAATACGTGATCACGAGATGACAGATGAAGAAAACAAATTTAATATCGCATGCAATCTGAATTTGATCGAAGAAACACGTGACTGAGTCATTGTTAATCTGGGAAGATATCATCTCGCTTTATCCCGATCCTGTAACAAGCGCGTTCGACACAGAGAATTCAAAGTTAAAGACCTCGTTCTCAGAGAAATCCCACAACATTGCAAAACCCCCAATGCTAAAAAGTTAGCAGACAATTGGGAAGGTCCTTTTATCGTAACTGGCACAAGTGGTTTAGGATCCTACGATCTTAGTACATATGAAGGTGTACCTATACCTAATCTGTGGAATACCCGTCGATTAAAGCTATATCGTAGATAAACATGCTGTAATATCTGATATTATTTAATAAAGTATTTTTTCATCATCATCTTGCAAGTCTACTCAATTCAAGCATTTCTACCTATCTCCGTCTATACTAGAAAATTTCTGCAACATAGCTCTTCAAATATACACGCTCTCAGAGGGTCGTTTATTGAGTCAATCAATTCAATCTGGTAGAGACGCACTATAGAGCAATTCAATATTCAAGATATCTCATTACGATCGCTTATTGATATGCTCAATTCGACCTGTAACTGAGACCTACAACATAGCTATTCAAATATACACGCTCTCCGAGGGCCGCTTATTGAGTCAATCAATTCGATCTGGCAGATACACACTATACAGCTATTCAATATTCAGGATATCTCATTACAGTCGCTTATTGATACGCTCAATTCGACCTGTGATTGAGACTTACAACATAACTATTCAAATATACACGCTCTCCGAGGGTCTCTTATTGAGTCAATCAATTCGATCTGGCAGAGACGCACTATTTAGCTATTTAATATTCAAGATATCTCATTACGATCGCTTATTGATACGCTCAATTCGACCTGTGACTGAGAACTGCAACATAGCTATTTAAATATATACGCTCTTCGAGGGTTGCTTATTGAGTCGATCAATTTAATCTGGCAGAGACGTACTATACAGCTATTTAATATTCAGGATATCTCATTACGGTCGCTTATTGATACACTCAATTCGACCTGTGACTGAGACCTACAACATAACTATTCAAATATATACGCTTTCCGAGGGTTGCTTATTGAGTCAATCAATTCGATCTGGCAGAGATGCACTATAGAACTATTCAATATTCAATACATCTCATTATAGTCACTTATTGATACGCTCAATTCGACTTGTAACTGAGATCTACAACATAGCTCTTCCAGTATACATGCTCTCCCGAGGGTCGCTTATTGAGTTAATCTATTCGACCTGGCTGAGACACGCTATACAGTTATTCAACATTCAATGCATCTCTTTATGGTTGCTTATTGACTTGTTCAATTTGACCTATACAAAAGAGAATACAACATCGCTGTAATCATATATTTATACATTGTCGTTTATTGGTTTACCCAATTCGACCATACATAGAGATAGCAAAACAAAAACATTTTTTACTCAATGTTTGACATTTTTTCTACGGCAAAAACATATTTACACTCTGTCTGATTACAATTAACTATTCTTCACGCTTCGAACTTTCCCCAGGCCCAGATGAAAGTAAGGCAGGGAAAGGTATAGCAGTATCAACTACAGTAGGAGATGCATTCAGCAGTTCCGTAACTCTCGACATCAAATTATCCATATAACATAGCGGTGCTAGCTGCATATCATACTCCGTACCGTACTCAGTTGAAGCAGCCAAGATCGCATCATGCTCTTGCCGCAATTTCTGTACATCAGTATGCAACATAGCCATAGTACCCAATATAGCATTATCTGCAGTCAGCAGCATAGCTTCACCAAGTTCGGTCTTCACTTTGGTGAGCTCATCCTCAAGATCCCTGCATCGGTCTACCAGATACTCTTTCTCCTTCAGCAACGAAGCCCTATACTACTTCGTCATCTACACACTATGATCCATCTCCAGCTTCATACGTCACAACTTCTCATACAACCCCTGACAATATCCGTTATCGTCATCTACTGCATCCACCAACCTTTATAACTCCTTATACTTCAGATCGAACTCCTTATAAACCACAATACCTTGTAAACATTCTAGTTTCAAGGCTTGCTTTACCCGCTCAAGGTCAGCGATTCGTGTGTTATACTTATTAATGGTTACGTTCAACTCTTGATCTCTCTTTGAACATGCTTCTTTGTGAGTTTTGGCACGGTCACTCTTCCTCTGACAAGAATCTCGTGCCTCACGCAAATCCTAGCTCAACCTCTTTCAGACGATCTCGCATATTATGGAGCTCAGCATCTTGATTCTTTAACAGATTAACATTATTTGTTACTGTCGATTTGTAATACAACAGATCAGTCTTTTGTTTTTCAATTGTACTTGACAGATCCAACACTTGTTGGTTCGCAGTCATGGTTTCAAAATTTTCTTCCTTAAAGAACCTTTCCACAGTTCAGTTTCATTATTAGCAGCCTATATCTCAGCATCCTTACATGACAACTCTACAGTCATAGCATTTAGCGGACTCTGCAGCTCCAACATATCAGCCTCCAGCTTCGAGTTCAACAAGGTCGTATTTTTAACTGCCAATGAACACTGCTGCAATTCTGCAGTCAACTCATTATTTGATGCGGATAAAGCAGACAGTTCGCTCTATTCATTGACTTCAGCCTAGAAGAACAAATTACAAATGACATACATCTATCAATTGATATTCATGCGAGCAAGACATATCATTCAAGCAACATTTATTAAGATATGATGCTATTTCTACAACCACATACACAGATCAACTACATTATGCAAAGCACAATTATATGCCATTGCTCAGTTGCCTTATGGTGGAACCCTACTACTACTCATATCTACTTGCAGAGGTTCATCAAAGATTATGACCTCTTGATGACAAGTCTTATGCCATTTGTGAGGTAACATATCTTCAACCTCCTCCACCTCATACTCTTCAGCTCGCAGTTTCGAGGTTGAAGCTCCCCCACCCTCATTACCTTTTATAAACCACATATTTTCAACCTTATCATTTTCTACTTCAATATCTTTACCACAACTCGAGATATAGCGTTTAAATTCATTCTCTACTCTCGCGAGCTCGCTCCCATAAAAGTCGATCACATCGGCCATCTGACGTTCGTGATCTGCTTTACCAGCCCGTTTGCCCCGCTTTGGAGTAAGATACATCTTCAAACACGATTGGGACACTTGCAGACGTATTTACGTATCTAGTAAATGCACTTTTAACAACTTCACTCTCTTATCCAAGCTCTGCAACAACTTATTACACTCCACCTTTTCCCTCTCCAGACATGCATTATCTTCCTAACATCGCTCCAGTTCGTCACAAGCATGCTTCAGATCATTTTGCAATTAAGTTTGGACCCTTCTATCTTCCTTCTTTATATTGAAGAAATAGATCATCATCATTCTTCGCCCCAACAAAAGTTAAGCTCATCAGGCAATAGACCTACACCACCTCATAATATGGATACACCAGCCCGAGCTAAACATCTTTTCGCCTCAATACTATGACAATTACATGCTTTTTGCGCTAAAAATTTCGCCTGAACTGGATCTGGCACTACACCTCTCTCAGTTAACAGTTCTAAATAGGTCTCCTTCAAGCCCTATTCACTATCTTCAGCCTTAAAGTAAAACGTCAAAGACAATAGCGACCTTTGACACTTTAACTTATCACTCTCATCTACGAACTGCTTATCCTTAAAGGATTTTCGGAGTAAGACAAACCTATCGCTCTCTTTCCGCAAGACCTCATGCCTCTTAATTTTTATCCTCCCATATCTATATTGAAGCTCGAATAACTCCTTAAAGGTGTTATCGAAGTTAGACTTACAAAGACATCTCTCATATTCTACTTTATTGTGTACCTGCTGAATACGATTGATAGAATCCCTTACTCGACTCAAGGCCTTCTCCATCTCGCTCACTTTTCCCCTCAAATGAACTACCTCCTACATGCAAATTATGCATTCACCATCAAAACAACATATATTAATAGCAACCGCAAAAAATTCAAGTCTGAGCAAAAATAGTTTTATCACCAATACAAGGATAAATTCGATCAGACAAGTCTCAGAACTATGTTACAACTACATAATCAAGAATTAGCTCCTGCTGCCTCATTGGTCGTATCATCAGCCACTGGAGGAGCTGGGGTCTGCTCAGAAGGTCGATCAACCACTGGAGCGGCATCGTCCTCTAGAAAGATTATCTCACCATACCTCCCAGCAATAGCCAGATTGACATCATCTATAGTCAACCCCCAGGAGTAAAATGGTTGAATCATGTTATTTCGACCATCCAGTACAGTGTCGAAAGTCTTTTTTGCAGCATCTTTGAGCTCATTTTCAGCACAACATTTTCTGCCTCGAACTGCTCCTTTTGCAGAACTTTCTCCTTCTTCTGCAGAACTTTCTCCTTCTCCATCCGCAGAACTATCTCCTTCCCCATCTGCTCCTTTAACTATACAGACAATGTAGTTTTCTCTTTTTCGAACTGCTCCTTCAGTGCAGCTTTCTCTGCATCATACTAATGAACAATTTCAGCACGGTCCTCAGCACCTACCACCAACACCTCCAAGGCCGATTCCCATGCAACAGGCAACTACACCACAAGTACAACATAGCAAAATTATCAATCAGATTATTTTGCAAACACAGCTAATCAAACAACAACACCATACATACCTGTGACATGTTTGATTTAATCTCAGCACCCAGATGTTTCAGATCATGCTTCGCCAGCTCCCGTGACTTCTGCCCTACCACATTAAGATCAAGATCTTTTGGAAAAGTCCGTTTAGGTTTTACCGCTTGCCTCTGCTTCTTTGTAGGAGGTACCTCATTTACAGCAGCTTCTACCACCTCAGTTCCCAACTGCGTCGTCTGCACAGGAGCTGCTTTCTAGAAAGAGGGCAACAGCCTTTTTCCTCTAGGTCGACGATTTTGTGAGCTCGAGGTACCCATAACATAGGCAAGAATCTCTATAACCCCATCAAAATCAGAACTGGATGTAGCCATAACTCGATTTTGATGAGCTCGTTAAACTTTTGAAACTATAGAGTTCAACCTTTTATGTCTACGGATACCTAACTCCCCAAGTACTTAGTTCAGCTCAGTTCCTTCCCAAGATACGACGTCAAAAAGACTAGACGTATCAACAATACTTTTTGGTTTAGGTTTTACCAAATCAAGAACAAACTATGTTAAAAGCTTGAAACAAGTAAAAAACAAGGTACAGACAGAATGAAGATACTTACTCTCGTTAAAATTCTTATATTTCAGCTCGAGCACCGGTTCCCCAGGCACTTGCATACAATTACCCCTCACCATCACAAGATGGTCGCACCAGGGTCTCCCAGTAAATTCAAAATCAAAAAATTTCGGCCTTTCCGAATCACTATATAAGTATCCGTTCTTCCGACCCTTCACATATTTCAACTTATAATACTTCAAGACATCGTCGGTAACGAACTGCCTTGCAATATCACCATCTCCCCATTTCTTGTTAAGGACCTCACAGACCCTCATAATCCCGAAAACATTGCAATTTAATTGGGCAGGGCAACTCATTAGAACATTTATTACCCCCTTTTGGAAAAAGGTATAAGGAATACTCAACCTATAAATGACTTAGTTCAGATAGCAAAGGAACCCTTCCTCTACGATCTCTGCACTAGTGTCGTTGTAATAATCAATTGCTGTATCATCTCCTATACCCATATTTATCTTCCATTGATCCAGGGAAGGTACTTGATAATGCTCTATTTTACCCCCTGATCTCACCAAGGTCCTAAACCGTAACCCTTCATTCATCAGATAATGCCCCAATTCTCCATCTAAGTCTTTCTTATACTTGGAAAAATGTCTTCCCTATGTCTACATTAGTGGGATACTTAAAGAATTCCCCATCTTCAACCTCCACTTCCATCCCCTCATTCACCCCAGAATGTACATCAACCGGCATATCAGCAGCTATAGTACCCCTCACTTCCGAATCATCCATAGTCCTGCCAGACGACGATGATTCCTCACTACTGGAGGAAACCACAACTTTACTACTGGGTTTTGAATTTTTGGAACGCATCTACCACATACAAGAAAAATATATTCAACATTTTATAATCAAACAGGCCTCCACCCTCAGCCATACCCAACAATTACTAGCCTACCGAGCAGTTCACACAAGCAACTACCATCTACCATGACAAGCAATAAACATATTTTTCACAAACAACAAAAATGGTGGAAACAAAATTACTAACCTGTACTAGAAGAGCAGCAGTCGTCGCTTCCGGTCACCACCTTCACTTCAGATGGCAAAACGTTGGTTTTCCTAGCAAGATCACAGTATAACGGTGACTACGCTCAAAATTTGAAGACTTTTTCTCTCTAAAAATGTTTTTTTCTCTCTTTGTAACTAAATGTGGTTTGTGAGAAGGAGAAAGATGAGATTTTATATTATCCCTCAGCTTCTGAAATGACGGCATTTTGGGATACGTGTCAGTATCATCTCTCCTTGCAGGCATATCTTTTCGTTTGCCCTCATAATAATTTCTTGAGTAACGTGTTTGGTTATCACATTTGTCTCACTCCTTTGCCATTATTAATTCTAAGGACTCACTGCCCAAGAAGATTTGTACAGATCCTGTAGCACAATCACTTTCGTACAACAACAACCTTCTGCGGCTACACGATCCTGCTATGTTATTTATAGCATGATTTCCAGTTCAAAACCCTAGTACGGCTTTTTACAGCTGTTACTTACCTTACTCTTGATCTCACAAAAGCAGATAATCAGCAACAAATCATGCTTCAATTATATCTCATTCAATCATTATCATAGATACAGAAAAGTTATGACAAAACGACCTTAACAAACATAAATCATTTTATTATGGTCAATCATCCGACTTTACATATAATTATAGATGGTTGGAATGATTTCCCCACCAACAGCTCTCTCATCCTCTTCAGCCAGCTTATCCAGCGCGATTTCTCGAACTTCTGCCTCACGTAGCCTTACATCTAGCAGAAATTTACAAAACACACCACATCAGAAGTTGCGACCAAGTTTCACAACAGGATCACAATTCTAGTTGACTATGATGATACTCTCATAGAAAGAGCTTATATGAAGCATAAAAGATACTATGCATAACAACAATATATCTCAACAAGACAACAAATATATAACGCAATTTACACAGTTCAGAAATATATACTTGCAACTCTACGTCATCCAACTCAGCAAAAATTTGATTTACATATCTTCGACCTATTTAATCTTTGACTAGTTCAAGATTTTACACGAAATCCCACAGCAGTTCATTCAAACAGTTTCAAACACTTATAAGACAAGATAAACAAGTTTGAATTTCTTATTCAAGATAAGAAATTTACAAGGACGAATATTTTATTCAGCTCAAAAATTAAGATTATAAGATCTGCACACAGCTATTTCTTCTACAGCACGAAAGATAGCCTATTATACAAATGACAGTGCAATACTTAAACAGAAGCAATAGAAGGCCCAACATAAGAACTGGAGTGAGGTAGAAGACAAAGTTAATCCCACCACTCCTTCGTAACCCCCGCCATCTCTGCAGCCACAAAAGATGAAGAACTACCACCACCATTAAAATTCTTAATCCTTTGCTGGATATCAATAATACATCTCATCTTCTGCCGCCACTGCATCCTCTGTAAGCATCCGCAGACAGACCCGACGGTGAGTAGCAAATAAGACCATATAGTAAAATCGCCATATTTGATGATAATCATCCTCTGCCTCCTCTACTTCTTCCTACAACATCCCATGAAAAGATAGAGGAACAGGGATTAAGTTGCCAGAGAAAGACTTTGGTTCCCAAAATAACAAGTTCAAAGAATCATCATCTTGTTTTGAACTCTCTCCTCATAGGCCTGACGATGGGTAGTCACCATTACTACTATATATACTAATCCAGATGACTGACAGGTTAACCAGGATGAACATTGATAATAACTGTTCACCATTTTTAATAGTAGCAACATTTAAACGTATGCCACCACTTTCGATACAGTCTTTATCACAAGCACACATCTCAAGTAGAATTTTTGAGAGACCCAGCAGCCAAAACAATTATCCTTCCAGATAACTAGGAAGCCATTAAAGTAGCATTTAAAATGACTGGACTTCTCAACCAGCACTACTCGCTACATACGTTTCTCCTGCTATTGGCTGAGAGGGGGCAGTTGTAAGGGATTATTTTTAATCCTCGTATTAAGCCCAATATTTGAGCGCATATAGTTTGTATAAACACACTGATAACCAACCAAGGATTGAGGGCAAGCAGATTACAATACAGTCTTCCTCACCTATAATTCAAGGATATTGAAGCATCTAGTAACATCGTACTGCGGAAGACATTCATATATCCATCAACAGTTTGTATACATACGAACATCGTTAGAGATCGTATCTTTACCATAAGTTTGAAGTTACAGCTAAGGCAATCAAGAGATCTGTTACAAGATCAACAATTATCAGATAGCAAGACGTTACAAAGCACCTCATAAAAGACTCATCAAACCTGATATTTGTAACATTCCTCATTAAAGCAATAACGATCATATTATAAGACCTATAAAAAGATACCTGGAGATCAAAATTTGGGGAGGCTAGAATGATCTACAAAAAATCTTAGAGAAAGTCATCCCTACGAAACTGAGATATTATATCTCTTTCTCTTTGTAATAGCTAGCATTTATATAAACATCATTCTTTTCAAAAATCCTCAGGAAAGGTCATAGTTTTTAACCCATTCAAGGGTTTTCCGCGCTAAAACTTGTGTTAGTTACTTTCAGTTCCTAGCAAACATTCCATATTTCAAGGGTGTAAGGTATTATTTTCGTCCAATACAAAAAAAGGCTATTATAATATCAACTTTGGGTTCCTATCTGTTATTTTGATAAAAATTATACTGTAATAATATAGAAACAACAAATAACAGTTGAACACAAAGTTGATAATAATAATATGATAGCAAGCAATATCATATAGTAGTCTCAGAACTTACAAAACTTTTGGCAAGAACTCTTGAATGTTCAGAACTTTGAGCATGGTTTTTGTTTAAAGGGGGTTGAGGGTATCAAAAGGAGTTCATCAGTCTCTTTTTATAACCAATTCATAATTTGTTAGACGTCTCTTATTTGAGACGGTAGGTTACCTCAATTATTATTCTTTTAACAAAAAGTAGATGTCAACACACAAAGTGGTCATTATAAAAAGTAAATCTACTATTTACTTTTTTTTAATTCACAAAATAAATGGTAATGAATTATTATGTTTTTAATATTTTGTTTCGACAGATCAAAGATAAGTATTGACTAGATACTTTTAATAAAAGCTTTAATAATTAAAATGAAAGAGTGTTTCTCCTTTTATACCAGAGTTAACTGCTTCAGAGCCGCTCTTCATGCTGCTACCAATTCGTCGATGACCTTCTGTCTGTGACCTTAAAGATAATCCCTAGGTAATCTGTACAGTGGCTCTGATACCATTTTTATATTCGAGGATCAGATGTGCCTTATATATTTGAGTATCAGAGGTACCTTATATATTTGTCATCATGTGATAAAATATTTGTCATTCGTTAGAAGAGAGTCAGAATGTAATGTTTGTTTAATTGAATGTATGTCAATTTATAAAATATATGTCATCCAATTATAAATCATTTTTCATTTGTTATATAATATTTGTCATTTCTCGTTCATCATTTTTTCCATTTCCTACTATGTTTTAAAGAATTTGTTATTTTATTCCTGTCTTGTCAAGTCGTTCTGACACAAAAAAAAATTGTTTAACACGTCACGCTATTCTATTTTTGCTGATATATAAAGTGGACTCCATATATGTGAAGTTCCACTCCTGAATTAATCATAATGGATCCAGGCCGACCACGCCATCTACACAACTACCAGATAGCAAGGGAGAAATATAAAACTACGGAGGATGACTTCTCAGGGAAGGTTTTTGATTTATTTACAAAGCTTCAGTCAACTGTCGAAGACATTGGCAATAAGATGGCTGCTAATATTGCAACCCTAGAGTTGAATCTTGAGCGCATTGTTGACATAGATGAATCGCTAGAGGAGAAGTTAGATCTAATTGAAGAGAGGTTGTCCAGTCTTAAATCATAGATTTGCCTATCTTCTGTAATTTTGCTATTCAGTGGAATTTGTTGTTTGATTATCACTTTTTAGCATTTGGTCATAAAGAGTTTATCATGCTAGAATCACAAATTAACGTCACTAAAGATAAGGGATATTATACTTCACTTTTGCATATTTGACTACTTGTTAAGATCTAAAGATTTTAACTTGGACAGAAAATATTGTAGCATCTCCATTCTGACCTCGGAGATCCTTAATTGAGTGTATGTTTCATTTATAATAGTTTCTAGTTTTAATTTCTCCCTTGACCAAAATTTATGATTTTTTCCGCCGTTGTCGATTGTGGTCTCCTAGAATCATCAGGCATAGACGATTCTCGAAACTAAAGTTTGAACTGACAATGGTATTGTGGGCAATTGTAGAATCTTCTATCGGGTAGTTTAGAGACTCTGTAAATAAGACCACAATCACACTTTTTCATTTCATCTACCCACGCCTAAAAACCATACCCACCAGAATTGTGAATAAATTGGCAGAACCAGCGGTTAGGGTTGAGGCTTTTGCGCGAGAGACGAATATCACAATTTTCACCGTACCAGCAAACAAGGGAATGTATCTTTGCTAGGGAAGTACGTAATGCTTGAGAACTGAAAAATAAACTAGAAGCAAGTGTGTAGGTTATGTAGTGAATACTCTATTTATGGTGGTGATAATTCACACCAGTAAAATGATAATATATTTATAAAGAAATAACAAATTTTAATGGGAGGATGACATTGTATTTACGGTAGCAATTACTGCATTATAATGATACTCTTTATAAGAATAAATGACAAATTGTATATCTTAATTCAATCAGCTTTTTTCCTATACAGTCGATGTAACAAGTCAATCTTTATTACTTGATTAGACAACTAACAACTTAGCTTAAAGTTAGCTTTAATTATGTTTTCAACAAGCTATCTATTAGAAACATCCAAGTGGTTCCCACCACCCTAAACCTTAAACCTTGCCACGCATGATTCAAAGTCCTAATGCGAGGCATTCAATTCTTCTAAGTATATAAAACCCTAAACTCTTTTCAGCTATTCACAAATATTCAAATCATAAACTCTAAACTCTTTTCAACTTTTTGACTATTCAAACCCTAAACTCTTTTCAACTTCTCAAAAAATGTCACACTCCCACTCCACTCAATTTAGCTATGTCTTTTCGAGCACCCCTAGAGATTGGTTTGAGGAAGTAGGGATTCAGGATGAATAAGGTGATGAACGTTTCTTCAAGTTGAATAGAATTTGCCTAATAGAAAGGGATTACTCCAGTGAGAAGGTACAACTGCTAAAAGAGCATTATGAACAGTTCAAGGATAAATTAGGAGAGCTTGATAAAATAGATGACGAACTGGATAAAGTTATAAAAAAGAAAAAAAAAGCATTCTGAAGAGTTTAAATTTTATATCCGCTTCATGGAAGATCAGGTCTACGCTCTTAAGCTGGGCTGGGATGAACATAAGAAATTGTGGGAGGAGTCGACTTCTAAGATTAGTTGTCTTGAATAGAAGATTGAGGTTATGGAATGTAATCTGGAATTCTCTGAACATGATCTGGAATCCTTAAGTGAGGAGCTATGAACATTTGTTGTTGTTTTTTGCTTTAAGTTTTTATTAGTTTTTTATCGTAATAGTTTCCCTTATATTAACATATGTTTTGTTTTGTTTCATTTGCTTTTTGCTTTCAGCTTTCAAATAGTGGTTTCTATCTAATATGAGGGAAACAAACAAATGATAGTTCCGTACAGAAAATAATGATATAAGTGAGACAAACAAATGATAAAGTCTCAATCAATAATGATAGTTAAATGATGAGCTTAACAAAACTGATGATAATATATCAACATAAAAATGATATATTCTATGTGAACAAATAAGAAATTCCCTCTAAACAAATTATAATTATATTTAGATAAATGATGATTTTAACAAATTGATGATAAAGATCATTCAAACAAATGATAAATAGACTAGTTTAACATCTGTACAAATGATAAATAGAGTACCCAAAATCATCAGCACAAACTGATTTCAACATCTTCATTTGGGATGATAGGTATCTCAGTGCTTATTATAAAAGATGGTGCCATTGTCGGATGCGTATTGTCATCAGATAGGATTGGCAGAAAAAATTTACAAGAACGACGATTGTGTCTATTTTTTAGATACCTACTGTAAAATCTTAGTTTGGTGACCAGACCAAGCATTTTTTTCCCTTATCTTCCTTTGGGTGTGAAGATGACGTGCTCGAACTGTTAGTATAGGAGAACGAACACGTGGATAAATTTTAAAAAAATTTCACTCCTCTATTCTTTTTATAGGAATCCATATTGGTTTATAAATAGCCTTATATGTATCATTTTTTAATTACTCTGAGACACATATAGTTGGATCAACATTAGCAAGACTGAGAGCATGTACTCCGTGTTTGCAAGGTATCCCCATCGTTTGCCACCAACGACATGAACAAGTACCATCTTCAATATTTACTGAATCGGTCCTACCATAACTAGTCATTTGAAAATGGTAACGTATTGTATGAACCCTGCAGGTTAGTGAATCTGCCACAAACTTTCTGCTCTCTTAGTGATTCATAGCCCACAACGTTAAGTAAGCTTGACTCATCTCAGCTTTCTCCATATACTTGTAGGACATTTCTGAATAGATTCTACGCAATTCCTTAATAAACATATGGATATGGAGATCTCTCACTTTCACAAGAATGTTAGTCCAACTCTTGGCGTGATTAGTGTAAGCCACTCCGTATGTGAACTAATGACAAATAATTAAAAATAAATGAAAAATGAGTATAATATGATGGCAAATAGCAACAGAACAACTATAAGAGGAATAATAATGAACTAATGATATATAATGGCAAAAAAATGACAAATTAGTATGTAAAAGAAGTAATGATTACTAGTCTTGAAATAACAAATGATGAGTTTATCAATAAAAAATGATAACATACCTACTCATTGGAATGTATAAATTAGACCATGTTTCCTTGGGAATACCTAGTATGTATTGGAGACCTATTGGATCCGTATTATGGATAATATTCATGTGTTAATTTATCAAAATCAATACTGGTTAGGGCTCTGTTGCAGTCCTATAGTGGCGTATTTTTCGGAAGGAGAATCTTTACCAATACTTATTCGTAAGGAGAAGGCAATAAGCTAGATAAAATAAGATTTTATGCAGAAAACTCAGTAAAGGCTGAGAAAAATCACGACCTCGAGGAAGATTTTTATGTAAAATCAAGTAAGATGCTAGTTATTACATGTTTTAAGTGATGTTGGGTTTAGGAAGTAAAAATAGTAAAAGATTGTGGTCCTGTAGTATCTATTCTCTGCCTGTATTTATAGTCATACAGGCAGTTTTACAAAAAGAAAAAAATAGTCTCCTATTACAGAGGAGTGGGCAAACTTTGCGGATCTCTAACAGTTCTTTCATGACCAGGCTTCAACGGCTACTTTTGGTAAGTCGAGAACTTATAGTAACTTCTAAAATGATGGCCTTCGATTAAGTGTGGCTGTCTTCGAGTGCACTCTGCTACTTACTCTTGTCGAATTTAGGGAATATGCTACTACAATCTCCCCATTCTCTACAAAAGTACTTATGGTTGTGTCGAGAAGAAGTTGGAAGCAAAAGAGGTTGCCAAATGGGAAGATGAGTCATTTGTATTATTTTTGAGGTCAAAGGAACTGTATGTGGTCAAGTCATTTCTGAGGCGTGATTAATGCGGTACAATGAATCTAGCTGAGTTATATTGGGTATAAATAGGGGGTTATTGAGGGTAGAATGGTGGCATTTGTAGAAGGATGTCACCCCAAGTGTGGTCTAAAGCGTTATCTAAAGCAAAAAATGGTGAACATCATGAGGGAAAGATTTGGCAAAAACTGATCGGTAAGAATTTTTCATGTGATCGTGTCATGGCGTTGGGTTGGGAGAGAGGTCAAGCGAGAAAAGATGGATATCTGCTGGAAACAATTATGTCAACATGCGGTGTTAAAGGTAATGGAGTATGTCAGTTTGAGGGAGAAAGGGTAACTGTTTGTGTTGATGATGAAGATTTGAAGCTCAGATGAGGCTTTAGCGTTGCAGAAGGCCACCTTTGAAAAAGATCTAAGGGGTCAAGTTACAGGTACTCGTAAAGATATGGAGCAAGAACAGGGCAAGCTTCTCGATGAGGTGAAGGTGAAGATGAATGAGGAGAAATTGGTAAAATGCATGGAAGTGAGGATGCACTATAAAAAGCAGTATGACGCGTTGGAGGAAAGGAAAAAAATTCTACAAGGGACTTGTAAAAGCTGGTGGTATTGTGTTTGATGATAGCTCGGATGATGATGTACCCCAGACTCCTAATTTATGCAGGGCAATCGAAGTCATCGAAGATGATGTGATGGTGGATGCTGATGGTGCTCGTCCTGGTAAGGTACCAGATGTACAGGATCTCGAAGGTGCCCTAAATTTAAATGAAGAAAAATCTCCCTCTAAAATGTTAAACCTCGTGTAGATTGTGTTTGTTTGAGAAATGACATAAAAATGGTCAGTGGCACCAAAATAATTTAACTCATAGTATTGTGTTGAAACAATTTGATGTTACGGTAAAACATTTTTATTTGTGAAATAACTATGAAATGTGACTATAGATTGAGCAGATAAGTGAGGAATGCTTGTTTGCGTGATATATGAAAGATGGCCATGAAATGGTAAGTTATGAGAATATGTACTAGATGTATATCCTTAGATGGGCATCTGTATTTAGAATTTGAGAAGAAAAAGAACTCTCTTAGAGGTTGTTTGATAAGTAAAGAGCGTGAAGTAGAATATCTTGTAATTGGATATTGTTCGCATAAAATTCGAATAATAGGCTTTAGGTATACTTGTTAAGTAGTGACCAAAAGCAAATCAAGATAGTAAAAATTTTGTTTGTCTGATGAATACTTGACAAGTATAGATCAAAATTAAATCTAATAGTAAAGATATTGTCTGTCTGATGTATACTTAACAAGTATAGATCGAGAGCAAATCAAATAGTAAGGATATTGTTTGTCTGATGAATACTTGACAAGTATAGATCAAGAGCAAATCAAATAATAAGGATATTGCATGTCCGATGAATACTTGACAAATATAGATTGAGATCAAATCAAATAGTAAATATATTGTTTATCTGATGGGTACTTGATAAGTATAGATCGAGATCAAATCAAATAGTAAAGATATTATTTGTCTGATGTATATTTGACAAGTATAGATAAAGATCAAATCAAATAGTAAAGATATTATTTGTCTGATAGATACTTGATAAGTATAGATCGAGATCAAATCAAATAGTAAAGATCAAATTGATAACAAAAGATATTTATTTGAATCGATCAAAATAGTTACAGTGTCTCATCTGTCAAAGAGTTTCAGTTAAGCCATGTTCTATGGGTATTCAAGTTATATTTCGTCTTCAGTCATCAGCCAATAAGTCCCACTATCTGTTTTGTTGCTGACAATGTATGGCCCTTCCCAGTTTTCTGACAATTTTCTAGAATTTTTAGGCCGAGTACTATCTTGGATCTATCGTAAGACAAGGTCATCAATACCAAATTTCTGTTCCCGAACTTTCTTGTTGTATGCTTTATTCAAGGTATCATGGTATCGTCCTAAATTCGCGATGACCTTGCCTCTGGTTTCCTTGATCCAATTGAGGTTGCAAAGGAGATTGAGTTCATTTTCATCGTCAGGAATTTTTCGCTGAGTATTGGGTAGATCGAGGTCCAAAGGTATGACTGCTTCAGTGTCAAAAGCCATCATGAATAGAGTACATCCTGTTGAGACTCAAGGTGTGGTGAGGTAGGCCCAGAGAACACTGAGCAATTCATCCACCCATCAACCTTTTTTGTCATCGAGACACTTGTGTAATCCTGATTTGATGCTTTAATTTATGGCTTCAGCTTGTCCATTGCCTTGAGGATAATATGGTGTAGATGTTATGAGCTGGATTTTGTATTTATGGAAGAAAGCAATTACTTTGGCGCTGATGAACTATTTGCCATTCTCAGAGCGTATCATTTGCGGACATCCAAACCTGGTGATGATGTGCTCCCAAAGGAACTTGATAACTTCATTTTCATCAGTATGGCAGAGAGGAACTACTTCAACCTATTTTGTAAAGTAATCAGCGGCAAACAGGACGAACCTTCCGTTTCCCGATGCTGGATGGAAAGGTCCAATGATCTCGATTCCCCATCGCTTGAATGGCCAGAGAATATTGCTGATATGCAAGTCTAAGGCTCGGCTTTTGATGTCTTGGGCATAAATTTAACATTTGTAACATTTTTTAATAAAGTCTTCGCAGTCCTGCCTCATCTTGGATAGTGAATTTAGGGCCCTTGGCCAGAAGTGATCGAGCTTCTTCTTTGTTACTAAGGAGGATATTTGAGTTGAGATATGCATAAAATGGTCTTCTCTAGTCTTCAGGATCGTCATCTTCAGCAATGGTGATCTGGAGTATTAATAGTATATCCAAGATGGAATGCTAGATGATTTTGATTTATAAAGACCTTTTTTCATTGTCTCCCAAAATTGTGGCGATGTAAGCTAAAGCATCGGCATGCCAATTTTTTGTCGGGGTAAGTAAGAAATTATTTCATGCTTGAATCTTTGCATCATTTCTTCGACCAAAACTGCATAATCAACCATTTTTCCATTTGTTTTGAAAATTTGGTTGTAATGATTTGCCACGAGCAAAAAGTCAACATAGACTGCTAATTTTTCTACTCTAAGAGTATGTACAAGATCGAGACCGTGTAAAATTCCTTCATATTCGGTCTCATTATTGGTAGCATAGAAGTTTAGCTTGATAGCTTTTTTGATTCGATGATTGGAAGGCGTGACGAGGATGATGGAAATCCCCAATCCTTGTGGTCCTATTGATTCGTCTGTAAAAAGTGGCCAACCAGAGCTTTTGGACCATGCGTCTAGTTCTGCTATTGAGTCATCTGTGAAGATTTCTTAAAGTTCTTTCCAATTGGGGTCTTCGACGGGAAAGTCTGCCAAAAAGTCAGCCACTGCTTGTCCCTTGACATATATTTGAGGTTCGAAAGAAATGTCGTATCCCCCAAGGAAAATAGACCATTGTTGGATTCGTCGAGATTTTTCTTTTTTGGAGAGTACTAGTTTGAAGGGGTATTTGGTGATGACTTTGATGGGATGAGCTTGAAAGTAGGGATGGAATTTTTGAGAACTATAGACCGGAGTGAGTAGCTATTTTCCTGTTGTGGTGTACCTTTTTTTAGTAGACATAAGTATTTAACTGATGAAATAGATTGGCTTTTCCACTCCACCATCTTCTTAAATAAGGACGGATCTGATCGAATCTTTGGTTGTGGATAAGTACATTTTAAGAGATTCACCGACAATTGGAGTACTCATTATAGAAGGACGTCCCAAGTATCGTTTAAGATCTTAGAAAGCCATCTCACAGTTAGGAGTCCAAATGACTTCCTTTTGTTGTTTGTCCAAAAGAGGAGTGGGGTTGTCACGAAGAAGGAGGTAAAGTAGTTTGCATCGATCAGATGACTTTGAGATGAATCTGTGAAGAACAACAATTTTGCCCGCGAATTTTTGAACGCCTTTTTTTGTTCAAGGGGATGGCATTGCCATTGCCATTAGTGCTTTGATTTGTGCGGGATCGATTTCTATTCCTCTTTTGCTGACCAGATGTCCTAGGAATTTACCAGATGTAACTCCAAATTGACATTTCTCTGGGTTAAGTTTCATTTGGTACTTGCGAAGGATATTGAATATAGTTTGGAGGTTATTGGAGTGTTCCTCTCATTTCAGGATTTTGCAAATCATATCATCGATGTATACTTCCATAATTGTGCCGAGATGATCTTTGAACATTTTAGTCACAAGTCTTTGGTAAGTAGCGCCTACATATTTTTAACCGAAAGGCATGACCGTGTAATAGTAGAGACCTCTGTCAGTGACGAAGGTTGTTTTTTCCTGATCTTCTTCGGCTAGTAGAACTTGGTTATAACCAAAGGCTGCATCTATCATAGAAAGAAATTCGTGTCCTGCGACTGAATCGAGATGGTGCAGAATTAGTGGTAGCGGAAAACTGTCTTTAGGTGTGAACTTGTTGGGTTTTGTGAAGTCAATACAAACCCTGATTTTGCCATTTTTCTTTGGTACTGCTACAATATTTAAAACCCACTCTGGATATTTAGCTTCTCGAATAAATCCTACCCGAAGGAGTTTATCAATTTCATTATTTACTGCATCGCGGAGTCAAGGGGGTAGATTCTGTCGCTTTTGAATGAAAGCTTTGCTGTCTGGAAGAAGGTTGAGTCGGTAACAAACAATTTAAGGATCGATGTCGGGCATTTCTTGGAAGGTCCCAACAAAAATGTCGATGTTCGTCTTAAGTAGCGGTATCATGGCCACTTTTTCCTCGATCGATAATTTAGAGCTGATGAAGGTTGTGCATCCCAGGTCATCGAGTTTAACAAATTTAACTATCTCAGTGTCATGCTATTCAAATGTTGTCGATTCTTCTTGTTGTAGTTGTTATGATTTGAAAATTTTGGCTGTATAAGGGTTGGTTGTGGTATTTTTACATATTCGTACAACTGCTTGGCTACCTTTGATTTTGTATATTCCATGATCTATTGGAAAATGCAGTGCAAGATGATAAGTGGAAATCACTGCTTTGATTTAATGCAACCAGCTTCGACCCAAAATTCCCCAAGTATTTGGACTCTGCATTAATGACATGAAATTTGACAAATATAGTTTCGGAACCTGCCTGAACTGGCAGAGTGATTTCTCCTGTGGCTGATTCTTTCAAACCATTAAAGCCTATGATTGTTGGTGTCGAAGCTTTTACCGAATCTGTAACGCCTAAGACTTCAATTGCTCTTCTAGACAATACATTTGTGGCACTTCCAGTATCGATGAGAAGTGTATGTAAATAGTCCTACCTGACTTTGAGCATAATGAAGAGAGGGTCATCATGGGGGTATTTGACGTGGCTTGTATCATAGTCTTCGAAGGTAATTTGGTAAGGACGCTTCGATTTACTTGTGCTGGGAAGAAGTTTTGCTGATTTGTCCAAGGTGATCATTTTATAGCAAGATGAAATCCGATCGTCTTTTTTTTTTTCTTTCCTTTCTCGATCTCAATCATGTACAGGTGGCGAGCTTGCCCTTGGGCCTAATATTGCCCAACTTCTTTATTTTTGCTTCATTCTCTAGGAATTTTTGGATTTCAATGACATAATTGTGGAGTCTTCCAGCTAATAGGAAGCGATGGAAGATTTGTATGAGGGAGTAACAGGTGTCAGTCTTATGGCTATGCACATTGTGATACTGATATAGTGGTATGTTGGGAAGATCAGAAATTGTCTGTGATGCGCGATAATACTCATCTCCCTTTATTGTCGGCAAGATAGCGGAGAGAGTTGTTGTCATTGGCGGCAAAACTGGGACAGGTCTGTCTGGTCTACCGTCCCTTCTATTATTGTCAGTATTTATATCACGTTGTTTAGGTGTTTCAGGAGTGACTGTTCGCTGAGATGGGGTCAAAGATATTTCTCGAGAATGGATTACTGATGAGCTTTTCATCTTATCTTTCTTTGATCGCTCCAGCTTGATGTAGTTATTAACCACATCAGTCATCTCAGTGATTGTACACGGCTTGTGTAGAGTAAGTTCTTCTCGAACTTTTGAGTCAATATGCAGGGCGGAGGTGAATGCTGGAACGACGATCTTAGGATATGAGTTCCTTACTTTCCTTATTTCCTGCAGGAAGTATTTATAAAAAAATTCCAGGGTCTCTTTTACACCTTGCTCGAAGTAAAATAAGGAGTCGACAGTGATCTTTCACTTTCTGGCATAAGCGTAATTGGATTTGAAAAGATGCTGCAACTGGCTGAACGTGGTGATGGAGGCCTCTTGGATAGTATGGAACCAACAGAGTGGTTCTTCCTTCAGGCTTATGTTGAATAGCCTATATAACATGTGGTCAAGTTTGGAATATAATCCCACTGTGGCTTTGAAATGTCGAACATGTATAAGTGGGTCAGTCAGGCCTGCATACTGAATAAATTTGGGCATATAGAAATTATCCAAAATGGGCATAACTTCGAGATGAGGGGAGATGGGGTTTGTCTCGATTCTATCAAGTGCGGACCTTCAGCCTGGAATGTCAGAATTTATGGCATGGATCCTGTTATTGAGGTCATCCAAGGTGACGAATTGTTGCGGGGGAAATGGTAAAGCTGCAATCTGAGGAACAAAATCTCCCTATCCTTCTTGTCCCAATCGATCCCTGATCGATCCTCTTTCAGGCGAGGGAGTTGGATGTCGAGTGCGTCGACATCCTTGAGTTGTCGATGTTGAGGATGTTAATACAAAATATCGAGAGGCTCTGTTTGGGTTCCCGAATCTGGATCGGGAAACACGGAGTTCGTCTTCCCTTAGTGAATCGTCACTTTGAATTGCTTTTGATCTATGCTCGCTTTGAGCGAGTGGAGGGGACGTTTGTCGACCGGTAAGCTGATCTTGTATTCTTCTCAATCGTTGCATTTCTTTCTGATGTGTTTGGCTCTGTTGATCCAAGGCTTTCCGCCGTTCGTCTCTCTCATTTTGAAGAGCTTAAGCGTGGACACGCTGATCTTCCATTCTTTGGGTTTTTTCTACGACCATCTGTTGTTGAAGCTCAAGTACAGTACCGTGAAGATCAACAATTCTTGGAATTTCCTGATCTCCGACAGTACTAGAATGGCTTTTTAGGTTCATGTTTGTCATTGAACGGCATTTAGATCAGTGACGGTAAAAAAAGAGTATGGTAATTCCCATAGAAGGTGCCAATTATAGTGGCATGTTTTTTGGAAGGAGAATCTTCACCAATACTTATTTGTAAAGAGAAGGCAAAAAGCTTACGTTGAAAACTCAGTAAAGGCTGAGAAAAACCATGACCTCAAGGAGGATTTTTATGTAAAATCTAGTAAGATGCTAGTTATTACACGTTTTGAGTGATGTTGGGTTTAGAAAGTAAGAATAGTAAAAGATTGGGGTCCTGTAGTATCTATTTTTTGCCTATATTTATAGTTATACAGGCAGTTTTACAAAAAGAAAGAAATAGTCTCTTATTATGGGGGAGTGGGAGAACTTTGCAGATCTCTAATAGCTCTTTCTTGACCAGGCTTCAACGGCAACTTTTGACAAGTCGAGGACTTATAGTAACTTCTAGAATGATGGTCTTTGATCAAGTACGGCTGTCTTCGAGGACACTTTGCTGCTTACTTTTGTCGAATCTGGGGAATATGCTACTACACATCCTAAATGCGATCCTCGTGCTTTCGAGGGTAGTCTTAATGTTATTCGATATGTGGAAGGCACAAAATGTATGGATTGGAAATGGAAATACCTTGGTACAACATTAATAATTTCAAGGCTCCTGTTAGAGATGACGACGAATCGAGTGTCATAACCGTGGAAATTAGATAAAAAAAACTCCATGAAGGATGTCCAACTTTTAATGGTCTCCAAGTCTGTTACTAAAAAATAGAAGTGGAAAAATATGTTTGCTTGGGTCAATGGCGATGGCTGTTAGTAGAGTCCCACGATATCTTCCTTTCAAAAAAGTTCCATCAATCACAACAACAGGTCTCAATAGTTTATAAGTTTTTTTGGGAGGACCAAAGCACTAAAAACACCTTGTGAATCTTTTTTCCTTGCAACTAGTAGTTTGTATGTCAAACACCAAATCCGGGTCAACCGATCTCGCTTCCACAAAGTAGTTTGTAAGTAGTTGGTATACGTGCTCAAAGCTACCTCGCATCTAAAATAATTACACTAGATCAAATAAAATTATGGAATAGACAAATAATAAATATCTTAGGAAAAATGAAATAGTGTTGTGAACAAATGACATTCGATAAAATGGTTAACATGATTGTACGAATGACAGGTAATATGGACACAAATGAAAAATTAGATGATGATACCTTTGCGTGTGCCTTTTCTTTCGTACGCCAGGCAAGATTGTATGTTGCATCAATATTGTGGTTAATTTGCATATCTTCAATAATTCTGGAAGGTTTATAGTTTAGGTATTTTCGTAGTTTTCACTTAATTATAGAAGCAACCCATCAACTAAAGGTTGCCTTATATGCGTTCCCACCACCAATTTCTACTCTTATGCATGTATGCACGGATTAATAAGTACTTACTCTAAATAGGGCAAAACTAAACAACCTTGTCACATAAATCGGCCAAGAGAAATTATGACCTTTGTAACGTACTACAATTTTATATTTGTTGCTTAGAACGTGTACGAGATTGAACCTATTTACAACTATATAAGCTCTTATATGCTTCTTGAGGGCAATTGTATCTCGATATAGATCACCAATGCTAAACTCTTTACTGAAGTCACAGATATCCTCTGTGTATGCAACAGATTTGAACTGGAAATCCACGAGATCTTTTATCTGTTCGGGTTGAGACTCAAACCGAAATTCAGCTGAACAAATGAGAAAATGCTTCTTAGCATGATACTAATTTGATAAGAAATATTAAAACATACATTATAGATGATAAATTCTACGTTCTTACCTGAAGGTTCAGTTTGTCCAATGATAGGTTTGGGTTCAATTGAAAGATGAACATTAGTTAACATAGGTTTATTTGAGAGATGAACCTTTGATTGAGGAATACAAGGTTCATTTGAGAGAGGAACATCAGTAGGAATGTTTCAAAAGGTTCATTTGATTGAGAAACATTAGTTAACATAGGTTCATTTGAGCGATGAATATTTGATTGAGGAATACTAGGTTTATTTGAGGGAGGAACATCAGAATGGATAGTTTCAAAAGATTCATTTGATTGAGGAACATCATCCACTAAAGGTCTAAACCTATGTGGATCAAGCCATCTACCGTTTGTTTCTAGGTAAACCCTGTATTCAAGTTTAAGATCAGGAGATGAGTTATGATGCAAAGGTCCCCCCACGTTGGTAGTGGACAACTATTTACCTTTACCAATATTTTTGGTGGTGGACAACCCTTTACCTGAACAGAAATTAGAAATAAAGTTTTAGGAAGGTACCATACGCTTATTAACAATCCATATGTGAAAGGGTGTGCCGGGATTGCTTTTATGCATATTGATCATTACGGTAAAGTCCTGGACTGATAAAATTGTGCATGCGCAACCATTGACGAAGTTGTACAGCTTGCAGTCCTCACGATGGATTTAGCTTGTTTTTTAAAGGAGTGTAATGAAATCTTCATATGATGAGTGCGCTCATAGTGAGGTAAGTTTTGTATTTCCTCAAACATAACTAACGATTGATCCGATCTTTAGACGTACACTATACCCCCAAAATGAACAATAGTATAAAGCTGAACTCCATCCATCCCTGAAACAAATAATATAAATAAACAATTCTTGTGATAAAGTAGGCAAAAAAAAATGACAATGTAAATGATAAAGAAGTAGAAGACAAATGATATAAAACTCAACTCCAGCCATCCCTTAAACAAATGATAGGCATCCCCGAAATAAATGATATCAATGAACAATTCTGATGATATAGTAACAAAATATAAATGATAAAACTTACACAAGAAAAATGGAAAATGATCAAGTAGCAGAAGACAAATGATAAGTAGCAAAAGAAAAATAATTAAGTACAAAGTATATCATCTTGCATAGCATTTTTCTTAAGAAAAGGCCGTCAAATCATGATACATATACAAAGTTAGAGATAATGAATACAAAGTTATAGATGATATTTACTCCAACGGTCGGAGAGACGAATAATAACAATCTTTAACAACGAGAATAACCTAGGATAACAGGGATCTTTTTCTCCCCAATGACCTTTGTGTGAGAAATTTAGCGAATGCACAACGATAGTTGGAAGACTTGGTATATTAATGAGAATGGAGAGAATTGCCAGAAGCTTTTTTATAGAAGAAGAAAAACTGCTTTAATTTTTAAGGTTGGTAGTTTATTTTGGAATGAATCTTCTATCTTATTACTGCTCTTATTACTATAATAGATTAGACTACTCAACAACTTCAGTAAGGATAGTTTCTCATTTGTTCTGTATTATTTATTATTATTTTTGCAAGAACTTTGTATAGAAATCTTTGTCATTTGGTAGATTTATTACTGTAGCAGATTTGACAACTCAATAGCATTTATTGCATAAGAATAGGGGTGGCAGCTAGGGGGTAGTCGGTGGGACCAGTATCGATTTGGTAATTTTATTATCGATTTTGGAAGTGCCTTGCCAAAGTATCAATTTTGGAAAGTTGGCATCTTTTAGTATTTATTCTCATAATTGTCATAATAATAAATCATGGACCTTCCAAAATAAATAGAAGAAAGCACCTCTCATATCGATTGTCGATCACTCCATCAAATAACAAGAGATTTTACCGTGATAATAACTTTTCTTTCGCTTGCTCTTTTCCTTCGAAAACCTTTGTATTTTTTTGACAAAATAAAAACATCATTTTCATAAGCCAAACAAGTTGATAATCCATAATTCGCATAATAGAAACATAAATTTCATATTTGAGAGAATTTAAAGTTCAAGTCTGATTGTGGGTTTAATCATTTAATCGCATATGGTGTTATTACATCAGCCTACTAAACAAAACCCAGAGAGAGTGTGAGCATTGATATTGACTTTGAATGTGAAAGATATTAGATATTTGTAACGCCACTTTTTAAAGGAAAGCAGATCATGTACTCCACCTTCACTTTGTGTTGCAACTGTACGAGTCAAGTTCCAAGTAGTAGTTCCTACTCAACATCTCCGATGTCAATAAACTTTGCGCCAGACAAGGGGACCTACTTCAGCACAAAAATATTTTGTTCTTCACTTCTATATTTCTACAACTACTCAGTGTCATGCCCTTAAGAAAAAATAATCTTTTTTTAACACCATCACATGTTACATCGTCTATCTTGACAGGATCAAGCAAACTTACTCACATTTGTTTTTGTGCATATTTGATAGGATCCTCTCTAGGATCAAACTTGTTAAGTTCACTCATCATCGGTGGATTATATCCTCGATATGAATGAAAAAAAAATGTTTTCGCTTCATCCAGAACCAAACCGTTAACAATGTTATCTCAACGAGATTCATTGACCTTTTGATATTTTACATGCATCTAGAGCTGGCAAAGTGACCTACAACCCACCAACCCGACCCAATCCAGCCATGCTTCTAGCAGATTTGGGTTTGTTCTAAATAGGTCGCGAGTCATTTGACCTGAACCTATCTAACCCATTTAATAAAAAGATTTGGTTAGGGTTTACCTTAAGCAGTTCGGGTTGACCCGTGACCCGTTTTAAATTAGATTTTGGCTAATTGTAATATATGGTTTTTATGGTACCCTTTTGAAGCTTCAAGTTTGAAACATAAACCTAAAGTCCTCAGCCGCAACTTTGTTTTCTCCTCTCTAATTCTCTCAAAAGATTCTGGTTTTAGTTCAACTTTTTTATCAGCTTTGGTTTCTCAGCAAGGATTCTGGTTTCTTATATTGTAGTTTCTCAGTTTCTCAGCTTTGGTTTCTTAATAAGGATTTTGGTTTCTCAGATTGAGGGTTTCTCAACTTCTCTCCTAAGGAACTAAGTTTCTCATATTATGGGTTTCTCAACTTCTCTCCCAAGGATTTTGGTTTCTCATATTGCGGGTTTCACAGCTTTCAACTTTTTTTCTTCAATCTAAAATTCTGAGATATGTTCCATGTTTTCTATCAATGGTCTTTGCTTAATTACTTATTTTTGGAACCGTAGTCCATATATCTTTGCTTATTTCGACGAATTTGAGGAGAAATTTGGGGGTTTTAATTGCTTAATCTCTTTACTATTTTGGCGTATTTTAGGTTTGGGGTGTTTATTCTTTACTTGAACAAATCATCATGTGCTTAATCTATTTTAGGTTTAATTTGCTTAATATGTTTAATTTTCTTGAACAAATCATCATGTACTCTTAGATTCTGGTATTGGGTCCTCTCTCTTTACTCTAACAGCCAGGATGTGTATTGAGATGGTTTTAAACTAAGGCTTTAGCCTACTAACCAATTGCTTACACCTAATCTAATCTATAAAGAGTTTGTTTGGGATTTTAGGATAAATATATAATACCATTTATCTCCCTCTCATTTGTGAATTGTGACGGTTCTCATCTTTAGTTTAATTTAACAATAATTGTTGGGTCTGTAATGGGTAATTAGGCATGTTTGGATTCTTTGGAAATGCTTACTGCAAAAACTACAAATTGGTATTGGGTTTATGTGCTTTAATTTGATCCAATACTAATAGTCTAGGCTTCTAATGGCTTTATTATATCTATATCCTAATATATTTAAGTAAAACTTTAAATCTTTAAGTGAAACATACTATTCAAATGGCGTACACCCTTAGTTTGTTATGATAAGCTAGATGAAATTATATGTTTTTAAGTGAACCATATAACATAATGTCTTTAATATAGTCTGGATTTCATGTTTGAATAGTATGGCTTTAATATGGGTTTCATGTTTCTAATAGCTTTTGTTAACTTGTCCATGTTTTGGTAATATTATATCCTAATGTATTTTAATATTAATTGACTTTTATAAATGGAGAATGTAGTAAACATTATTGAGGATGCTGAGAGCGATTCGCTTAATGAAGTACTTGGCTTTGGTGGTAATGATGATACCCAAGATTCGCTTCTTGTTGGTGGAGGAAGTGTTGCCTCAAGGCCTCCTAGTAAAGATAAGCGAGAAAGAAAAAATACTTCTCATATTTGGAACTTCTTTACTGAACTACTTGTAGGGGAAGTATAAATGCAATTCACATACTTGATAAGTGGGACGGGCAACATGAAACGACATATAAAAGTTTGCACCGCAAGAACTAGTTGTGATGTGGGACAAATGGTGTTATCCCAATCCAAGTCTAATATGTTGTTGATGTCATCTAAGTTTGATCCCAAAAAATTTCATGAGTTACTGAATTTTGCCATCGTTAAGCACTCTCTCTCTTTTAGTTTTGTTGAATATGAGGGAGCAAGAAATGCGTTTAACTATACAACATATGCAAACTGCGATATCAAGCTAGTTTCACCGAATACTTTGAAAGCTGACATTCTTAAAATATATAAAAGAGAGAAGGGGTTGATTCGAAGATGTTGCTTGAAGTTCTTAGAAAAATAAGCTTAACCTCAGACTTGTGGAGCTCGGTCACAAAAGATGGTTATATCTCTTTGACAACCCACTTTGTTAATAAAGAGTGAAAATTGGAAAAGAAAGTGCTCAGTTACTTTTATATGCCTTCTCTACACAACGGGGTTTCGATTTGCGAGAAGAATCGATTTATACTCTTTTGTCTGAGTGGGGGATTGAAAAGAAGTTATTTTCAATTACCTTTAGATAATGTATCCTCAAATGATTCCTTCGTTAGGCTACTTAGGACCTAATTGAATGTGAGGAGTGTTATTTTTTTTATGGGGATTTTTTTTCATGATAGATGTTATGGTCACATTATAAACTTGATTGTGCAAGATGGTTTGAATGAGATAGATGAAGCTATCAAGAAGATAAGGGAGAGTGTGAGGTAATTTAGGGGTTCTCAAGGAAGGAAATAAACATTTAAAGAATGTGTGAGAATTCTAGTTTAGCATATGCAAATGTGAGAGGTTCTAGTTCGGGAAGAGCAAGTTCCTGAATTGGCAAATAAAGTTTTAAGAGGGAATGAATGCCTTGAAGGTATATTAATTTTTAAAGATTCGTTTTCATATTTGTTTAGCTTAATTGTAGTTCTTACTCTCTTATTGATTATTAGGCATTTAATACTTTTAATGATAAGGAAATGAATACTTTTCCTAGTAAATCTCAATTGTAATTGTATTTGGAGGAGCCCAAATTAAAGAAGATTCTTAATTTAGACATTCTTGACTTTTGGAAGGAAAACCAACTCCGATATCCGGAGCTATCCTTGATGGCTCGTGATATTCTTTCAATTCTCATATCTATGGTTGCCTCGGAGTCGGCATTTTCCATTGGTGTTAGAGTGCTTGATCCTTTTTGTAGTTCCCTAAAGCCGGATAATGCCGAGGCTTTGATTAATTTGTACTCAAGATTGGTTATATTCAAAAGGTAATATATTAAAAATTGTTAATATTTTTTTTTTGGATAATTAATTTGAACTATTTGTATATAAATAATTTACAAGTCTTTTTTTTGGTATCTTAGGTGATTCCACTTTCATGGAAGATTCGACACTTGAAGATTTAGCCGAGGATACGGTCTTATAAAACATTGACCGTAAGTAATCTACGCTTATAAGAAAATTAATTAAGTTGTTATCTTTATCAAGTTTATTTATTTTGTAATCTTTTACAAGATTATACGCTTATGTTCTTTGTTTCACTTGCATAGGTCAAGAGGAAAGTATTGCAAGTGGTAGTGGAGCTCCACAATCCATATGATATGTTAGAATTAGTGGTGACGCAATAAGGTAAAAAATTATACTAGTATTTGGTAACTTTCTATAAATTTTTTTGATTTGGTGAACATTTTAGTAACTTTCAAGTAGTTTTGTTCGTTTCGCATGCATCGGTGAAGTGGTGAAAAATGTTGTTTTGATGAACTGAACCAAAGTTGCTGAAATATTTTTAGCTGTTGAATTGTTGTTGTTGTTGTTGTCGCTGGTTGCTACTATTATTTGCTACTGCTACTGCTATTATTGTTTATTGTTGTTGTTGTTGTTGTTTGATGTTGTTGTTTGTTGTTGTTGTTGTTTGTTGCTTACTGAACTGAAATAAATTGTTTTTTTTCTTCTATTTAGTTATTGAAATGCTGAATGTTTTTATTCATTACTTTATGAACTATCGTCTTGCAATTTTACAACTGCTTTAAATTTCTACTTTGAACAGCTGTTTAAATTGCTATGTAATTTGTAAAAATGTTATGACCCGACCCGTTTAGTTTAACAAGTTGGGTCGGGTTGGCTTGTTTAAATCAGGTTTGTGTTTGCATTTCTGACCTATTTAGATAAATTGGTCGGGCTTGGGTTTACATTTTCAATCCATGAACCCATTATGACCCAACCCGTGTAACCCAAACCCGACCCGTTTGCCAGCTCTACATGCAACATCAATTAGAGAGTCTGAGATCATCATTACCAAATCTTTTTGATTGTCACGAAATAGTTGAAAAAAAGATGTCGTATGACATACAATCAAAGTTCTAATATTCCAAAGTCGAGTCATGTCCTCGTCTTTGAAGATAAATTGTCTTACTGTTACAACAAGAGAATCACTCGAAACCATCCAGTTTCTGCTTCAAGTGCAACTTACAAATGATATGCTATTTTTGGTGGTGAATAATGTTTGTCGTTGTTTGGAGGAATAATTTGTTGTTCGTTCATCTATTATCGAGTGCTAGTATTACATTTTACATTGCTCTAGTGGAACTTCAACACATATTTACAAGTCTTAAGAAAGAGTTAGTAAATATAAGCTTCTTTAAACCCTCAAAGTTTTTGGAAGAGAGAGCAATGAAAGGAATTCGCTTTGTACATACATAGAACGAAAATATGCAACAACAAAAAAATTCGTTGTATGCATTATTGACACTTAACATTATAATCAAATATATTTTAGGTTAAATCCTCCTCGTAACTCTTATTATTAGTATCAGCTCAATGCCTCAGCTTTTAATAGCTTTTTTCTTTTTCGAATTGAGTTAAATTTAAGAGATTTAGCAATATTACTTTATGTTAAGGAAGATTCAAATCATGACAAAGAGTATAGATTTTCAGAAAATAAAAAACAAAAAATAAGAATTAAGAGCAAACAATTAGTTTTCAATAAGACTTTGGGTCCTCTATTTTATAACTCGATAAGAAATACAAAGCATCGTTAGAAGAAAAAATATTCACTCTAATTCCTCCAAAAAATCCAAAATACGAATAGAGAAACCCTAGTTAGCAGAAAAGTACGAAGAAAACCAAAAATTGGATTGGGAAAAGTCCCTTTAAGAGCTTCAATTGCTTAACGCAGTTAATTACAATGAATTACTCTAAACCCTAGCTTCATCCTCAAAACCTTCTATTGAACTAACATAAGCTTAAAAAAAATAACATAAGTCCCCTTTATATACTAGGGAATTAAAAATACTAATATAACGGATCTCGAGGCAAACCCACGTCACAAAATAACAACCTACGCCAAGCTCGTTCAAACGGCATCCAAGCCCATACGAACGACTTTACGCTAATTGGTCTTAAACCCTAAAAACATGACAACTCGTTCGAACGACATCCAAGCTCGTTCAAACAAAACTTGTATATGGGCCAAAATTCAAGAGAATTGAACATTGGTCGTTCAAACAAAAATAGGGAGTTGTTCGAACGACTTGGGGTTCCTAGGCCAAATTCCAGAGAGTTGAAAAAAGGTCATTTGAATGACTCTAAACCTCATTCGAATGACTTTATGATAATTCCTTTCATCACATACGAGTTCACCTCAAAACATCCCTGGATCCTCCTGGATCATGGCTCCCCCCTTTAGGATCCTTGAGCTCCTGCTCAAGCTAGAACTAGTGATTTGGGAATGGGGCGCTGCTCATTTCCTTGCAGTACCACTTCGACTTACTAGGCAGCTGACCCTTCTTCCCAACTCAGAACGATTTAATACCACCCCATCTTGTAGTATGAACTTTCCTCTATAGAATACCATCCTCCTGCAACGAATCTTTTCTTTCCATCCATAAGTCATCAACAGATGGTAGGCGAGTATCGATTGTAGAGTCTTCATCTAAAAGAAACGACTCAAACAGCTTCAAATACTCGGTATTAATCACCGAATACATCATCATGAAAGGTGACAAATCCAACAAGAATGCATTATCGCCAATTTTCTTGATTATCAAAAATGGACCATAACTGATAGGTTTGAGCTTCTTACCTTTCCCCTTAAGCTGTTCCTTACCCAAATGCAACTAAACTAGGTCGTCGTCTTGAAAAGTACACTCAACCCGATGCTTGTCGTGGCGAGCCTTATATTTTGGTTAAGTCTTCTTCAACTGTGTTTCAACTGCCTCATGAACCTTGCTTATCTTCTCAATGAAACGCTGAGCTTTAATCTGCTCCTCTTCCTCCTTCTTAGACACCGTCTTATCGCCAAGACTAAATGCCAAATCAAAAGGGCTTTGTGGCAAGTACCCCAAATAAACTTCAAATTGAGACTTCAAAGTGGAGCCATGAATCGCCCGGTTGAACGCAAACTGAAGATATGGTAAAATCTCATCCCAAGTCTTATGAAACTTAGAATGGAATCCCCATAATAAATGTACCAAAGTATGATTAACTACCTCTATTTGCCCATCAATATGCAGATGAAAAGAAATACTTCTCTTCAACTTAGAGTCCATCATCCCCCATAACGATCTCCAGAAATTCCCTAAAAAATGATTATCTCTATTATAAATAATAAAAGAAGGGAGCCCAAAATACTTCCAGACGTCTCTAAAAAACCATCGTGCTGCTCCTTCCCCGGTGACCATCTTATGGCATGCAATAAGAATAATCATCTTGCTGAATCGATCCACCACCACAAACAAATAGTCATTCATACACTTGGTCATGGGCAAAATACCTATAAAATCTATCGAAATGCTCTCCCAAGGTTGACTAGGAACTGGCAATGGTAAGTACAGTCCTATCTTCCGATTGGAAGGCTTTAATATATTGTATAGTAACCAACCACGAATCACATGAGCAACATCTACCTGCATCTTCGGCCAATAGACATAACGTCGCATATTCAAAGGAGTCTTCTCAACCCTAAAATGATCTGCCACCCAGGAATAATGAGCCTCTCGAATCCAATGCAAATGGTCTCCACCCTCTAGAATACATAGTAAACTGCCCCTATAAATCAAACCATCCTTCAAAACATACTCGCATATCTTACCTTGTAGCAACTTCTAGTGAATCACATTGAGCTCCTTATCGTCATCATACCCTGAAATGTACTCAGAAGGAAGAATAGGCTAGATCTGCTTAGCTACCAACATACGGAAATAGTTGGTAGTGGGGGTCGAGATAACATATCAGTCATTTTGTTGTCTACTCCTTTCTTATATTTAATCAATAAGATAAACTACAGAAGGTACAACATCCACTTCATATGGCGAGCTTGTTGTAGCTTGGACTGCGTAGATAAGAACTATAATGGCTTGTGATCGGAATGTACCACAACTTCCTTCCCCAATAAGTAACTCTGTCAATGTTTTACTGATTGATATAACGCGTAGAACTCATTATCGTAGGTAGGATAGTTACGTACTGCTCCTATAAATATCTCATAATGGTAACCAACCGGCCTCCCATCCTGTAAAAGGATTGCCCCCAATGCATAGTCTGACGCATCTGTCTCAACCTCAAAAGGCTACTACAAATTTGGCAATGATAACACTGGTGCATCCGTAATCTTGCGCTTCAGTAACAGAAAAGTCTTCTTATAGTGCTCTTCCCACACAAACTGTACCCCGGTCTTCGTCAAAGAATGTAACAGTGTGGCGATTTATGAAAAATGCTAAATAAACTTTTGTAAGTATAGATAAGAACCCATAAAACTCCTCAATTCCGTCACTGTACGGGGTCGAGGCCAATTAGTAATAACCGAGACTTTCTTTGGATTGACCTTAAGCTCACCGCCACCAATAATAAATCCTAAATAGACTAGCTCCCTCTTCCCAAACTCGTACTTCTTCCCATTTAGAAAAAGTTGTTGTGATCGCAAAATACCCAATACTTTGCGTAAATGTCCAAGGTGTTCTTCCCATGTACGACTATATATTAAGATATCATCCAAATACACAATCACAAAATCATTAATAAAAGCATGAAGTACCTCATTCATTAACCGCATAGACGTCGTCGGGGAATTGCATAACCCAAAGGGCATAACCAACCACTCAAATAGGCCCTGTTCGGTCTTGAACGCTATCTTCCAAGTATCTTCTTCCCAGATTCTAACTTGATGGTAACCCGACTTAAGATCCAACTTGGTGAAAAACTGAGCCGTCTGCAACTCATCTAAAAGCACGTCAATCCATGGAGGCGGAAAATAATTCTTCACATTAATCTTGTTCAGCGCCCGATAATCCACACACATCCTCCAAGACCCATCCTTCATCGGAACCAATAATACCTATGAACCACAAGGTGAGAAACTTGGATTAATAACTCCTTACTCCAGGAGTTCATGTACCTATTTTATGATCTCATCAGACTTTGTAACAGAAGTTCGATATAACCCAATATTGGGTAGTGGCTCACCTTTCACCAAGGTAATATCATGCTTCACATTCCTCTTGCGCGGCATCCCTTCTATGCCCAAAAACAAGTCTTCATACTCCTCTTACAACTTCCCCATATCGGTTTGTTGCTTAGAAGATATTGCCAAAGTAAACAATACCTTAGCCGACGGACCCTCTTGAACTGGTTGTACCAACAACAATACAAATTTACCGTTCGCATTAACCAACCTCTTCGCCTGAGTCACCGTTATGAAATTATTGGTAGTGATATGCTCCTCGCACGCATTGATATAAAACTCCATCCCATCCTTCACAAGACGATACTTGCGAGCTATACCGTAAAGGATTGCATGATGACTTGACACACGTCCTACGGAACCATCTCACATGTCACTTCGTCAATAAACTTCTCAATAATCACAAACTTGAACGTACACTACTTAGTGATCTTCAACTCTGCATCTTTTTGAATCCAACCCAAACAATACGGCTTAGGATGAGACATAGTAGCTAAACTCATCTTCTTTACCACTGCCTCATAAATTAAATTCTTCTGACTACCCAGATCAATGATGGCCTCGACTAAGCTCTGCTTCACTTGAATGCAAACATGGAAAAGTTCTTCCCCACTCGCCTCGTCGATAGCTATAGGTTCCTTGAACATTAGAGTAAGCTTAGGATTTGGCTTATCTAAATCCGGAAGATCCACAATCGTTGGGCCAATGCACGTTTCTCTTTCATGCCCATCTCCTCCTATGGCCTAGCTTCTGATGAAGTTTCCAACATTTATCTGAAATATGCCCATTAGCCTTACAATGACTACAAATATTCCCCTTGGATGAAGAATCCTCTCCTTTGTGCAGTAGCCTACTCACAGCCTTCTAGCTCCAATCGAACAATTGAAGGCTACTTCGAAGCCTACCTAGAGATCAAAACCCCAGTAAGACGATAGCTGTGTCCACGAAGCCTTTAGAGACTAATAGAACACTCGAAGGAACCATCGAAGCCAACCATTGTAGACAAAGATAGATGAGCAGCGCATAAAATTTGTATCAGTACCAGAAAAACTTCGACCATGGTCATACATGGTCAAAGGCAGATACGTCAGACAGCTAGATTACCAGACATAACAGAAAAATAAGCCGCTCGACAACTACAGTGCCAGGTCCAACAACCACAGTATCAGAACCAACCACTATAATATCAGAACTGACTCTGGGTACAAGCCGGTTGTCCCCGGAGGATATGCATGCAACCTGACCCCCCCATGGTGACTCAACCCTTTCTATATCCTATAAATAGGAGGGAAGAGGCACTATGAAGAGGTTAGAAAATCTCTCCCAACAGACCTTACAAGTTTATCATCGAATGCCCTGTAACAACCCAGTTTTCGATACTTTGACTACTCTGCATATATAACAGTACTCTTAAAAATCCACATCAGAGGTCGTGGAGCAACCCATTTTAGGCCTCCACGCAAGTGTATAATCTCTATAGTGTCTGTAATTATTGATTGTATGCTTGAAACTGTCTTGTCGATGATAAAATCCATAGTGTAAGAGTGAGCTTCCCCTCATACGAAGCAAGGGCCCTATATTTGGCGTCGTTCATGTTATCCAACCCTACCAGCATCCCCCTATCTTTTTTCTCTTTTCCTTTTCTACTCCTACAAGCCATCTTCAATGGCCCCCACCCTCCGCTCCACTTCTACCATTACCGGAAACTCCACCAATGGAGTGGCCGCTCAGCTCACCCTTCTTGCCCAACAATTCACTCAAGCTGAGGAGCGACATCAAAATTAGTTACACCAGAAGCGTGAAGAACACCGACAAGAGTTCAAAGCTTAACGGCAACGCCATTTAGATGATGCAGACAGACAATATCGTGCCCTCAACGATCTACGCACTACGGTTTGCGAGTTGCAATGACTTCAGACTTAATACGATTTGAAGTCGGTTAAACAGCCCCCTCTGTCCTAAACTCCTCACTATCAAGGTGCCTCCAAATTTCTACGCCCCCAAAATCAGTAAATACCGTAGCACTGACCCTCAATCCCACATCCTCGAATTCCAGAATGCCTTAAGCCTATACTCCACCGCCGACCACCTGTTGTGTCGACTGTTTCTCACCAGCCTCACCGACAGCCCTCTCAGATGGTATCATAGCCTCCCTAATGGCTCGATCCGAAGCTTTGAGAAATTATCTAGTCTTTTCATCGCCTAATTTGCTTCAACAAAGACGGCGAGGACCGGGTTGATGCACTCTTCAACTTCCGTAAATCCCCCAGTGAAACCCTTGAAACTTTCACCAAGCGGTTTCTCGATGAGTCGCGCAAAGTTAAAAACCTTGACTGTACGAACGCCGTTCTTGCGTACTCTAACGCTCTCCCCAATAATAGTCATGTAAAAGAGTATATTATGCTTCATAAACCACGAACCCTCGAGGAGATGTTATCCAAAGTTAATGGGTACATCGACCTCGAACGCCTCCGCGAGTTAAATCGCCAGGGACAAGCTTCGACTACCAATCAGAACAAACCTCGACAACCTTCTACAGCCATAATTGCTCCCATCTTACAGAAGAGTGAGAGCCACAAATGCCCCCACACTGACAATACTACAACTGAGGCTCAGAAAAAATGAGCAAAGTCGGTCCTCCCCAAGTTTACTGCTCCCATCAGCACCCTTCTCCTACAAATTCAGGCCGACCCCATATGGCGTACCCCTTGCCCCATCGAGGTCAAACAAGGCAAGCCTTACTGCCATAACCATAAGTGCAACTGCCATCACACCAACAAATGTTGCGCTCTGCAGCCCTCTCTCGAAATAATTCTTAAGGCAGGTCGTCTACACCAATATGTTGCTGACCTCCCTAGCTACCTCGACGGGTCGTACCTTAAGCCTCAACCCACCCCAGTTGCCGACCCAGCTGAGGTACACATTTTCCAACTCCATCTCACTGAAGTCAACAAAATTGGCAGTGGCCAGTCTAAAAGCAAACGCAAGCGTGTCGAAGAATGCTGCAAGTTTAGATACCAGGAGAAACTCATGATCCTTCTACCATAATCGGCCAATACCCTCGACCTAAGGGTATCTCATTTATCGACTGTAACACTTTTCATGTCCGCTTCCCCAACTCTAATCCCTTAGTCATTATGATCAAGGTTGAACACCTCATCCTTTAAACCATGCTCACCGATACGGGCAGTGCAACAGACGTACTGTTTCTCCAGACTGCTCGAGCCATGCAGAAAATCGACTCCATCACCCCGGCTAATGTCAAACTCAAAGGCTTCAATAGCGCCACTGAAGTCCTTGTCGATTGTATTAGCCTCCCTATCACTACAGGGCCAGTTAGACTCCAAACCAGCTTTAATGTCATCGACAAGAAATTTGAGTATCTCGGCATCCTTGGGCGCGACTGGCTCCATGCCATGAGAGCCATACCTTCGACTTACCACCAAACACTTTGTTTATCAACCCCTTATGGTACGTGGAACATGAAAGGCTCTCAACGCCTTGCTCGCTCGTGCGAGAACCCGGAGATCGATCAAACTCGTAAACTTGTCAAACAACCATAGCAATTAATGCCTCTTTCTACCACCGTACCTTCGATGACAGCTACCACACCCATCAAACCTATTGTCTATATCGAACTCGACAGTCCTGGTCGAGGTACATTCATTGGTACTTTTTTAGATGAGTCTGAAAGCCTCGAACTTACCAACTTCCTTTGAACAAATAAAGATGTCTTTGCCTGGACATTCCATGAGATACCCGGTGTCAACCCTACTTTAGCATGTCATCGACTCGACCTCATCCCTCACTCTACAGCAGTGAAGCAAAAGAAGCGTATGTTGGCCCCATGACTTCGAGAAGCTGTAAACCTCAAAGTCGACAAACTCCAAGCCGCGAGTTTCATTAGAGAAGTCAAGTATGCTGACTGGATATCTAATATTATTATTGTTCCTAAGAAGAACAGCAAGATCAGAATCTGCATCAACTTCACAAACCTCAATAAGCACACATCGAAGAACAGCTTCCCTCTCCAGATCATTTCAGTACTCCTGGATGCCACAGCCGGACATGAGCGACTTTCGATGATGGATGCGGCTTCGGGTTACAATCAGGTACCCCTCCTTCCCGAGGATCAACTTAAAACTTCTTTTATCACTGAACAAGGCCTTTACTACTTTAACGTCATGCCCTTCGGCCTTAAAAATGCTGGTGCCACTTACCAACGTCTTGTTACCACCATGTTTAAACCCTTGCTTGGCAAGTCGGTCGAAGTTTACATCGACGACATGTAATGCAAAAGCCTCCAAAAATAGACCCAAATTCAGGACCTCACCGAGATCTTTGCCATACTTCGTACTTAAAACATGAAGCTAAATCCAGACAAATGCCAATTTGGTGTTTCGTCTGATAAATTTTTAGGCCACCTCATTAGCAAACGGGGTATCAAGATTGACCCCACTCATATTCGAGCCCTCATCGATATGCCTTCCCCTCGAACCAAAAAGGATGTCCAAAAAGTCACTGGCAAGATAGCCGCCCTCAACCGCTTTATTTTGAAATCCTCTAACTGATGTGATTGGTTTTTTTCCCTCTTATGCTACCAAGGCGTCCACAAGGCCAAAAAAAAAACCCCGAAGTCAATTGGACACCCAATTACGAATAGGCCTTCCTCGAACTCAAAACATACATTGATCGACCACCCATCATTAGCACCCCCATCGAAGGTGAGACACTTTTTTATACCTTGCAGTTACTGACACTTCTATTAGTTTGGTCCTTATTCGACTCGACTCCAGTATCGAGAAGCCCGTGAACTTTATCAGCAAAACCATGATACTTGCAGAGACTCGATACATAAAGCTTGAGTGTTTGCTCCTCACCCAAGTTTACACTGCTCAAAAGCTCAAACCATATTTCCAAGCTCACCCCATATGTGTTATCACAAGTTACCCCCTTCGAGAAGTACTCAGCAAGAAAGAAAAATCTAGACGGGAATAGCAGTAGTCTGTTTATCTTGGTGAACATGACATCACATTTGATAAATAGATATCCCAAAAGGGACAAACAGTCACAGATTTCCTCGTCGACTTCCCGGTCGAAGACATCGACTGGGAGGAATATGAAGACGATCCCAAACAAAATGACCCCATGGAACCCTAACACAGGTTAGCATCTCTTTACAGACGGATCTGATGGACCTAACGGTTCGGGGATCGGTGTTGTCCTGGTTACCCCCACTAATGATCAAATTGAAAAAGCCGTCAAGTTAAACTTTAAATGCTCCAACAACGAGGCTGAGTATGAATACTTGATCCATGGCCTCGACCTCGCACTCGAACTTGGGGTCCCTAAACTTGCAGTATTTACAGACTCCCAACTTGCTCAGAGAAAATACACCGGTGAAAATCAGGCCAACGGTCGCATGACTAAGTATGCAACATTTGTCTGCCAGCGCATAGATCGTTTCCCTAAAAAATCTTCCATCACACATTACCTTTGAGGCAAAAATAGACACGCCGATTCCCTCGCCTACATAGCAGCGATGTTAGGCCAGCCCAAATCTCGAACGCTACATATCAAAGTACTCGAACGCCAAAGTATCGACCAGATAGAAGTCAATGCCATCAATACTAGGGGCGAGAGTCTCGATCCAGATGACTGGCAAACACCATTTCTCGCTTACTTTAACAGTTTTATCCTCCCCGATGATCCCAAAGCCAAACGGTCGTTACTGGAAAATTACCGCAGATACACCATCCTCAAAGACGAGTTGCGTCGCAAATCCTCAAATGGTGTCCAACTCTGATGCATCTCTCAAAACGAAGCCACCACCATTCTTGCCGAACTGCATGAAGGTACCTGTGGTGCCCACACTGCCAATTGATTTATGGCCCTTCGCATCGTATCCCAAGGTCTTTTTTAGCCTAATATGAAGAAACAAGCTGAATAATACGCCAAACATTGTGACAAATGCCAACGTCACGCCCATGACATCCATCGCCCTTTACAAGACCTCCATTAAAGCTAAGTCTCCTGGCCATTCAGGCGGTAGGTCATCGATCACGTGGATCCTTTTCCCAAAGCATCAGGAAGTCAAGAAAATATCCTCGTGGTAACAGATTATTATACTAAATGGGTTGAAGCAGTACCTTTGTGTCGAACGAGAGAAGAAGAAGTCATCAAGTTTTTATGGGAGAATATCATTACATGCTTCGGCTGCCCTCACATGATACGATATGACAATGGTCCATAGTTTGCTGGGAACAAAGTTCGCAATTTCCTCAAGAAGTACAACATCATCCTCTCCCCCTAAATACCTTACTACCCCCAGGGGAATGGTCAGATCGAAGCAATCAATAAAACTATAGTCGATAGTCTTAAGAAGCGTGTCGATGAGAAAAAAGGACAATGGGTTCAAGAACTACAACATGTACTCTGGGCCTATCGAATAGCACAGCAAAAGGCGACGGGTTGCACACCTTTCTTCCTGGCCTATGGTACTGAACCAGTGCACCCTACTCAATTTGAAGTGTCAACATACAACCCTAACCTCCCTGACAAAGATAACGAGTTCGAACTCGGATGCAATATGTTATGGATCGATGAAACCAGAGACCGAGCCACAGCAAACCTCGGTCGTTACCATATCTTTCTCCAAAAGTCATACAATAAAAGAATTCGACCACACAGTTTTAATATTACAAATTTGGTACTCCGGCGAGTCACACCCTCTTCGAAGCCTTGAAATGCCGGCAAGTCGGCCGAATCCTGGGAAGGACCTTATGTCGTGCATGGAAAAATTGACAAAGGATCTTATTATCTTATGATAGAAGCAGAAGAGCCTCTACCTAATCCTTGGAACACCATGCAGTTAGTTTCATACAATAGGTCGCGACCACCACCTCGTTCAACTGATGTAACCATAGTATAATCAATTAACATAATTTTTATCCACTGAGCTTCATGTCTTATCTTCCAATAAATTTCTTGGTCAAACCTAAGTTTCATGTTAAACCTTCGACCGGACTGATACTTGGGGGCGACCTCAAAGTTTTATAAGTCACTAATTCGAATAAACTCAAGGGGTATAAATGGTCGACAGATCGGACCCTTGGGAATGCATTAGGAGCGAACGCATAATGCTTCGCTTAGGCTCAATCCCACGGACAGACCCAGGGGCGACCTTCGAAGTCTAGTGAATATCTTGGTATAACCTAAGTATTACGTCAAGCCATTGAACCGACTGATACTTGGGGGCGACCTCAAAGTTTTTCAAGTCTCCATTTAAGCAAACTCGATGGGCATGAATGGTCGACAGACTGGACCCTTGGGAATGCATTGGGGGCAACCATATTATGCTTCATTCAAGCCTAGGCCTTTGAAGTCCAATGAATTTCCTGGTCTCGCCTAAGTATCATGTCAACCCTTCGACCAGACTGATACTTGGGGGCGACCTTGAAGTTTTTTAAGTCTCCATTCGAGCAACCTCGAGGGGCATGAATGGTCGATAAACCAAACCCTCAGGAATGCATTAGGGATAAACACATAATACTTTTCTTATGCCCAATCCCGCGACCTGACCCGGGGGTGACCTTCGAAGTCCAGTGAATTCTTGATCTAACCTAAGTATCATGTCCATCCCTCGACTAGACTGATACTCGGGGACGACTTCGAAGCTCTTCAAAGTTCTAGTTCAAACTCTGCCATAAGACTTCTATACTTCTCAACATACACAGATACAAACATACAGGAATATCAACAATTCAACTACAGGTAAGATGCTCCAGTACAATATATATCAGCAACTTAGGTTTCAATACACAATAGCAATTCAAATCAACCATAAACAGACAGCTCAAGCTCAAATAAGTTACACAGTGGTCGACTACCAACCATCACTCCAAAATTTCAACACCACAACACGATAAGAAAAAAAAAGTTTATTACAAAAAGAAGACAACTATAATACCTCATACAAGAGTGGTCATACCACCTCCTCCCTTAGGCTCTTCTACAGCAATACCTCCAGCACCTTCGACAGTAAGATTTGACTCTACAGCATAGGCCACCCCATCACCTACCACACCAGCAGCAACCCCTTCGGACACTGGAGCTTCCACGCCATCATCCCCACCTCTTGCAGAAGGGTCCACTTCCATCCCTTCTGATCACACATCACCATTGACATAAGTCCCTTTGGGCGAAGGAAAATGTTTGAGGGTTATGGGATCATACCCCAAACTCTCGATGAAGGTCTTCAAATTTGTGGACGTCTCATACTCCTCATCGAATTTCCCCTGGAAGGTCTCCCTCAGTTCTTTAATTTCCTTCTCCTTCTCCGTAAGCTTCGACTCCAGTATATTTTGCATCTAAGTATTGTTGTCACATTCAGCTTTGAGTTCCCTTACACACCCAGCTCTAATATTCAATCTTTCTCGCTTAAGCACATTAACCTCAGTCACCAGTGACAGCGCGGTCCCTCGAGCGAGCTCCAGACTATCCAGGGCCTGTTTTAGTTTCCTCGTTATTACCTTTTGGGTTTTAGCATAAGCTTGAACCCAAGCATGTACCTGCTAGAATACTCGAACCGTCAGTACTTCTCGAAGCATACCGAATATTACAAAAAATTTAGAGTCTCAGAAAATAGTTACCTAATAGAGCGCCTTATTCATCTGCTTCGCAGCTTCATCTGGGTCATTTCTACAAAGAGTGGCCATCGAGGCGGCCGTGGCTCGAGCATGTTACACGCTTCGTCGATATCATCCGCATCATCAGTGCCCAACTCCTGAGGCCTCTTACATGAAGTAGTATTCGGTTGTGGGACTTCCGAAGGTTCTTAAACGACCTTGCCCTTACCCTTGTCAGCACGCCTTGGCGCCTTGGGCACTACTTCGGCCGCACTCGATGGTACAGTCCCTGATCCTGCTTGCCACCCCTGGGAATATAGTTTGTTTTCTGAATCAATCTTGTTTTTTACATTTCTTTGACCCTTCTCGAAGTACCTTCTTCTCCCCTCCTCTTTGCTGGCCTCAAAACGATAGGAACATTTTGAAGTAATACATTTATTTTCTTCCGCCTCTTCCTTTTGAGACCTAGCTTCCTGAATACCCGGTTTACTCACTCCTCATCCAAGTCGACCAGCTCGTCAATATATTTCCCAGGATTCGTCAAAGTTTGGTTACCAGGTTCTGTAAAATAACAAAAACAAATTTAGCAATCTATTCGATCAATATAATAAACAATCTTCGATTATCAACATACTTGAATTGCACACCCTGTGCTACAACCTACAAGTATCCTCCCCTGCGGCATTCTCGTAATCCTCTCTTACCATAACTAAGTCTTTATCCCACCCTCGGCCCGTCGAGCACAAATCAAATAGCCATGGTTTATCTGCATGACATTGGATGTGGTACGTATTCACCTTACTATTGGCTTTCCTCGAGTAGAACGATACAATATCGAACCACTCGATCAAACCCCTCTTCTTACGTTTCAATTCTACGTTCATACCCTCGACCACCTTCATCATTTCGTAGAAGTTACCATTCATCTAGCACGGAGCAACTTCCCATAAGTTTAATACCTCTTTCACCAGCCTTCGAAGGGGTAGTTGCATCCCGAGCCGAATCTAGCCGCTGAATGCCATGAAACCCTCTCGAGGGATATCCTTGAATGTATACTCAAACCCTAATGGCATTAGTACCACCCCTACCCTCGACAATTCATGTTTAGCCATAAATCGATCAAGTCTCACCTTTTCTTGAGCTGTGACTGACCCCGCAGCTCCCCTCGAACAAATTGAACTCTCACTACGGCCGCTCTACTCCCCTTCTTCTCTCTCATCCTCTGAAGGCTTGACACTACCTTCGCGTCCCCTTCCCTCTCCTCCCTCCATCTTCTATTTATTACTTTCCCCGATAACAAGAGCCCTACGACATCCCTTACTCAATGCCCCACCTTCTGGTACAACTACAGCCAGAGGGACATTTGTTGTAACATCGAGCACCTCTACGTCACTGCTCTCACCCCTTGAGCCACAACCAGACACACTCATCTCATTTACGTCGACCTCTTCATCTATCAGCCTCAGCCTCAAAGATTGACGGGTACGCATTATACCCTACAGAAGAAGAGGCATGCAATTAGATCGATATATTCGACTATTACGTTTCGATATCATATTTTGTTTTATCCCATACCTAACCCATAGTCGAATGTTTGACTACAACTCTAGTCACCACATCAATAACCTTAAATATCCCACTGGGCCATACTTCTAGCCACTTGGGTTACCCTTTCCCTAGGCCAGGCCTTCGCCAACATAAACCCTAACAGCACCTACCCTCAATATATTCACAGCAGACGAAACTATAAAGGAGAACTAGAAATGACCTATCTACGAAGAAAATCTAAAAAGTACATGTTCGTCTTATTCAGACCGCAACAACGATGATCCCTTCTTTACTCTCCACCAAGTACCACTTCAACAATGTCGTATGTCTGCTCTCTTTCTCTCACTCTATTTTCTCTCTATCATTGCTTGAGTGTTTGGGGAATAGTTCCTCCCTCACCCCTTTAAATACCTCAGACAAAGTTGCCTTGGTTTCCCCACTGACATCATTACCACTTCTCCACTCCCCCTCATTTTTTGACTGATATGTATATTTACCATTTTACCCTTCAACTGCCCACACACATGTATCGCATGCCCCCTTCAAAATCTTTTGTAAGCCATTCAAATCTTCGAGCACCACGCCCAAAACCGTCCACTCACACCCACCTGTCACTTCCACCTTTTTCCCATAACCCGAGGAAATATCATGATGACCCGCAGAGCACTCTGCCCTAGGAACAATACTGCTTCTGACATGCCGGCTATTTCGGCAGTCAGGTTTTGCAGTCGAAGCCAATTTACCTTCGACGAACATATTTTCAAGCCTCTTCTGATCTCGTTTTCAAATAATTGTTCATACATATAAAGTATTTGATACTTCGATCCATATATTTCTAGTAATCGTTTACCCAAGTTTCTTACGGTTTTCTAATAATTTTTCATAAAAGTTCTACATTCGAGAAATTGTTATCGCGCCTAAATTACCGTCGTCTATTGTGTTTGTCACACATACACACAAATAGTTCAATATCACACTTCAGCAATAGTTTCAAAATGTTCCCATTTCATTCGAGCAACTGTCCTTACACCAATTAAAAAAAACAAAAACAAAACCAAACAAACAAACAACAAAAGAAACAACATCAACAGCAAACCAAAAATCTTCTTGACCACCATCCCACGCCGACACTTCTACCACAACCAAGAAACCCCTATTTGCAGACAGGGTAATTCTTGCAGAGCCCAACCTCCTCGTCATCAACTTGGTCTTCTTCATTTATTAGATCTTCGGCCATACACTGTAAGAAGTAGAACCGGTTACTGGCAAGTGGGTTCATCCATTGCAGTACCCTCTACCAGTGAGCATACGGCATCCCAGAGATTGGTTCTTCTGGCTCTAGTTCGACCAAGTCAGGCATAACCCAGTCTAACTCATGGTCCCCAGAGAATTTCTTGATAAGCTCATTCGTCTTCTCCTCTATCTGACGCTCTCTGGCTTCCATTCTCTTATAATATCTCATATTCGGTGTAGTGCTCATGACTTCGACTACTTGGACAGGAAGATGAGGGTACGTGAAACTCCCCTCCCACCTCCTATTTATACTTGAATGCCGATGCATTTAATCCCTCTTTAATCATTACTTGCATTAATCACAGTTTTTAATTACCCCCCTCGGAATTACAACAATCACTCAGTCAAACTTTCCAATTTCCCAAGCCCAACCATTTTTTCAGCACACGCCCTTTACGCCAATTTTCGAGGCCCCTGCTGAGAGGGGGCGAATGTAGTAGCCTACTCGCAGCCTTCTAGCTCCAATCGAACACTCGAAGGCCACTTCAAAGCCTACCTAGAGATCTGAAGCCCAGTAAGATGATAGCTGCGTCCACGAAGCCTTCCGAGACTAATCAAACACACGAAGGAACCATCGAAGCCAACCATTGTAGGCGGAAGATAGATGAGCATCGCATGAACTCCGTATCAGTACCAAAAATACTTCGACCATGGTCGTACATAGTCGAAGGCAGACACGTCAGGTAGCCAGATCACCAGATATAATAAAGAAACAAGTCGCTCGATAACTACAGTGCCAGGTCCAACAACTACAGTGTTAGAACCAACCGCTACAGTGTCAGAATCGGACAACTACAGTGTCATAACCAACTCCGGGTACAAGTCAGCTGTCCCCGGAGGATATGCATGTAACTTGACCCCCCATGTTTACCCAACCCTTTCTATATCTTATAAATAAAAGGGAAGAGGCACTATGAAAAGGTTAGAAAATCTCTCTCAACGGACCTTAGTATTTTACCTTCGAATGCCCTGTAACAACCCAGTTCTCGATACTTTGACTACTCTGCATATATAACATTACTCCTAAAAATTCTCATCAGAGGTCGTGGAGCAACCCTTCTCATCAGAGGTCGTGGAGCAACCCATTCTAGGCCTCTACGCAAGTGTATAATCTTTCTAGTGTCTGCAATTATTGATTGTATACTTGAAACCCTCTGGTCGAAGATTAAAACCTACACTCTGGACTCCCCTTTTTTATCATACTTCCAAGTAGACTTGTACCCTGACTTGCTCTTGCCGTCTTTCTTGTCACTCTTCAAGTACTTGTCTTCAATGACAATTGCTTTAACGGTAGCATCCATGATATTTTTTACATTAAAGAGCTTCAATTCTTTTATAATGGACTCCGATAACCCTCCCGTATACTTCATGAACACCTCATACTCATCCACATCAATATCCAAAATCAAGGCTTGGTTATGAAACTTCGTAGTTAACTGTTGTACGGATTGCCCAAACCTTTGGCATAAATTGTGTCATTTGTACCATCGCTCATGTTCATACCCAATTGGATAGAATTGCTTCCTCACCAAAACCTTGAATTATTTCTAACTTAAACTTCCTACTTCGTGGCATTTTCGATAGTATTTCCACCATGTTAGTGAATGACTTGCGAATTTCAAAGTAGATAAATAAATTTTTAGAGCATTAGAATATTTATAAACATAAAAATAGGTCTCTGACCTATCTAACCAATTGTCCAACTTCTCGGCATCGACTGAATTATCAAATATCAGAATTTCAATCTTAAAGTCAATACGAATATTACGCATAGGATTCATTAACTCACCAAAACCCGAGCGCTCCTTGACAGATTCGGCATCACTAGAATCACATTCTATCTCTACATTATCCCCGCCTCCATCCACCTCCATAACCCCTTTCTTCCTCGAGCGGCCTCACCGATGAGAGCGGCATCGTCGTGTCGCCGAAGCAGAAGCCTTCGCGAGGTTCGTAAAATGCAATTGTTCTACTAACTCCCCTACAGTAGAAGCTAGGTCGGAAACTGTCATTTCCAAAGTCGTTAGTCGATCGTAGAAATCGTCCATCTCTAAATTGTCCTTCTTCTTCAAATTAGGTTTTCGATGAATCTTCAATGGACTCACTAGCTACTCATTCATTTGCTTGAGATGGCCACGTATAGAGACCATAAACCACAATCAACCCCCGAGAATCTTAACTAAAAACTGATACCACTTAATCTATAATACGAATAGAGAAACCCTAGTTAGCAGAAAAGTACGAAAAATACAAAAAATTAGATTGGGAAAAGTTATTTTAAGAGCTTCATTTGCTTAAACATAGTTAATTACAATGAATTACTCTAAACCCTAATTTCTTCCCCAAACATTTTAATTCAACTAACATAAGCTTAAAAAATAACCTAAGTCCCCTTTATATACTAGGGAACTTAAAATACTAATAGAACGGATCTCGAGGCAAACCCGCATCTTAAAATAATAACCTACGCTAAGCTCATTCGAACGGCATTAAAGCCCATTCGAACGACTTTACGCTAATTGGTCTTAAACCCTGTAAACATGACAACTTGTTCGAACGGCATCCAAACTCATTCGAACAAAATTTGTCTATGGGCCAAAATTCCAGAGGATTAAACATTGGTCGTTTGAACAAAAATAGGGAGTCGCTAGAACGACTTGGGGTTCCTTGGCCAAATTCCAGAGAGTTGGAAAAAGGTCATTCGAACGACTCTAAACCACGTTCGAACGACTTTATGATAATTTATTTCTTCACATACGAGTTCACCTCAAAATATCCCTAGATCATCCTGGATCACCAACAAATGATTAATTCCTTTAATCTCAATTGCAATTATAAAAAAGAAAGAAACAAAATCAAAGTTTTTTTTACGTAACCCTCGAAGTTTTTATGGATATTCGACTAAAGCCTCGCGGATTACCAAGTATTAATGATACATCCAAGTTTTGCAGTTTTGACCAGGTCAACTATAATTAATTGTTGTTGACCCACTTTGTTCCAAATTAACAAAATTTTAATAAATTTTGCCCTTTGTAATCTTAAATAAAATAAAAACTATGCCTCGAGATACTTACCAAGTACTGATCGAACATCAGTCAGTCGTTACTCGTCGTTGCGACCAAAAGCTTCTCACGATAATTGTACATAAAGGGTACTTTAGCCTTTACAAAAAAGTAAACAAATTTGACTACTATTGACCTGGTCAAAACTGTAAAACCAGGGGGTACCACTAATATTTGACAAACGGTGAGACTTAAGTCTAATATGCCATAAAACTTTAAGGGTTTTATTTAAATCACCCCAAAATCAAAGAAGCCCAAATCAAGTTCTAGATTTTTAAAAGTCGTAGAACTTATATTGAATAAAAAAGAATATAAACAAGTTTGACTTATGTCTTAAACACTCTACTTCTATTTTAAGATAAGATGGCGAGAGATTTTCCAATTACCAAAGATAGAGTTAGATGAGAGATATGGAGCTGGCAAAGTGACCCATAACCCGCCAACCCGACCCGATCCAACCCTGTTTCTGGCGGGTTTGGGTTTGGCCTTAAAGGGTTGCGGGTTTGGTTTAGCTTAAGTGATTCGGGTCGACCCGTGACCTGCTTAAGTAATTTGGTTTATTAATAATTTATTATATTCAAGCCACCCTTTTAAGTCTTTTTAACCACTTTAGGGTAAACAACTAACAAGTCTTTCATGTTTTGAACAACTTCTCACCTCAGCCACCACTCCTCCTCATTTTTTCACTCCTCAGTCCTCATTCCTCCACTCAAAACATATTTATGCAAGGGTTTCAACCTCTACCCACTACTCGGAATCCTATCGAATTTGGTAAAAAACGAGAACCGATTCCTGGAGTGGTCGACTGATATCCTTTCTCTTAACCCCACGAACACAATAGTTGTCCACCGACCCATAAAAACATCCACAAGTCATCTTCTTCCATATTTTCTCCAGAGAGAGAGAGTTGTCGATTGTATTGGTGTTCGAGTAACGTGAGACGGAACTGAAGTCCAGTTAGAGAATCCTCTTGTAGTTGAAGAACATAGCGGTGACAATCTAGCTGGTCGAGGTTGTTAGATCAAGTGACAGAGAGCTCGAGAGACAAACAATTGGGTGAAATCTGAATTTGTTGATGTTAGGGTTTCGTTTGAGAAATGGAGTTGAGGGAGAGAGAGCCACACTGTTCATCTTCTTCCTTATCTTTCTCTATAGAGAGAGATCTATAGAGAGAGTTATTGGAATGAGAGCGATAGATATTTTGAGGAGAGAGAGATAGAGATACAATCTAGATTAATCCCGTTGTTCTTGAAGAATCCAGTTTCGACTAACAAAGCTATCAATCTCTAAGATTTGCTCAAGAGATTTGCATAAAACTATCTAACCCAAACCCGACCCGTTTGCCAGCTCTAGGGAGATATGAAAGATATGAGTGGCGCCAAAAATAGTGTGGGCACTGTGAAGATTTTAACCTTAAACATATAAATAAATTACCATTATATCATTGCGGTTTAGTTCATTTTACTCAGTTAACTTAGTATATGAACTGAAACCGAACAAAAAATACTGGTTCTTATAATTTCATAAATGAGAATCGAACGGGTGCTACTATTAACCGTAAAAAGGTGCCAATTTTGGTTCGTCACAGTCAGTTTGTTGGTTTGCCGACTCTCATGTACAACATTATCAAGGAAGAGCACATTTCCAATGCCTAGCCTAAAAATACATTTTACGGACAATTTTTCGAGTTTGTCGGGCCAATTGACAAACCAAGACCAAATAGTTTGCCCATCTATGTATTTTTAGTAACTTTTTGTACTCGTTTGATATTTGCCTACTTTCTTTATCTACACTAGTTTACGAGACACCTGTGCTACGCATGCAACATCTCCCCAATGTCCGTGTCTTAAAATAATTTGTGTTCATTATTTCATAATACTTTCGCTTAAACATGAACTTTGTATCTTTACTCTATAAAGAGGCTGATTGCGCCTACAATGACGACTTACTATACCAGGACTACTTTTGTAAAAAAAAATTGTTAATACCGAAAACTGCCAATCCCTTATACTTGCTGCGTACACTTCCTCCTAATGTGGGTACTGATAACTTTATACCAATAACATTTCCTCATAGTGTATCGTATATTTGATGCACTTCGCATGGACGTGTGCAAACTGTACTCACATGCATTTAATTCAGTGTTTGTTTTTGTAAGAATTAGCAACAACTGCTCCATGTTAATCCAAATATGTATATTTGTATATTAATTGCATAACATATTTCTAATTATCAAAGAGCAAGTTTAAGCCCAAACATTTTTAGGCTTTATAACATCGAACTTAAAGTGTACTAATTCAAGTCTAATCAAATGCTTGTATGAAATGTTTTATCATCTTTCCGTCTGTATACACCCCAAAAAGATTGAAAGTAAACTCATTCTCTCTTCTTCAATACATCTTTCTTTCTCCCATAGGTCTCCCTCTATTTCTCCTCTCTTCACTATCTCTTCAAATAGGGGTTGAGCCAAAAAAATCATCGAAGGGGTTCAAAATTGGGGGTGGATCCCCGAAAAAAAATAAAAAAATTCAAGCTATTTTAAAAACTTTCAAGATACGATGTAATGAACTCTTTTCGATTATATGGGTACTAAATAGGATTCTCAAATGTTAGGGGTATCAACTGACCATTTAGCTTCGCCACTGCCATATTCAACCTTCAATGCATCTTTTTCCACACATCTCCATTGACTCTCCTCCTTCCACCTCTATAACTCACTTTGGTATCAACACTTTCAATCCTTCCAAATACACAAGGATTTCGATTACTCATTTTTTTTTAATCTAAAGAATCCCTTGTCGAAAAAGAGTGACAAGCCTCAAAAAAGTGCTGGAAGTGTGTCTCTTTGGTCAAGTGTCACAACCAGTCTATTCATAACAAGACTTATCAGCATTGGTGAGTCTTCTTTCCTACTCTCAACTGCTATCGGAATGAGGTGGAACTCAAGATCAGTTTTCTTCATGCACATCCAAAAGCGTAAGCTGCACAAACTTTAGTCAGCCGAAATACAACTCGAATAAGAAGAGTTTGTTCTATTCCCTACTTGAGCCTCGCCTCTTCCATAGTAGTCCAGTATATGCGGGCGATTGTTACCTATACTAGGTCAGGGCGATAGGGTAACAAGGGTTGCTCCATGGTAGTGAGTAAGGAGCGGGAAGAAAGGGTGAGCAGTGAAGTCCAAAGAAAAGCCATGCCCTTCGCCCCCAAAGAAAAAAATTCAAGCTATTTTAGAAACTTTCAAGATGCGATGTAATAAACTATTTTCGATTATATGGGCGCTGAATAAGATTCCAAAATGTAAGGGGTGTCAACTGACCCTTCTCGACCTTATAGCTCCTCCCCTGCCTTCAAGGGTTTCAACCTTCAATACATCTTTTTCCATACATCTCCATTCACTCTCATCCTTCCACCTCTATCACTCACTTTGGTATCAGTAGTTTCAACCCTTCCAAATACACGAGGATTTCGATCACTAATTTTTTTTCTTAAATTAGTTTCGGTTTAATTAAACGACCGTAGGGAGTATTTTTCACATTAGCAATAGTTTTATAAATGCATGAGACATTCCGTCTTCTCCAAAACTTAACCTCTCAAAAGCAAAAAAAAAAAAAAAACATATACAACTCTCCCTCATAATCCCTTTCTCTCAATCTCTCCCTCTCCCCCTCTCTATTTGTGCCTCCTACCTCCTTTTCGACCCCACTTAAGAGAAGAACCCCATTACTCAACTAAATATGGTGCTTAAGTTTGGATATCAACTCCATTGTTTGTCAAAGAGGCAAGTTTGAATCTCTCCTTTGATTGAAAATTTACAACGGTACTCTTCCCCTCTCACTTGATTTTGATCGCAATTGTTAATTAGTTGTTCACAATTTTCTAATTAGGTATTCATCAAATACAACATCAGTTCTCTATTTAGGGCTATTTCAGATCTTCTTCAATTGAAAAAATTAAGAGTTTGATGGTTACCCTTTAAATTCTTGAGATCAACATTCTCCAACTATTTATGCAGGGTTGAGTGATTTCAATTGGGAGAAAATGAGTTGTTTCCTACCGTGTTGCGGTTTACTAGTAAACTTCGTTCCTCCTACAACTATACAAGAAACTAGCTAACTCGAATACCAGACCCGAACTGACTAGTTTGGTCCAGTTCTGAGAGTTAACTAGGTCGGTTTCGGTTTCGAGTGTGGTAACCTGGATGTTCTCGGATCGGGTTTGGCTTAGACTTTGGGTTACCCTGACCAAACCCAAACCGGTTTAGGGTAAAATAGGTTGAAGTTTGAACAAAGTATTACAGCCTCGACTCTGCTCTCCATCTCTAGAAATGGCGACTATTCTCTCCCTCTCTCATCTACCATCAAACATACTCATCTATCTCTCTCTTAAGTCGTCCTCCATCAAACCTTCATGGTATATTCAATTTACATCATCCTCTATTTCTCCAATTTATATCATAGATTCATATTTACAAACCTTCACCCTCTCTATCCATTCGCAACAAGCCAACAATGAGCTAACAAAATTACACCCGATTTGCAGTGAATTTATCCTCAACCCCAAGTACTCTCTTACTCCCACTTACTCCTTCTCTCTCTCTCACACTCTCTCTCTCTCTATCTATCTCTCTCTAACACATTTGAGGTCTGTTAAGTATGAAATGGTGTTATTTTGTTGGTTAGGTTTTAGTCGATTTGAGTTGGGGTTTCTCTAACATGATCAGTTGGGATTTTAATTGTAACAAAAAACCCCTTTAATTGTATAACCGTTGTTGTTTTGAGTTTTTGGGTTTTCTCTAATTGTTGTATAACTAATTAACTATTGTTATTTGGGTTGTGAGAAACCCCTTTCATTTTCATGAGGTTTTACTTTTACCACTATCACTGTAGTTGATATTAATGGGGTTATGCTTTTAATTTAATTAAAGTAGAGCAACATTTTTCTAAATTTTTGAATAGTGTGTTGTAATCCAACATAGAGTACAAACTGTAAGACTAGGTATTAATCTTATATAAGAAACTGTGATAAATAGAAAGTACAGAGAGCTTGTTTTTTGTTTATTAAGCTAGAGATTAGGTATTAATCCTATATGATGTGTATCTAATATGTGTTATGTTTTATAAACAGATAGATGCTTTGGTAACTATAGATGTTTATCTAATAAAATTTATTGCATGTTTTAGTTATTAGGAATTCTTCGGTAGATGAAGACTTAGAAGTGCAAGGTTTTGTTAATGGTTGGCATGAAAGCAAAAAGGATGATAAATCTGATTTTGTGTTACTGACTAAGAAAGATCGAGATGGACGGAAATCATCTGAGGTATGAGACCATTTTTCAAAACTAAAAGGTATGAATCCTTTAAAGTTAAAATGTAGCTATTGTCCACAAGAGTGTAGATGTAAATTTACTACACAAGGGACCTCTAGTATAAAAGCTCTCATGCATCATAGATGTAAAGGCTTAAAAAATCATTTTCGGTCAACTTCAGATGATAAACAACAAACTATTCACTTCAAACCAAACAGTCAAAGATAAGAACTTGTGCCAATCAGTTTTAGCCAAGAAACTTGTAAGAAGCTCTTACCGAAATGGTAATCATATATGAGCTTTCTTTTAGATTTGTGGAGGGTGAAGGGTTTTTAAAATTTTGCCAAGTTGTTTGTCAATGATTTAAAGTACCTTCTCGAGTGACTATAGCTAGAGAATGTCTTGCAATGTACTTGGTTGAGAAAATAAAGTTGAAGAAGGAGTTAAAAGCTTATAAGATTTGTTTAACCACCAATACTTGGACCTCACTTTATAATATCAACTATAAGTGTTTAACCACACATTATATTGATAGTGAATGGAGATTGAAGAAATGAATACTCAATTTTTGTATCGTTCTAAACCATAAAGATAAGATGATTAGGAGGATGGTAACCATAAAGATAAGATGATTGGGAGGATGATAGAAAAATGCTTGATAAATTAGACTATAGATAAAACATTAACCCTCACGTACGATAACACAAGTTCTAACAACACGGCAATTGAATGCCTAAAAAAGAAGACTAGGCATTGGACTAATGAAGTCTTGGCATATGAGTTCTTTCACATTAGATGTTCCGCACATATCTTAAACTTAGTCGTGAAAGATGGCTTAAAACAATTTGATGTATTAATTGCTCGAGTGTAAGATGTGTAGGAATTTAATATAATTCTTCTCCTGCTTTATTAGAGTGTAAGTGTGAGATGTTTCAATGGATATGAAAATGATTTTACTAACCTCATCTTATGCTTTTGCAAATTGTTATGAACTTGAGTAGAGTCCTCCCTTGGATTGAGATAGTTTTATGTGTTATAGCCTCCAAGAGGGACTTCCTCTCTATTTAACCTGATAGGGTTTGTCTTCTCATTATACCCTCAAACTTTAATAAAGAGTTACACTAGATTCCACCAACCTTAACTTGGTATAACAATTGGGCACATCCAATAACACCTATAAGACCTATTAACATGTGTGCTCATGAATCGGAAGATAAAACATTGAGTAGTGCTGGTATAGATGGAAAATTCAACAAGATGCGGTTAAATATGTAAGATCTTCTCTATTTAGGTGGTCGAAATAGAAAAAAAAAATACGTCAAAGTAGCTAAAGTTGAAAGCAAGAAAAATGTTTATTTGGATGTGCAAACTAGATAGAATTCGGCATATCTTATGTTGGAGACGACATTAAAATTTGAAGAAACGTTTGTGAAGTTGAAGGAGGATGATAGGTCATATTTGGAACACTTTGATGGGAAAGAAGATGTTTGTGATTTGCCTCCGGGGACAGTTGATTGGGATAGATCTAGGTTGTTCATACAATTCTTAAAAATCTACTACACGTTAACGACCAAAATTTATGGTTCTAACTATATTAATTACATCGGATATCTTATTCAATGAGATTGTTAGTATTAAGACTAACTTGAAAGTATTATGTCATCATTCAGATATCGGTTTAAAGTTTATGAGTATAATCATGGTAGAAAAATATGACAAATATTGAGATCTTGAAAAGATCAATTCTTTGTTGTTAACAGTGGTAGTGCTTGATCCACGCTTCAAGTTGGATTATATAGGGTTTGGCTTGGCGGGATTATATGATGAAGATAAATTTTATTTGATTTGTGATAAAGTAGAAAAGACATTACATCGTTTGCTTAAGTCGTTTGTTGGGAATAATCATAACCCAAATACAACATCACATGTTGATACAGTGACAAATGATGTGATGGAAGACCTTGTTAGTAAATGGAAGAGACATAAAAAAGGGAATTTAGAGAATACGTCAGAAGTGGATAAATATTTGAAAGCCGATGTTGAAGACAAAGTTGAAGGAACTAATTTTTAAAATCTTGTCTTGGTGGAAAAATAATTGTGTAAAGTATTCGGTTCTTTCTCTTATTGCACGACATATATTAGCCATCCCGGTTACTTCAGTTACTTCCGAGTCTGCCTTTAGTATTATAAGAGGTCGGATACTTGACCCGTTCCGTTGTTCATTGCGGCCGAACACGGTGGAGGCTTTGATATGTACTTAAAATTGGCTTCGGTCGAGGGAAAAGCCAATTAATCTACAAACTTCAATGGAAGAGATTGAACAATATGATACGATTGATGTAGGTAATATATTCATTTTGTACTTTAATTATCCCCGTAATTATTACATCAAATTAAACTCGACTAAATGTACTATAATTTTTTTTGTTTATTTCTTATAATTGTTTGATGGACTTGCGTCAATATCAGTAGATGATTGCACTTCTACTTGAGACACATTAGATATTTTGGTTGTGGTAAGTTTATTAGTCTATTATTGTTGAACATATTACATTATAATTATATTTTCTTATTGTTGCATGAAACTTTAAATTATTTCCTTCTTTTTGTATTAGATAATAAAATGGAGTTGGGGATTGCTTTTGTTTTGGCACATAAATATGATATTATGGACATGGAGATATTATGTTATGGTTGTGGTAAGTTTAATAGTTTATTAATGTTATGGTCTTGTTTTATGGACACGGAGATACTTTGCACCTTGTTTAAGTATGATTTGGAGCAAGCTCACTTAATTTTATAAATATCCTCGTTAATACAATTTATAAATTATGATAAAAAAGCACAAGTTACTAATGCTTTAATCATAAAATTGAAGACTACTCTTGAAATAGAGTAACATTATGCATCTACTCTCAATGCTTAAAGCACTATATCTCTTAAATATATTTTTTTTCTTCGTGATTTAATGTACCTTTAAGAAATTTGAGTTGTATATATTAACTTCTTTTGCAGTTGATTAAAAGATTTCAACTCCTAAATTTCTAAAGAAATCCCCACCGTCTGGAGAAGGTTACTCTTTTTTCCTTGGAGTACAAGATTTTCTTAGACTTGTTTCATTCACAACTTAAATTTGTGGTTGTTTGTCTGTTATTCTTAGTTTTGCTTTAAAGACACGATGCTACTAGTGGTTTTGGCCACTGTCATCGTTGTATGATTTAGGTTTCTATTTGGTTGTTTGTATGTTATTCTTAACATCTTTGCATATTAAAGTATACTTTTGTTGTTGCCTTCACGTGTAAGTATTATACTTTGTGGTTGAAGTAGCGATATTGTGGTTAAGTATTATGTTTTGTTGCTGCCTTCACGTGTAAGTATTATGTTTTGTGGTTGAAGTATCAATGTCGTGGTTAAGCATTTGTTACTATTATTCTGAACATGGTGTAGATATACCTAAATATTTTTTCTTCTATATGATGAAGATGTTATAGGGGCTCCTTAAACCCTCATGTCTGCCTTTAACATAACTATATTTCTTCAGTGAAGATGACAGTGGTTCTGGATGCAAGGGAACTCCCCCCCCCCCCCCCCCCCCCCCAAACTTGGTACTAAATTTAGGTATTCATGTGCCATGTTCTTGGAATTTCTTTTTATGTAAAAGGATGACAAACATGTATTGAACTAGCCCAAATAGCTGGGTTATTATTGGTCGTAATGTTTCTCAAAATTGGGTTTGCATTTGCATTTTTTTATTTTAAATATATAAAAAAAAAAACCCGATTTCAGAACCCCGTCCGACCCGACCAATCCTGTTCGTTTTCTACACCAGGTCGTTTCGGGTTCGAGTTTAGAAGTTGGTAACCCGAGAAGTCCTAGTCGGATCAGGCCCATGCCAGAACCCAGGCTGATCCGACCCGTGTACAACCCTAGTTCCTCCAAACCCTCATATTCAACTACCGAATTACTAGTTACCAGTTCTTAGAGCATCTTCAGAGAAAAATGAGTGTGAGTTTGTTTTTTTTGTCAGACCAAACTCTAAAGCCAAACTTGTGAGCTCCCAGCAGTGAGAAAAATGAGTGTGAATTAATGACATGGTGTTGTTAGAACTAAATAGAGTGTGAGGAGCTCATACTCAAAAAAAATAGTTTGACGGAGTTTAAAACACCGCGCTGACTAAATATTTATTTATTGATGTGTGAGAGGAGATGAATAATTGTGCAGAGTAATGAATACTGCGCGGACTAAGAAATGTGGGTTGGGTTTTTTGGTCAGGCCACATTTAAAACTCAAACCCAAAGCCTTCCAGTAGACCAAAAAATGGGTATGGGTTGCTTAATTGGCATTGTCATAACTCAACTGAGTGTGGGGAGTTCACACTCAAAAAAATAAGTTTGGCGGTGTTATGATTACCGCGCAAACTAAATTTCACCGCGTAAATCAAATATTTATTTATTGGTGTGTGAGAGGAGATGAATTATTTTTATTCAAAAAAGACTCACCACGTCATCGTCAGTAACTGCTAGGAGAGGAGAGTTTGTGTTTGATGTGTGGGCAGGGAGACCCAAATCACCCAACCCACACCCAACTGCTGGAGATACTCTTACTCTACTAGTTCAAGTCGAACTTTGTATACTAACAAAATAAGAACCGAAAAAAAAATATAATCAAACACCACTTAGGTACTTACCTACTTTCGTAAAGGAGGATTCCTCTCTCCTGCTGTAGAAAACCCAACACCAAAACAAAACCAAAATATTAGGGTTTCGATTTCCCCAATTTTTCTCAATTTCACTTCTTCATGCAATCTTCGATCGAATTGTAGAACCACTGTTTCAATCTATCGAAGATAGATTCTACTTTTTCACAGTCAAATTTAATCGATTTCGATTTCGATTTCGATTTCGATTGCCTCTCGATTGTGAGGGAGATTAGGTATTTAATTATTTAGGGTTTTTGAGGATTGTAGTGATGGATTCGGAGGATGATATGCACGATGCTAACGATATGGACTCACTTGATGATGACTATTATAGCGAAGAATCGATTGTAGCCAGTGATGAAGAACATAATAGTGGGGATGATTATGACTTTGAAGATGATACTGTAGAGATTACTTCGAAGCAACAGGTGAATTTTGGTTTTTTAAGGAGTAAAAATCTCGTCTTTAGTTGTTTATTGGTAGTTTTAGTTAAATGATTTGGTGTTATTTGTGTGTTTTTGGATTGCAATTAGTATTAGGGTGAAGAGGGTTGTATATGTGTTTTAGTTGGATGAGTTTTATAGAAATAAGTCCCTCTAGAACCTTGTAGTGTGATTCACAATCATGGGGTTGAATTATAAAGGCTAAAGTTCACCAGAACAGTCCAATCATATCACTTCTGTCTTTGCCAATAGCTTGACCACCGCCTCCTTTATTGCATTGGCCTTTCGCGGATTTGGGGGTGTCCGTAATATGTCCTCGGGCAAATATGCTCAAGTATGCTGATTGATTTTAAACACGATTGCTACAAAACTTCTTTTGAAACAAGTTTTCATCAGTGAAGCTTTTGGTAATCATAGACCGCTCTATGAACGTTTCTTCGGTGCAAATCTGATAGGGATTAGCCTTGTAATGAACGGTGTTGGATAAATATCTGGAATCTTAGTTAGATATATGTCTGCAAAGAAGTGTTGAAAGTAATCAAGGTTTAGGAAACTTAGAAGAAGGCACGACTTTAGGAGAAGTCTATGAAAGGTTATATGGTATAAAATATTCCTTAAAAATCATTTAGAGTTCTGATTAATATATATAATTCTTCGTCATAAATACTGTTTTCCCGATCAAAGAAATTACTATAGTGATGATTCTTAATGTCACAATGGCATTTAAATCTGTCATTAACCCACCTGGGAAGGTTATTCAAGCTGGATAGGGGCCAGTAAAACTATACTCACCGGCTTACAATTATGGGTGTTCACGGCTTTCAGTAAGGCAGTTTTGGTAAGTTATTCAGGACAGTTTTTCTTCTTCTTGTAGCAAGTTATGCTCCATTAGTTTACCCACCTTCTCCATCCAAAACCCTGCATGAGTTTACTAAATACAAGCCTTACCCTACATGAAACCTAACTACGAAACAGACCCAACCTTAACCCATCTTCTACTCTATTAGTTTACCAAACTTCAAAACAGATGTAGAATCTCTAATGGAAACAACCCAGCAGAAGAACACAACAGAAGAAACAAAGAATACAACAAAAGAAAAAAAGAAAAAATCGATTCCACTGGCTGGAGACTGGTCGCGAATCTATATAAGGTGCGACTCTTGCGTCCAAAAAAGTGTTGGAAGACTAAACAACTAGATAGAGTCAAGAACACGGCTAGCACGACGACCCTGGATTCCTTTTCTTCTTCAAGTCTTCTTTGGCGTTCTGTTCCCTCTCCGAACTCGAGCAAGCCAATGAAGAGAGCTATATAGTAGGACTTGTTGATCAGGCTTGGAGACTAGTTGGTCGAACCACTGAAATTGGGGCACAAAACGCTCTTTCTAGGCCCTAAGAGACAGGATAACAACGCTAATACGATTTGGCAAAGGAAAAAGCAAGGCTTAGAGTAGTCCAACGTCACCCTGGTAAAAAACAAGGCGAAACAACGAGGCACCTATGCTAGAGAGGCTCTCCGGTCTTGCTTGGTAGTTGGCGAGGCATCAGTAGCTTGTCCGAGAGTATGATCTATGTATGATCAGTCACTTCCCTGCAGACGCGCTACGTAGTCCTTCCGTCCTAACTGGAGTTTGAAACTTGACTTCCCGGCGCTATTCAGAGCTCCCAACAATGCTCATAAATCCCCATTGCACCTTAAAAGTTCCTAACTTTCTAGTACGATCGGACTCAATAGGAAAGAAAAGCACTACGGATCACTTGAGAACACATCTTCGCAGAATAGGGACTTGGAGACCCCGGAAGAAGGAAGGGGTAACTGAGGCAAGTCTTTTCAAACGGAACGAAGAGCATAGAATTCTTTTTTTGACGTGACCAGGATATAGCCATCAAAAGGAAGTTTGATTGTTCGTCCCCCAATGCGTATTCGTTTAGAAACCGGAAAAGTAAAACGAGATAATATTACTGTCTATGTCGTCGATGGGTCCGTCTTTCCTAGCATAGTTGCTTTCCTTGATCGAAAAAGAGAGCAAGGAAAACATACAACAAAGTCAAAATCGCCGGAACTGCGAGTGGTATGTGAAAAGATTCATCACTCAGGGATCGTAGGTCCAATGATTGACTTGATTGGTGTGGTCTCTGATTCAAGTCTAGGGTAGGGGTAGGGGGATCAATTGTAGCTTTGGCAAGTGGTCCCATTAATGAAGGACTTGGGAGAGCACAACATTTAGGTAATAGCTTTTAGCGCGTTTAGTAGCATAACTGTTACAAATAACGCCTAACATGAAACCTTTGATGCATTTTGCTTTCTAGTTCTCCTCAAAAGTCAAAGCCCTACGTAATCGCCAGGGGATTTTGTGACATTTCTGATTTGCTGTCTTGTGTTTCTAATAAGTTGAATTTCGCAACATAGCTCCAGGCTGGCAATAGCTCTAAGAGACTAAGACGTTTAGGGAATACTATTCGGACTACTTAGACTGCATTATCCAATATAGTTAATGCTACTTGTGATATGATGCGATATGGGGTGGACTAATGCAACCGTTTCATCGATGAAACTCTTATATGATAGCAATCGTCAAAAGATTGTACTAATCTTCGCATTCCTCAAAGGATGTGATTAGGGGCAAAAATCATAGAAAAGTTGCTATTATAATGTAGAGTAATTAGCATAATAGATTACTGTTATACTTAAAAAATTAGTTTAGCCATATACTTAAAAGTGGAAAGCATGTAAAATATCCCTAGTAATATAACATATACTCTTTGCGCAAATTTGAGAGTTGTACATATCACATTGAGAAGAGAGATTCAGCGATATCCTCAATTACTTCAGTCTTTGAACTCCTATATTTCTGAAGAGGGGGAAACAGGGCCGACCCTGGGTTTTATAAGGCCCTGTACGAAGAAAAAAAAATTAGGCCTTTTTTACTTCTTCTTTTTTCTTAGTTTAGAGAAAAAAAAATTGTAGTACTAGGCCCTGTTTTGAGAAGTTGGGTATTTGGTTTGTGGGTCTTGTATAATGGATTTTGTTTTATGGTCGAATCTGAAGTGGGTTGGGTTTAATATAAAAGTTTTTTTTTTGTTTTGGCTAAGGCAATAAAATAAATAAATTTGGGCTCTTTTCCTTTTGGGCCCTGTGCCGTCGCACATGTCGCACACCCTCATGGCCGAGCCTGAGGGGAAATTAGGGTCTATTCTCTAGAATGATATAAACATAAGTTCCAAAAAGAGAGTAAAAGTGTCTTAAGAGTTTTTTTCTAGGAGGAATGCTAGATGCAAATCTTATAAGAGTTTAGTCGTGCTAAGACCCAATTGTCCACCTAAGATATCGTTTTGACACAAACGACCATAGGATGTGTTGAGCATACTTCTTTAAACCAATTATAGAGATATGCAATGATTTAGTGGTGTATGAAACATGTTATGGAATACTCATTGAGAAACTGTATAGCTTTTGTTAGATTTTGGCAATTGTTCAAAGGGGAGGAGCTTAAAATAAGTGAGTTGGGATTTCTTTTAGTGGTTTTTGTTTAATGTGGATAGTGTAATATACTTAATGTATTCTCCTTGGTGATAAAAACTTTGAAACAAAAGCATATTGGATAAGTTTAATGAAACCATATGCAATGTGTCTATATTACTATAAATGGTAAATAATATTGCGTCTGTAAAAGGGCGTGCCCCTTTTCAAAAATGCATGCCCCGGAGCATGCACCAAGGGCGTGCCCTCAAAGGCACGATCGTGCCTCAGTGTCTTGTTCCCTAAGGGATGGAAGAGTAGGTTTTAGTTATTTTATGGGAGATATTTGGTTTGAATTGTTATTCTTGACTTCTTTTGTATTCATCTAAACATGTGTTTAACATTCTCTTTCATATTTATTTCAGCAACATTACACCGTCTTGAGCGAGGCGGATATACGTCAACTTCAAGAGGATGATACCACGAGGGTATCTAATGTTCTTTCCATATCAAAAGTTTCTGCCAGCATTCTACTCCGCCACTATAACTGGTAAAGCATTTTCCTCGTTCTACTAGTATTGTGGAGGATTTTTCCTTTCTAGAGTTTGCGACTCCCCTTCAAAGTATCAGACTTAATTTGTTCATATTTTTGAAAAGGTCATAGCTTGTAATTTTTGTATGTACAAGATATGGAAAGATATTTGCATGTCTCTAGAGACGTCGAAGTACAAATATCTTTCATATGTTGCATATTGAGTATCAACGTATATGCATCAAACTCTCAGTAACCGCTTTGAAAGCAAAAGGGTTTTAGCACAAAATTTTCGGCAATGAACGAATGGTCTTAGTTGTTCCATCGGGTCTCTTTATGCCCCGGACACTCACCAGCTTCTCCAACATATGAGATGGCTTCAGACCTATTCGTTGCGTCCCTTTTATCTCATTGCCTATATGTTGTTCCGGGGGTTACTAGGCCTACTATATGCATATCATATACATATATACTTGTTTTTTTGGTTACATTCTTGTATCACATACCGTAGATAACTAGACCTTTCCGTATCTTGATGGTCTAAGAAAAGTTTCTTATTTGTGGGTTTCACAGGAGTGTGAGTAAAGTGAATGATGATTGGTTTGCTGATGAAGACAGAGTCCGCAGAACTGTTGGCTTGCTAGATATACCTGTAGTTCATTTTCCAAATCTTAAGGAAGTAAGTGATCTTTATGGTCGATATTCTTGAAGTGTTGAATTAATATTGATATATTCTGATGTCTTGAAATGGGCTACAGTCGTAATTTCTACTCACTATTGTGGCACATGTATCTTTTATGCAGGTCATGTGTGGAATCTGTTTTGAAAGTTATCCTTGTAATAAGATTATAAGTGCTGCTTGTGGTCATCCCTTTTGCAGCTCATGCTGGCTAGGTTTGTTTCACTAAAACACTGTTTTGATTTAACTCCTCTTTGGGACATGTATACCTTCGCAGGTCTTAAATCACTTAGCACGTGGTTGGGTTAATTTCTATACTGTGAATTTGTCACCTCTCTCTGAACATCTTACTTAACTGTTTTTCTGTTAAAATACATCTATCTTATAATCAAGTCTCTACCTGATTGGTTTGAGTCCTCGTGGGGAGGAACCTGTCACAACTGTTTTCTGATTTTTTATTTTGTTTTGCGTAGGGCTGAGCATAAAACTGGCTGAACCTCAAAACCGAACCGATCGGGTCGATTTTTGAAGTGATATGGTTCGGTTCGGTTCTAAAATCAAATACTGATTTAACTCGGTTCGGTTTCTCGTATTTCAAAATCGCATAAACCGAACCGCACCGACATATTAAATTGTGTTGAAAGCCTAGTTTTTGTGTCTTGTTTCTTGGCCCTCAAAACACACTCCGTCTCTCTAACTTTTTGTATGTAAAAGTCTTTTGAGTCTCTCTTTTTCTCCCAAACCCTATCTTAGAAGAACTCATCTTGTACTCTCTCTCCCTACAAAATCTCCATTATGTAAGCTTTTGTGATTGCACCATAGCAAAGGGTTCACCCTTGTTGTATTGTTATCTGAGATGAGTTGATATAGCATGATGTGGGGTGAGAGTAAAGGAGGTATCAATAAACTCAGATCTAAACTCAGAAGTTGATAATAGATGTTGCTTATATGTGTTAATGGAGGTTTGGTAATGAAGGGTTGCTTATAAGCTCAGATCTGAACTCAGAAAACACATTAATGGAGGTTGGTAATAGAGATGCACGCTGAGATTATGAACTGTTGATCGCCTAGAGATCATCTTTTGGGTTTGAATATAAATTATTTTTTTTGTTTTTTGTCAAAACTCTAAAATCCGGCCCGGCCCGAAAATCAGTTCGGTTTTGGTTCACAACATATATCGCCGGGTTGGTTTGGTCTCGGGTTCTGACCCAAGTCGGTTCGGTCCCAGTTCTGGTTGAAAACCGACCCATGCTCACCCCTTGTTTTGCCCTCTGATTGAGAATATATACAAAATACAATTGTTAACGCTTGATTTATTGATCTAACTTCGGTAAGCACATGTAGTACCAGTGTACCACATATTTCTTTGGTAGTTTATATGTATATTTGTTGTTGTTGTTATATGTTATTGCTTTGCACAGGGCTGAGTTGTTTTCCTTGCAGGATACATAAGCATATCAATTACTGATGGTCCTGGGTGTTTGATGTTACGATGTCCTGATCCATCATGTGGTGTTGCTGTTGGTCAAGACATGATCAACGTATTGGTATCTGAACAAGATAAGGAGAAGTACTCTCGATACCTTCTTAGATCTTATATTGAGAATAACAGAAAGGTAGACAACCACTTTCAAAACTATTTTCTTTTTCTCCCAAAATGATATATGCTAATCATGATGCTTCCTGTTAAGACTATCATTTAATATTATCAGTGTCGGAATTTATTAAATTTATGCCCGGGAAGCGATGAACATGTTCCTTCAGGAACTTAGTTTATTGCTTGACTATTGTTAGTGACACACATTTGTACCCGGAAACTTTAATGGCATTTAGACAATACAGTGGCTAAGAATTTTTTTTGTTTTCTGAATTAGATTAGGTTCTTAATTAGGAGAGTTGCCCGGCAGTTTAGGACAGTGGTTATGTCGTCCTGATGAGGAGGCGAGTGATCTCTTGGAGAGTTTATGTTACATTCTGTTGTATTTTGCATGAAATCTTTCAGAAGGATGGAGTGCCTATGTTGGTCTGTGTTAGATTCTAGCGCTGTTTACTCATTAATCCATTCACAAACTTTTCTTGCTATATTATCTGAAAACAACCCTATTCTGCGCAAGTTTGGATTCTTGCTTCTTTTCCCATACATTATCCTTACAGTTGACTTGATGCTTGACAAAATTATCATTGTCATGTGTTTCCCTGTACAAGGCAGTTGAGGATAGCATATACTCTTTTGATTTTTCTGTTCCCACTTTAGACAAAACATTTAGGATTTCGATGTTTAGATTAGTTGTTATTTATGGGCAAATCTATTTAGGGTAACATTATATTGTTACTTTCTCGCAACTTTACGATCAATGAGTCAACTCTTGAACCTTTTGTTATCTCTTGGTTACTCCAAGCAGCCAAGTTGCTTGTTGTGAAAGTAGCCGTCTATTGTGCATTACCGATTTATATGATAGGACAAATTAGGTGTAGTCTAGCCTGTGGGGATGTGGGTTTAGAGGACTGCAGCTTAAATGTGTGGGGTAACCAAATGAAGTTACTAATTGATGTTAGGTTTATGATTCCTTCCAGCTTGGAGGATTTGTCTTTTTTGTCGTCGCCAACTCACTATATTTATTTTTGTATGTGAAGATGCTTCTAATTAAATAAGCTCTAATTTTCCATGTTTCCTATCCTTTATGATATTACAATAATTTAGCTATTTGTAGTATCGACTGCATTTCTTGTTTCTCAATACTTATTATTTGTATGATTTCCCATATTTTATATTAGGAAAATTTGTTACCATATTTGATGATATTTAACACATTTTTTCTTTTCTTTTCTAGACCAAATGGTGCCCTGCCCCAGGCTGCGAATATGCTGTAAATTTTGTTATGGGTGTTGGCAGCTACGATGTTGCTTGCAATTGCACATATGGCTTTTGTTGGAATGTAAGTTTCTTCCACAGAGTTATTTCTTCTCTCCGGTTGTCTGTGTACAATTATTGAGATCTCGAAACTCATATATATAAACTTGCAGTGCACCGAGGAAGCTCACCGCCCAGTGGAATGTGACACTGTGCAAAAGTGGATTCAAAAAAATCGTGCTGAATCGGAAAACATGAACTGGTACTTCTTTCCGCTTTTATCTGCTTCATCAGTCTGCAATCACTCTATTATATTTATTTCATACTCTCATTTATGTTTAGTTATTAATTCTGCACTTTGGAGATGCTCCGTCTTCAAGTATTTCACTTCTTAGTACTTTCTGTAAAGTACTAATGAATTATACTGATACATTGTTCAGGATATTAGCCAACTCCAAGCCTTGCCCAAAATGTAAGCGTCCAATTGAGAAAAATCAGGGCTGCATGCATATGACATGCACACCTCCATGCAAATTCGAGTTTTGCTGGTAAGGGTTTTCTCACTTCTAATGTGTTAGTATGCTTGCAACTTCGTTTCCAGACAATTTACTATTTGCTAAATTTATCAACTTTGTTTTTTCGTTCTTCATGAAATTTACTTATATATCCTTGCAGGCTATGCCTGGGTTCATGGCAGGAACATGGTGAGAGGACTGGTGGATTTTATGCTTGTAATCGATATGAGACAGCAAAGCAGCAGGGAGTGGTAAATGTTCTTGTCATCTTCTTGGTTTTTCGAATGTATGTTATTGATGAAAATGCGATATAATGTTTTTTTTTAACTATATATCTTGCAGTACGACGAGTGTGAGAAAAGAAGAGAGATGGCTAAGAACTCATTGGAGAGATATACCCATTATTATGAAAGATGGGCAACCAATCAGGCGGTACGTGTTCTTCAACGTTTTACTGTAGTAGTACCTAGCATAATGTCTTAGTTTTCCGACCTGATAGATGCTTGGCATGTATGAAGTTGCAGACTTTATTTGAAAAGAATCTCAAATCTTGCTTTCTTTACTTGCAGTCGAGGCTAAAGGCAATAAATGATTTACAACAGATGAAATCTGAGAATGTAAGTTAAGTTCCTTTTCAATTTACATGGTTCATCTCTTCTTGTATTCTTTAACTGCCGTTATGTCTTATTTGTATAAGTTTCTTAGTTCATTACGTAATAATAAAGGGCACTTGCAGATTGAGAAGCTGACTGATAAATACTCTATGCCAGAGACACAGCTCAAGTTCATAATTGATGCCTGGTTACAGGTAAGCCTTATTAATTTTGCTTATAAAAAAAACTATATGTTCTTTACCGCCTGAACTCTGGCTGTGGCCCTGTAATCTACTAAAAACATATACATGTTACTTTTCTTGAAATATTTTGGTGTTTCTGTAGATAATTGAGTGCAGACGAGTGCTGAAGTGGACTTACGCCTATGGATATTACCTACCAGAGCATGAACAAATAAAGAGAGAATACTTTGAGTTCTCGCAAGGTACTGATATTTCAAATCTTCTCTTTTTATAACAGGGTTACCACTTTTCTTGCTTTTTTCCCTTAATATTTATGCTTGTTTTTTTAGGTGAGGCTGAGGCTGGATTAGAACGGCTTCATCAATGTGCAGAGAAGGAACTGCAAGAGTATATCACCTCGGCGGAGCAACCAACATCTGCATTCCATGAGTTCAAAACAAAGCTAACTGGGTTGACCAGGTAATTTCTGTGCTGTACTTTGCGATAACTACTGACCCCACACATTTAATTTCCCAGTCCTTGCTAGCAATACTCTGAATTGAGTAACTAGGGACAAACTGGGCCCCCGTTACTTTGACATCTTGCTATTTTTTTAGGTGCAATAATCAGGGATGTGTCAGTGAAGAATAATTGTATGTGCTGGGACTACGGATTTTGCTTTCTCATACTCAGTGATAGTCTTAGTGACCTAACATGCATTGTCTCTGCATATATATCTAAGATATCCCCATATTTATCTCATTTTATGCTAATAATGTATTATTGATATAAGATAATGGGATAGTTACAACGACTATATTTTTATATTGTTTTGGTGATGCTGTAAATTAAGGTTTGTACCCTTTCATAGACAACTGATTTGTATTTACATCTTTTGGACTACAACAGTGTGACCAAAACTTTCTTTGAGAACCTTGTCCAAGCATTGGAGAACGGTCTTGCCGATGTGGATGTGGATTCAGTCGGTTGCAGCAGGACTGCAAGTACTAAAAGCTATGGAGGGGGAAGCAAAAAGAAAGGGAGGGGCAAGAGCCGAGGTAGTGGTTCCGATCCGTCCTTAGAAGAATGAATACTGTTAGAGAGCTTCTGCATTTGGTTTTCTTCCTTCGCAATACACAGGTGGAAAGAGGTGGAGGATAATAAAAAGGAAAATATATGGGGGAATGTGTGTGAAGGGATATTGATTTCATATAATTTAGCTGAGTGCCGATCTACGTAAATACGCGGGTACCGTCCAAAAAAGAAGAGAAGAAACCTGTTGAATTATTATGCATTTTAGTGATAATAATTCACTGTATATAAATGTTATCTATATTTTGTCCATATTTATGAACAGCAGAGGCCCAAAACAGAATATACTAGCTGTCATATCTTTTGTTGTTGTTGTGTTAAACAGTGTCATATCTTTAGTTTCCTTTGCAGTTGGTTCAGTCGAGTCATGTTGCAATAATCCTTTAAATTCATTTCACTTCACTGTAAGAGGGAGGGAGTCTGCGGGTGTGATTGCAATGAGTTGCATTGCACTGCCCTAATGGGTGATTAGTTAGCATCACACAGGCGACTACAAAAGATTAGTTAGCATCACACAGGCGACTACAAAAGACTAGTGATTGTTTCGGCACAATGCAGTGTTTTGTTCTTCAGTCATGATACTTTTAACTCTCAAATGCAAATCTATGTTTCATAAATGTGTGTGTCCCTTCAAAGGAGTCATTGTGATTGTTTAGCTGACGTGCCCACGTAGAAGTAAATCTAAGTCTTGTAAAATTCAATCTTACCATTCAAAAAAAAAGTCTTGTAACCACTTATCTTAACATTATGTTAATGTTTCTTAAGCAATTGCCATACTTCATGTCACTGCTTAAGTAAAATATATAGATGCAACGTCATCAAATCTTCAAACAAATATATATATAAATGCAAGTATTTAAGCCCGCGTTATGAGATTTTCAAAATAAGAGAAACTATCTGTATGAAGTGAATCAATTTGATATAATATCAAATTGATTCACTTCAATAGTTACAAGTTTGATGCACTTTGAAGTTCTCGGAGATGAAATCAAGGTGCTACTTCGTGTGAAGCTCGCAATTCTTTTGTATTTATATCCTGCCAATTCTTGTGTATTGGAGGCACTTGACACGAGTTGGCAAACTTTGCAGAAGAAGCAGAAAGCAAGGCACTCCGCTCAGCCTTCCAAATAGCCCAATGCTTAGGCTTTTCTCCCCTTTTGTGCTCTCAAATAATAAAGCTATCATGAATTTTTGAAGGATGACACATGAATTAACTTCGTTTAAGTTTGTTGGAAATATAGCTTAATGTTGAGAACAAAAACACTCTACATGAATTAACTTCGTTTAATTTTGCATTTCTAAAAAAAATAAATGGGGTGAGCTAATTAACCTAAAGAAATGAAAAGGGGTAAGGTTAAACCGGTGTGACCTAATTAAAGAATGGGGTGTATTCAAAATTCCTCCCTCTAAAAACTTTCTTGGGTTAGGACTCGGTGTGTCACCCCAAACCTAGTTAGGGTGGGACCCAACCGAATGGTTCCTAACACTCCTTTGGGGTATCCCCACATCTAAACGACTTGCCTCATTAAAACCTCTGCCTAACAAAATCTTGTGGGCAAAAAAAAACTATGCAAAGTAGGCTATGCAAAGAAATAGTACAATGAATCGTTCCTAACACTCCTTTGAGGTATCCCCCACATCTAAACGACTTGCCTCATTAAAACTTCTACCTAACAAAACCCTGTGGGCAAAAAAAGCTATGTAAATAAAGAGTACAATCCTATGTCATAGATGGGTGGTGGGCGCATATAACGTTGCTTCATCAAAACCTAGCCAGTAAAATCTCCAAAGTAAAAATTGCGCTATCAGGAAAAAAGTACAACACACATATGCACATATCAAGTGGAGATTACTCCCCGTGACGTCTAGCTCCCAAAAATGTGTCCTACAGAGACGTAAATGAATATAAACATCGCATGCCTATTCCGTGTTAGAAGATGTTGTATGATCTAATTCTTCCGTTGGGGTTCTCACTAAGTTACCAACTGGGTTAGATAGCACCTGTATACAAAGGGGATTTCAACAACACCATGCATGAGATTTATACTTCGAAAACTATAAATCACAAAGGAAATCTCATTCTATAACGGAATTTTTAATTTGACAATAGTAGTTTACCTGTAACACAATTATTTATAATTGTAGGGAAGAAAAAATTTCAGAAAGTACAAGCAAAACAATTCCAAATGCTGCAAAGTAAATTTCAGAAAAGATACTTTCTGGCAAGCAAAACAATTCCAAATGCTGCAAAGTTCAATCAATCTCGAAATATCAAGTATCAAATTAATGTGTTAAGCACAAAACTTGCAAGAATATGTAAATCATGTAGATAACTGTTGTGAAGCCTAAGACAAACATGTCTTTTCAATATCTAGACACAATTAAGGTTCCAATATCATCCACTAAATATGAAATTTCATGGTATTCCAATACCCGTTAACGTTAACATTCTCTGCAGAAGCTTTAGATGTGAATTCTTCTGTCTCAGTTTGTGAGATCTTATAGAAGGCAGTGGTTGATACATAGGCAGATGGCAAGAAGGTTTACTACCGACGAAGTAAATCGATCATGTGCCTACGCCTTAGCTCCAGCTACAAAAACATAAAGAAATATCAGGATAAGTAATAATGCATGTGAATGAATACTTGCGGTTGAAATATTGGCCGATCGCGAGAACGTTTACCATCGACGAAGTAAATCAGACCCTGTATCTACCTACGTCTTAGCTCCCGCTGAAAAGCATAGAGAAATATCAGGATAAGCAGTGATTCACTAATGATTCAGGACAAGTAGATTTGATTTTATTGTACTTGAATGAACAATCTCCTTTTCTATTTTTATGAATGAGAACTTGCAAGAAAACCACATCCTTTGTTTCAGTATTTTCAAGAAACAACAGGACCAAAGTCTGCCATATTTAGATTTTATTCACAGATTGCATGAAATTTAGCACGTTAATCTTCCACCATTTAAGTAGTTGGGCTTCTATTGAAGTACGGAGATTTTTGGCATTATGAATAGCAATTCATTGGATCAGGATTGATTGAAGTAGAAGGAGCTTCTATATGTTTGTCACACTTTAACAAGTAGGACATTAAGTGTAAGGCTGTGTCCACATTTTAACTTATGCTGAAGTTGCGATGTCCGACACCGACAAGCGTATCATGTCAATGTTATACACTTATATATGGTACTCTGTATTAGGGGACATAGGATTCTTGAGTTTGGGCGGATTCACAGCTATAAGCTGGCATTTATAGTTCTGGATTGGGAGAAATGCAAGACATCTATGCAATTCCAGTTACACGTGGCAAATGGCCAAGTTTCTTACAAAAAAATTGTTTGGATGAGGAAAAGTAAAGAGGTGATTACTGGTATGGAGAGTATTAAGTGTGCCCACAAGGTCATAGAATGCAACAAGGAGGCAGACTACAATGCTTCATCTCATGATATTTTTGAAGAATTTTTGGCATCCTCGTAATTTTTCATGTGATCTAAAGTGGTTAATTAACAAACATTGCATAAACTTTTGTTTCCATTAATAAATGTGTAGCTGTCAAAAATTGAAGAGAACAAAAACGAATAAACTAGACAAACTCACTCTTGGTCCACGATCAGCTGCTTGCGCCTGTCTGTAAGCAGTAGTAACAGGATTATGTATCATTTGTGGACTATCGAGTTTGTAGAAAGACTGCAGGGTTCTCACAAGGAATGGGCGCACTATATTCATTTCCATTGCAGAAACATTTTTCAGCTGCAATATAAATTGTGCAATAAGTGAAAGTTACAGACAAAACGAGGAATACAGCATGCATGTTAATTGCAGACTAATTATTACATTGTAGCATGCAACATCAGTAAATATAAGGCTCCATCAAATATAAATAAAAAGGCTTCTTCCAATTAATTGCAGACTAGCTGCATTTCTTTCAGATGAGAAACACAAACATTCGAAATCAATGGAGCCCATTTACTTATAAGAGATCAATGTTTTCCACACTTCATGAATGAGAGATGAATAAGTTTTGCTTATTTATGGTCTACAATCTCATTTTATTTATTACTTTATGGTTATGTCATCTGTATTTTTTTAGAATTTGTTGATCTAACCTGCATTTTGAGCAAACATAACATCTGCTGAAGTCTTCGAGTGTCCCAAATTTGTGACTACGTAGTGAGAAGAATTAAAAGCTACTGCAATTTTGCTTTTGCAAGCCAAAAACATGTGAATTTGAGCTACTAAGCTGAAGAATCAATATTCTCAGATTATATAAAGTTCCATTTTAGTCTTAACATAGTGCAGAGTGATAGCATATTCAAGTATACATCTTTACTTATTATTATAACTGGTAACTTATTCCCTACATGCCCCGATTCTTAAGCCATCAGGAAAAATATAATTCACGGAGGAAAGAAGCACCTTGACTGCATTTACACGCTCATTTATTAGCTTTAAGCTACTTTCAAGCTTATGAAACCTTACATCCCGTATGTCCTCAATCAGAGTCCTCACCTGAAAGGAGGCTCTACACTAAGAAAAGGAAAGAGTTACAAAGAAACCAAAATGATATGTAAACTCACCATATATAAATCTGGAATGTCTTCATGAGCACTGCAGTAAACAAAGCTGAAGTTAGCATTAATTTAGTACTACAATATGAAGTGCTATCAAGATTCCAACCCCCAATAGATACTTTGACAAAAAATACCCATGGCTTTTATTGAAATCTACATTACAAGTGGAAAACAAAAGGGTGGTATTTCATATTTAATTGGTAGTTATGGTATGTCTAGACAACCCTAATACAAATGGTAAAGAAAAGTATTATTTAAATTTATTGCATACTGGTCAAAAAGAAGCCTTGATAATTCCACATAATGAAAGGGCAACGGCTCAAATGCATACTCAGTGTCACGTTCTGCTTCCAAGACTTGAGTCAGTTTATCTGCTCCATGAAGCATAAGAAGTTATTAAGGGCGTCATACACCTCTGAACCTCAATAACAAAAGTACATAATATTTTTTTTTTTCTAAACAACAGAGTCCATCCAAATAAATATTATATACTTCTAAGAACTTCTTCATAAATAGTACTGATGCAAATGACTTAGGGCTATAAGTATTCTTTTGTCTTTTATGCTTCCTACAGACTGAAGCCAAAAATTGGTTTTGTGCAATGTATATACGGAACATAATGGTAGTCTTATGTCCTCATTCTGAAAGGATCAAGCTGCAAATTCATGTTCTGAAAATCCGGGCTTTTCAATCGAGACATAGATTTTTGTGAGCCTATGACACAGCTAGTAAAACCATTTATAAGAAATGGAATCGGATGATTGAAAAGTTTAATTTAATATCAAATCCTTTACTTCATTTATGAATGTCTTCTCGTGAAAGCTTCTTTAGACACTTGACATTCTAATAATTCTTATTGCATATTCAACAAAAAAATGACGCAAAGAAATCTCACCAACAGACATCCACTGTGGGGGACAAATCACACACTTTCCTCTCTTTTTCAAAGCCACCGCAAGCCACATTGGTACTTCAGTAGGCATTTGGGGGCGGAAAGGACCAAAATCACCCTGTTAATCAGTCCATCCAAAAGGTTAGCTCCTCTTAAATACAAACTTTTGTCAAGTATATCATTAATTGCAAAAATAAGATTGAAAACTTACACAAGTAAAATTCAAAGGCTCCATGCTGATATTTGGAACAATCTCCACCAACTCATCTTCTGCCACAAACTCTATCTAATAAATTGAATTCAACCAGAAAGTCATTCTCATCTTTCAACATCAAATATACCGCCAAAAAAAGTAAAAATTAGAAATAAAACCTCTGCTGCAGAGAAGAGTGATATATGGGGGTCAGATTGCCCAGCCATTCTGCAAATTAGATGTACTAGTTATTATTAATAACTAACTAAGTATATAAAATCGGAAACCAAAGTTGCAACATTCATTACTAACCTTATAAGTTGTTTTAGTTCAAGCCTTTGATGATTTCTCGCCAATGTCTCTTCTCATGAAGGATTAATGTAACCTACCAAATTGCATGTACAAGGAAATTAGATTCGAGATAATACCCATTTTTCAGACACTTTATTGAGTCTAAACCGGTATTTGAGATTAAATGACTCACACAATACAAATCACTTAAGATATCACCAATCAAATTTGTAATTAACAAAATTAGGTTCACTACGTGAGCATAAAATCTAGAAAATTGAAAAAAAATTGATCCTAAAAGATTCTCTAATTAAGAAACCCTAAACACACAAAATGGGAACAAATTGTACGTGTGTTTTTGCCGAGAGATCTTGATGATTGACTAACTACACTCACTGGGAGATGTTAAATTGAGAGAGAGGGCAAAAAGAAAGCGAGCATCGAAAAACTTTGATGGGCGGGAAAATGGGTCGGGTTAAACGGGTTTGGCCAGAATTGTCGGGAAATTTTTTACATTAAATATATAAGATTTCAAGTCCTTGTTTTTTTTACCTTTGGCTCCATTCCACAATTCACAATTTCACATTGCTAGCCACAAAAACTATTAATTTCCACCGGGGTAAAATTACCGCGAGGGGGGGGGGGGGGGGGTTGAAAAAGTTGTAAATGCAATGAGAAAAAACATGGCTAAAAGTTTTACCCGGTGGTAAAACATAGTTTTCGTGGATAGCTTCCCTTCTTAGAATTTTCTCATGGAACCGAAATGGCATCTCTTGTTGCCTTCACTTCCTAACAACCAAAACTTAGGGGCAGTTCTCGTTTAATTGCAAAATAAGCACTACGTGATTGAATTAAAATTCGCCCATGCTTATGAATTATGTTACCAATGGAGTGATTTTAGTGGTGTATTTTGGTTGTGCTTGAAAGGATGAAGTAAATTCTAAATCAAATTTATGAACGAACACATCTTATATTAGGACTAGAGCAATGAGAAGAGTAGCAGAACTACTAGTAGGCTACCCGGGGTAGATTTTTCAAAAAATATTTTCTTAATTATATATTGAGTTTCCTGTATATCCAAAACCCAGGTCACCAATCTCTCTTCCCAGTTCTCTCTAACAGTCCCATCTCTCTCTAAACTCTATCTATCTATCTCTCTATCTCTCTGGGGATATACAAGTTTGGGATTGAATGATACTAATATGAAATTAATGAAGGAGAGCAACTGGTTTTAAGCTTCAGCAGATAATGAATCCACTACTTGTTATGCCCATAGCAACATATTAACCAAAAAAAAAAAGTATGGAGAACGCGTAACTTACCACGGGAAGAATATCGTCTAAAAGATCCAAGGGTTAGTGGAGCCAAAGGACGAAGCTTATCTCGAATCAATCAGAAATGAGCAACAATTGATGCGTTTGAACATCAAGTAAGAATCAACAAAATAAACCCTAATTCACTTCTTCTTCATTGCGTAACTGTAAGATTCTTTCTATTGTGTAGAGTGGCATATTGAAGGAAGGGAAGAAGTGGGTAACAACCCCGCTTGATATTTCGAAGAGTTTGGGATCGAACGCTAGAGCATCCACAGCAGTTGGGTGGATGGATTCGCCCAAAAGCAGTGTGAATCCAATCCACCCCATAGCACTTGTAAATAAAAACCAAGGTGAATTTGCCAAACGCACTTCAAAACCGAACGTTCCAGATGAGTCTACGTGTTTCAATCTCAACCTTCCAACTCTTATTGGTCAATAGTCTACGCACAGTTCTGAAGTGCTCGCAATGGGAGCCACTGGATTGTTGACACGTGGCAACATCTTATTGGTCAATAGTCTACGCACAGTTCTGAAGTGCTCACAATAGGAGCCACTAGATTGTTGACACGTGGCAACATCTTAGTGGTGAATAAGCTACGCGCGGTTCAGAAGAGCGCAAAATGAATTCACCCCAAATCCACCCACAGGGGATGGTCCATCTTCACTCATGATATTTGAGTTTTATTTTAATTGAGAGAGAGAGAGAGTAATTTGAGAATGGGTTGAGTTATACGGCCCACATGATAATCTAAGTTAACTATTTAACTTCACGGGCCATTAAGAAATTAAATGCCTTTTGTTTCCCAGTAAGAGCTATTACGATTGATTAGACCTTACCCCTAGGGATCGTTTGTTTTTGTTTTTTCACTTAAAATGTCTAAATTTAACTGAATATATGAATGAATGTGAAACTAACTGAATATTGGATTCGAATATAAATCAGTCAGTAGTTGCAGTGTTCGTTTTTCTCTTCGAGTCAGTGGATGTTATCCAAAATTGCCCATGTTATTTATTTAAAAATATAAAATATTCCGTAGTACCAATTTACCAAACTTGTATATATTGAATTAAATCTTAATGGACATCTACCATAAATATGACATCATATAAAGTTCCAAAAAATAAAGATTTGGAAAATTAACAATCAACGAATATGGGGTTCAAAAGTTTATTAGAAAAATGAAATAGAGTAACGAACATGAAATCAAAGATATACATCGAAGGAGGAGGGATGAGTGAGGTTTGTTGTAGTAGCTATAACAATTTTTTTTGCTTTAGGGCTAGAGGGTAAATGGTAGGAATAATTCAGTTAGATTACTTAAACCTAATTTGTTGTTGTTGTGTGTGTGTGTGTGGGTGGGGGGGGGGGGGGGGGGGGGGGGGGGGGGGGGCTAATTAGAGGACCCCCCCCCCCCCCTTAGTGTAGAGGTTTTACTTGGTATTTACTGAAAATAAATAAGTGACATCATCTATACTACTAAGAATACAAGTAATCGGCCAATTCCTAATCCAGACTGTCGGTTACCCTATTTTCGTTAGTGTAGAGGTTTTACTTGGTATTTACTGAAAATAAATAAGTGACATCATCTATACTACTAAGAATACAAGTGATCGGCCAATTCCTAATCCAGACCGTCGGTTACCCTATTTTCGTTGTCGAGTTTTATTTTTATTTTTATGGCTCAGATCTTTTTTTGAACTCAACTTTAAAACTCAATCGCTAGATTTTTTGTCATATTTTCATGATTTTTCTGTCATCTATTCATGTTGAAATAGACTTGTCATTTGTCATTTAGTTATTTTTTCGTACCAAGACCTCTATCTCCTATGTAATTTTGATATAAAGTGGGGTACATGTCATAACATCATATCATCTCCTCTTTCGACAAAATAGGGGGAACATGCATCAAATAACATCATATCACATGCGGCAACTAACATATCTATGTAATTTTAAACAAAATCAGGTAATAGCCTAATTTTATGATTCGAACTTAGCCTTTATACTAGATATGATCAGAACGCTACTAAACAGTGAATAATAACTAACAAAAAAGTTTAACGTGAAAAACCTTTGAATAGGTTAAAAACCACGACCTCTCTTGAGGATTTTAGAATGAGAAAGATCTTATTGAGACTGCTAGCTATTACAATGAGTGTTTTAAATATTTATGTACAGACTTTCTTAATAGGAGAAGTCTGTCCTTTATCTGTAGTTCTATGGTCCTATTTATAGGTCTTATAATATGACTGTTTTAAGACCGTTATTTACTTTAATGATGAACGTTATAATATATGGTTTTGATGAGTCTTCATAATGATTGTGTAACGGCTTGAGTAACTCTTTTTCTCTGTAACTGCTCCATAATGTGCCATAAATGGGCCACGTGTATGTTAATGAAGTCGAGTGGTCGTATGATGGTCGAAGATGGGGATTGAGTTCGAGATGCGGAATAAGCCACTACAAGACGGCTCTCAGCCAAGAGCACAAGAAGCATCATGGGCGACTGGTGTTGGCTGAGAAATTCATTCTATATCTGTTACCTGACGTTGCTGTCTTGATTGTGATGCAGTTGATTACCAATGTCGTCGATGCTTGCTTTCGGGAATTTGAGGCTTTGTGGTCGCCATGAGTATAATTTAAGTTGATTGACTTGTAATTTGTTGGCCAATTTGAATGAACTTGTTGTCGACATAAAATGTGTTGTAATATAGTAGATGTGTTGGTCGCTTTGGATAAATCAATTGTGGACCTGTAATGTATTAGATTATGTTATCTGTCGATCAAATTTGGACAAACCAATAACCGACCTGTAATATATTGTTTGTTTGGTCGAATTGGGATAAACCAATAACCGACCCGTAATATGTACTCTGTTTGGTCAAATTGGATAAACCAATAATCGACCTGTAATATGTACTCTGTTTGGTCGAATTGGGATAAACCAATAACCGACCTGTAATATATTAAAGGGGTTGGTCGAATTGGGATGAACCAATAATTGACCTATAATATGTTAGATTATGTAATCTATTTGTTCGAATTGGACGAACCAATAATTGACCTGTAATAGATTATGTAATCTGTTGGTCGAATTGGGCGAACCAATAATCGACCTGTAATATATACTCTATTTGGTCGAATTGGATAAAACAATAACCGACCTGTAATATATTATCTGTTTGTTCGAATTGGGATAAACCAATAACCGATCTGTAATATGTACTCTATTTGGTCAAATTGGGATAAACCAATAACCGACCTGTAATATGTACAATGTTTGGTCGAATTGGACGAACCAATAACCGACCTGTAATGTATTAAAGGGGCTGGTCGAATTAGGATGAACCAATAACCGACCTATAATATGTTAGATTATGTAATCTGTTTGGTCAAATTGGACGAACTAATAATCGTCCTGTAATAGAATATGTAATCTATTGGTCGAATTGGGCGAACCAATAATCGACCTGTAATATGTACTCTATTTGGTCGAATTGGACGAACCAATAATCGACCTATAATGTGTTGGTCAAGCTTGCCCCCAAGTATGATTTAAGTCGATTAGATTAATAATGAGGTCGAGCATTGAGTCTAAGCTAAGACGACTTTGAAGCTGAGGTCAAGCTTGCCCCCAAGTATGATTTATGGTTTGTATGTTGGCGGAATCAAGCAGTTCTGGAGTGCGCAATAACGTCTTTACTCCATTTACGACATAGACAATGATCTTTGGTAAGGGCAGCCATATAATCATCGGACCTTAGTCAATATGAAGACTGTCTTGCAGCAAGTATGTGGAGTGTTGCATCTTTTGTTTTAACCTTAGATTCATAAAAAAGGCCAACATATATAGATGCATATAAATATTCACGCTCTGTCCCCTTCATTAACTCAGAAATGAGATTTGATTCACACAAGAAACATCATATAGATGTTTGTTCGTGACCGAGGCCATAAGACTTGGAGAGACCCCATGTAGGGATTGATATTGTTCCGCCCGACAAACTCGATCTTTGATGGAAGAAAGGGCACTTGGGCATCCGGAATGAAATCAAATCAGAAACATATTGGAAACTTCTAGTTCGCTTTCCATCTCTGATCTTTGATGCTTCTTGTAGTACATCTATGTCCTTACTGTGATCCCTTTTTCTCCTTGTACAGAAGAAATAATCAAAAATGGGTTTTGATGATCTGTGTAAATCTGAAATAAGCCAAAGGATGACCATCAACTTGCATAAGAACATCCCCTATACCACCTCCTTAAGCGTTACATTTGAGATAAAACTCTTTTGAAGATTTTGGAATTGCAAGTAGCTACCGCAATAATTAAATTGTGACTAGAATCAGCAAAGTCCAACACGATTCTCATAATCGATCCAACATAGAAACGTAGCGCAAGAGTGTTGCAGTCGATCGAGGCTCAAACTCGATTCAAAAAGCTAGCTCAAATTTGTGGGTAGGTAAAAGTCTAGAACTGGTCTAAGCAGTTATTCATGTATCTATATAAGATGTACTCCTATTTGAATAAAAGAAAGAAAAGTTAAGTTGTGTTTTATCAATTGGAAGAAGATTCCCCTTGAAGAGAATCAATCTGTCGATTATAGGACGAAGTCCTATCAGTATGAATAGCTCGAGTTTGAATCGAAAATAGAAGTATCAGCTGCGATAATTCAATTAGGATCAAAATTAGCAAATATCGACACAATAGCAACATCCAATGATCCTCACAACAAAGATTGAATGTGACGATTTGAGTGAGAGAGAGAGATGTCATTCCTCGGTCTTCGCTCGAGCATAGTTTCGTTTAGAATTGTTTAGGGACTATTTGGTTTAAGAGTTTAGTTTGTCAACTATAACCATTACAAAAATAGCTCTTCGGCAATACAAATGTTCGATTTATGCACACAAGGCGATACCTCAGCGAGATGCAACTCTGTATCAAACGAAATCACATCTCCAATTATACCCAACATCTAAATTCAATAACAACAAGTCTGAATCCATACATCAGAAAGGGTAGATTTGGGGGTGCTGCAGTAGAACGAAGCGTTAATCTTCATGAACCTGTTGGCTTGAATCAAAATCGAGCTCTTTGACATTAATATGTAGGCACAAATTTGGACCTCCAAACTTTGCGATTTGAGTAGAATCAAGGAGTGAGTAGTGGGAGAAAATCAACAATGGACAGCCGAGTCACCGAATCGAGATCAGAGAGAGAGATTTTTTGTTGTTGTACTTCTGAAGAGAAGGTCGATTGAACACCTCCAAAAAGAAGGTTGTCGTTGTTGTACTTTAGGAGGAACGAGCTCTCTTAGCTGGAGCTCGAGTGAGCAATTATCCAGAGCTCGATCAAGCTCGTTTATGAGAATCCAAAGCTCGATTTAGGTCAGATGCATGATCCCTCAGTGCTGGAGCTCGAGTGAGCAATTATCTAAAGCTCAAGCGAGAGAGGATACGAGAATCCAGACCTCCAAGTTTGCAGAGCGAGGCCTTCGATTAGTTGGAGTAGCTTATTAGGCCTTCGATCATCATCCTGAACAATGATTAGATGGTATGGTGTTTGTTGTATCGTCTCCACATCTAAAGGAAATTGAGGTTTCAAATTGGTATGGTCAACAGCAAAGCCAGAAATAATGGATCATGTAGGAAGAAGTATAGAAGTAGCGCTACGGAGGTGTTTTGGTTTGTGAATGTTTGATCGAAGCTTTTTTGTGATTGATTGATCGATGAATTGTTGTGTTGTTGGAGAAGAAGGGAAGTTATGGTTTCCTAGCATTGTTGATGTAGAGAGAGAGAGAGAGAGAGAGAGAGAAAGAGATTTGCCTGTGTAGGGACTTATCTCTCGAGCTCACTCATAATCGATCTCACACAGCTCGAATTACCTTCATCTCAGGCTCACGCAATTTCAACACTAAACACTTCAGTCAAACATTTCAACCAGGCCCACGACCTACTCAAAAGCGTGGGTAGAGCTAAACCCAGAAAATGTTATTTAGTCAAAGACACCTGTCTCCCACGAACTCGTCAGTTATCCAGTCAACCGCCATTAACCACATTATTTGAAAGACGTGCTCCAGCACGACGAAGAGCTATGGGAGAAGCCTATATAAAGAAAAAGTTCCAGAAGAGACAGGGATCAGAAAAATTACCCAAACTTCTTATTTACGAGATCAAAAGCATTTCTATATTCTAGAGATCACTTGTAATAAAGATATCCACTCCAAGCTATAAATATACTTTTACAAAATCTTCCATACGAGGTCGTGGCTTTTTACCTGTTCAGAGGTTTTCCACGCTAAAAATACCAGTCTCCAATTCCTGCTTTATATTAACGTGTTATTACAGGATCATTGGTGTAATAGCTAATTCCTAATTGTATCGAGCTACGGAATTTGGCCATTATATTTGGCGCCATCTGTGGGAAACATTACATTTCCACGATACCCTAAGGTAGTCTTTCATTATAATTTTCAACTATGGTTTCTTCCAAACGACAGGCCGCAGGAACTCAGCTCAAAAATTTTGTGTATCCGGGACAACTCACCGAGTTACGGGCGAATCTCCACGCAGAGGCAGAGAAACGCGCCGAGCTTGAATTTCAATTGACAAAAGATCGCGAGCTCTGAGAGAAAGAGCTCGATGTAGAACGACAAGCCCGTTTGACAATGCTCAAACGATACAAAGATCAGATGACGACGATGATGTAGACTGTACTAGAGGCTCTACAAAATACTCAGCAGGCTCCTCCAGCCAGGGGTCACGATCACCGGTAGCTATCATCATTGTGTATAGTCTAACATTTCTCATTTTTAGCATGATTACCAAAGCATCATGGTGAGGAAAGTTGGCATACCGAACATCACAGTCATCGAAAGAGATCCCTGTACATTAGGAGCTGGATACAGGAAGTAAACGGGCTTCTTTATCGTTCATAGATAAGTCATGACATTGGCCAACACGTCGTCTTTTGCTTCTGCTCGATTGGTTGATAGTCAAAGTCTCAATGAAGTGGTTGAGAGATATATGGTATAAATGTTTTTTGCTTTTCGGTTCTTTGATCCGCACGGCTTCTGTAGGAAGTCTGTAGCTCCCGTTCTTGTAACTCTCAACGCACACAATGTATTCATGCATTCATCCATCCACAAAAATATACTCCAACAGTCATTGTAAAGCAAAACAGTATTTTGTCTCATGATGTCAGACTTTGTGGTGAATGCAATAGGGTTTGTTTTCAATGGGTTGGAGATATTCTGTATTGCAAAAAAACTTATCCTTCTTAAGTATAGGATAAATGTTGGCTATGGTTACGTTCATCTTGGGAAGATAGTTTGGCATATTACTACCTTTCTGAGGTCGATCGTCATTAGATTTCGCTCGCTTCCTGTCTCCTCCCTGATCTGCAGCACGGTTGAGATCTTGGCCTGTAGATTAATCTCTAGCTGTCAATGTTGATTTTTAAGTTTTCTGCCTGTCGAATATCATTTTTTTGAGATCGATATATCTGCTGACTTTTTTGATCATGTCCTCCAAAGTTATAGGTTTGTTTAGGATGAGGTACTTTTTTGCCCTTCCATCGACGAGTAAAGCATTGGTGAAAGCTAAAATAGTAATCTTCTGATCAAACCGATCTATCTTTCGAGCTAACTCCATGAACTTCTTAGTGAATGTCTCAAGCTTTTCTCCTGGCATTTGCTTAAGGCTATGCGAGTAATTTTTGTCGAAGAGTTCTCACAATTGCTCAAAAGTTATAATGGTCCCTTCAGATAGTGTGCGGAACCATCCCAGGGGTTCGCCTGATAAACTAGTAAGAAATAGCCGACATAGAATGTGATTAGATGTTAAATGAAAGCCTAAAACATCCTGAAACTCTTGGACGTGCTCCACTGGATCAGTTCCTCTGTATTTTTAGATCTTCAGAGTATGGAACCCGGTAAGGACTTTGCCATCCAATAGCTCCTGTGTGAGTGAGCTCTTCTGTAATATGTTGTAGATTCCTTTAGTGGTCTGAATTTGAGCATCAAACAGTTCTTTGATGCACTTGTCAACATGTTCTTGAGTCACGTATTGACGAACTGTGATGGTAGTTCATTGGATTCATCCTTCACGAGGGATGTGGTCGCCACTTCCTTCACTGATTTTCTCTCGGGCAGGAATTTAAACTCTTCCTCGTGGTGGTTCTCCTTGTCTGATTCCAGTGAGACCGCCATCAACTTCTTGGTGGACATCCTGTAGAAAAATGGGTTCATATCCCTGCTGTTTATGCTCAGATCGAATGTCGCCTCCCAGATTGTTTGCGTGAGGTCCTATTATGTCGAGAACGGAAACCCGCGAAGTCTCTGGCATTACGCCTTTGTTCTTCTGGGTTGTGACTTGTTGACTTTGCAGAACCTTTAGCGCGTCCAGGACGCTGGCTAGTTGTTACTCTAGAGTAGCTCGCCTGTCTGTTTTAGAATTATGATTGGCCTGTAACTCCGCTAGTTCGGCACTTACGTCTCGTGGAGTAATTGGCGTATTCTGATCTGGAGGTGTCATCTCGTTCAGAAATATACAGCTATTTTCTAAGACAATGAGTATGAGAACTTCGTTTCCACAGACGGTGCCAAATGTAATAGCCTAATTTTGGGATTCAAACTTACACCCTTTACACCAGATATGTTTAGAATGCTCAAGAATAATAAGTGATAGCTAACAAGATAATTTAGCGTGAAAAACCTTTGAATAGGTTAAAAACCACGACCTCTCTTGAGGATTTGGGAAAGAGAGAATGATATTATTGAGATTAATAGCTTATTACAATGAGTGTTTTGAGTATATGCCTCTTTAGAGTGAGGATTCATTTCCCCATTTATCTGGAATTCTCTGGTCCTACTTATAGGTCATCTCATATGACAGTTTGACGACCATTAAGATTCTTAATAATGGACGTTACATATTAGGAACACAAAAAATGAGTAGGGCTGGCAATGGGTCAGGTTTGGGGCGGGTGGAGTCATACCATCCCTATACCTGCCAAATTACCCTACCCCCAAACCTGCCCCAATACCATTTAACTTAAACGGGGAATACCCAAACTCACCCCATTTAAATTTGCCTATACCAAAGCCGCTCCAGCACCCGTTTAACACCTGTTTAAAAATTCATATATTTGATACAATATTATTTAATGTTGTCAGCAAAATCTAAGTTTTACAAGACTCTAAAGAAACATAGACATTATTAATACACCAAAGATGGGATACGATTCAGACTAGAAAAAGGAAAATAGTTGACAACATAAGATTGATGTGAGGTTTGATGAAAGCCATTTTCCAAGAAAATTGTTGAAAATGAAAGTTAGTTTGGTGAATAATGTTGTTTTAGGTCTGAAATTGAATTAACTCTCATACCGATTGTAATGATGGAGTACATAGATGGAGATGAATACTGGTACATAGATGATCAGAATTGGTAAGAAATGAAATGAGTCACCAGTTGTGGTGTTTGAAAATTTTCAACTAAAAACTAAAAATTTATAATCTTTTTAATGAAAGTAAGTAGTAGTAGTAATCAAAAGGGATAAAAATACTAATTGATTTAGAAAGAAAAAATGGATACCTTTAAAACAAAAATCTCTTCTTTTATTTCTTCTTCTTCTCTTATTTGTTTTGATCTTTGAGGAAAGAAAGAAAGAGAAATTCAAAATCTTCTTATTAGAAGAAAAATGTGAGTTTCATCATAGATCAATTACAATCAGGACACTCACTTGACTTGAGCCACAAATGAAAGTTAGTTTGGTGAAGAATGTTATTTTGAGGTTAAAATAAAGAGAAGTTGATAACATAACACAGGAGGCTAGAGGTTAAAATGAAGACAAGAGAGGAGATATGAGGCTAGAATTAACTAACATGTCTCTAAAATTAGGTTTAACTTAAGGGTATTCATGTCATATCCTTTATAACTGGGTCGGATGACGGGGCCCCATTTATTTGAGCCTAAAACCAGACCCGCCCCAATAAATAAATGTTTTTTTTTAAACCAAACCCGCCCCATACCCGGTATAGTCATACCAAACCCACCTCATTAAGGGCGGGGCGGTTAAATTGCCAGCCCTAAAATTGAGAGACAGACTACTCAAAACATCATTTGTATCCGTAGGGCAATACCCCCTTCATTAAGGACCCTTTTCTTTCAATTATTAGATACATGTTATTTTTCTGTTCATGTAACTGTATCATGGTGTTGAGCCAAAGCATCGCCCAAACTATCTGTTTTGGGCCTTAAGATATTTCTCCCTCTATAAAGTTCCAACTGTCTTACCGCTAGATAATAACCACTCGTCACTCTGACTTAGCATTTGATGGCCGGCCTACTAGTAAAGTATCCTGTCCAATATGAAATTCCATGATCCGCATATGGGAAGAAGTCTTCTATTTTTGAGCGGCCATGACTTATTTGTTAAATATTTTGCATCTTTTTGGCTTCAGGCAGTGAACTGAAGCAAAAGTATAACCTATAGCGCATATCGACTAATGGCAAGAGTGATGGCGGCAAAAGATTAAAGCATAACACGTAGGATAGGAGTATAAGGAAGCATATATCGGGTGCACATGAAATAGGGCTAGAACATCATTTAATCCGTGCATTCAGAAGGAGCGCAAAGACCTATAATATCGAACCAATTCTGTTTCATAGGCTTACTGGCCAATAGGTGAGTAGAGACAAGATTCCAGTCAGCGGATAGACCAACCGAGAGCGTCGTAAAAGTCAGTCCGACATATCAGAATCAAGACTTGACTCCTAAGTTAGAAGTAACTAGTTCGAACTGATCGGTAGAGGATAGACAAGAATGTAAGTTGAGCATCAGTAATGCAACGTCACGAGGCGCCTAATCAGTCTGCTTCACTGAAGGCGTCATAACATGTATCAAGGAGAGGGCTAACGCTCTTGTCAAGACGGGATCAAGAGAGAATTAGCCAATCAGGACTAAGCCCTTTGAGCGCTCAAGTTCTAAAGCAAAACGAGTTTGAAGTAGGACCTGTAAGAGCCTGAGATATATATCCAACATCAGAATCGACATTGCCAAGTCTTCAAAATGGCAGAGGAACATGGATACCAAGCAGCAGTAAAAGGTCATCTCTTATGCGCTAACAACTTCAGCTTCTTCAAAAGTTTATCAACGATGAATCGAACACATCTGTTGGCTTTTAACCACGTGGTCGCGGGTTCGAGTCCCACAGACGGTGCCAAATGTAATAGCCTAATTTTGTGATTCGAACTTAGCCTTTACACCATATGTGATCAGAACGCTACTAAACAGTGAATAATAACTAACAAAAAAGTTTAGTGTGGAAAACCTTTGAATAGGTTAAAAACCACGACATCTCTTGAGGATTTTAGAATGAGAGAGATCTTATTAAGACTGCTAGCTATTACAATGAGTGTTCTGAATATTTATGTACAAACTTTCTTGATAGGAGAAGTCTGTCCTTTATTTGTAGCTCTATGGCTCTATTTATAGGTCTTATAATATGACCGTTATTTACTTTAATGATGAACGTTATAATATATGGTTTTGATGAGTCTTCATAATGATTGTGTAACGGCTTGAGTAGCTCCTTTTCTCTGTAACTGCCCTATAATGTGTCTTAAATGTGTCACGTGTATGTTGATGAGATCGAGTGGTCGTATGATGGTCGAAGATAGGGCTCAAGTCCGAGATGCAGAATAAGCCACTACACACCCCATTTTTTAATTAACTCACCCCAATTTAAGCTCACCCCACATTTATTTGTTTAGGTTTATGAGCTCACCACATCTCTTTTGGAAATACAAAATTAAGTTAAGAAAAATAAATAAATATGTAGTTCACCTCACTGTCTTTTAATATTTCTCTTCATTTCTAGGGTTGTTAAGTCTTCATTTCTAGGGGCTTTGAGTCTTCAAGTAAGACTCCCCCGATTGTACTCTTAATTAAGCTTTGCTTACATTGTTTAATTATATATAAAGATGGTGAGACTAATCGAAATTATATAGCATTTAAAATGTTAAAAATAAATTATTCTTCCTCGTCACTAAGCTAGAGTAGTGGAACTTGTTGGGCTTAAGAGAAATTAAGCCATACAGTAGGAATTAGGGAGGGGGTGAACGTTTATTAAAAAATATTTAGAGAAATTTAGCTTTAACCCCCCACATTATGGCATCCACTTGCGATTGACCCCCATATTCCTTGAAATTCGACATTAGACCCCATTTCAGCCTAAAAACCAAGTCAAATTTTGTTGACCGATCTTGACTTTGGTTGACCAGGTCTGTTAAATTTTAAACCCAACTATGCCCTTTTGCTCTGAGATATGTAATAAGAGGAAAACTTATATTTAAAAAAAATAGAGAGATACTTACCAGAGATCAACGGTTGTGATCATCTCTCAATGTGATCGTTGGAGCTCGTGATCTTCTTCCCAGTTTAGTCAGACAAACCAACTCAGATCAACATAAAATTCGTGTTTAGATAAAAACTCAGACAAACTTAAACATCAATGGTTGTGATCATCTCTCAATTAAAACTCAGACAAACAAACTCACCAGAGATATGGAAATCCTTTAATCTCAAACAATCTTAGACAAACAAATTCTTTAATCTCTAACTACAATCAATGGGAGCTGGAAGCAAACATCAGGTAAATCCTTGTTTCTTAAATTTGTATTTCTTCATTAGAAAGCCCTATTATTAAAATCTAGAAATCTGGGTTAACAAATTGCAGGTTGTAACTTGGGGGGTTAACAAAAAAGAAAATGTTAGCAGAACATTAATTTAAATATGGTTTCTCACAGGTTTCATTCCCAATTTTTGAATTGGATGGACACAAAGAAGATTCATGCCCATGGGTTTATTCTAGGTGCAAAAGGCCAAATTGCAATGGAATTATGAGGCTTCTCATTTCTAAAACCTTGAAGAACCCCAATAGGAAGGTAAAAAGGAAATTGGGTCTTCAAGTACTACAGGCTGCTATGGATGTGAAGGGACAAGTCACTGGGTGAAAGACTGCTCTCAGAGAATGGCTAAATGTCTAGTGGAGGGATGTTCTGGGCAGATGAAACTCTAAATTTCTAAGAAAGATGGCACAAAAGGGAAGAAAAATTTTAAGTGTCAAAACATCCATTGTAACAAGTTTATTTGGTTAATAGATGCGATTAAAGCAGAAAGTAGAGATGGAGAGAAGAAGAAAATGCAGATGGATGTGAAGGTGACCATTAAGATGAATTTAGATGATTTTGTTAGGGATTTCAAAGGGAAAACTAATATCTTGGATGAATCAACTTTTTTGTAATGAATTTGGATGATTGTAATGTTTTTTTTGTTTTTTTGCTTTCTAAGCAATATTGGATTTTAGTTATCTATAGTTATGTTCTAACAAGATAAAATATGTTCTAAAAGATTTCATGCACCAAATAAAACATATATTTACCATACCAAAAAGATGTTCTAATACATTCACCATACCAAAAAGACACAACTAGACTACTAAAATTCATACCAAAAAGATAGTACCCTCATAATGCAATCCCTACATTCACCATAAGAGAAGACTCCTGCAAAACTAGAGTACCAAAAAGACAGTACCAAAAAGATAGTGCCCTCATACTTGCAACACAAGAAGACTCCTGTAAAACTAGACACACAACTGCAGACTCAAAATACCCCACCCAACTTTGCTAACCAACTACTAGGTCCATACTTAAAATTAATTGATGATAATAGTGTTGGAACCAACACTGGAGGTTCCTAAAGTACAAGCTTTGGCCCTCTTAGTTGTTAGACCAACATCACCATAGCCACCATCACCTTTGGTATTACCACCATCTCCTTTACCTACACCATTGTTACCACCATTACCCCCATTGCCACCATCATCTGAATCAGAGTTATCAGAGTCACTAGACTCACCAGACTCATCAAATTCCTCATCCCCATCCCCATTTGTTTCCTCACTCTTTTCTTTATCTGTGTCCTTACTCATTTATTCATCTATGTCCTCACACTTCTCTTCATCAGATTCCTCATCCCCACCTTTTTTTTTTCTTTTCATCTTCATCATCTGTAGGATAACCATAGTTCCTTTCCTCTTCATCATAAGAGGTTGTGTAGTGCTTAGTGGCTCTTAGACTGTCATTACCATCACTGTCCATTGTAGAAGATTAAGAGAAGAAGGTTGTAGAGGTTATGTTCTATGCTTTTAGGGGTTACAGTTGTGGTTATATAGGGGTTATAAACTAATTACTCTTCTAATTAATACACTTTACAACTTTCTATATGCCCTAAACAATACCTGCAAATAAAAAAATAGTAGTTGGGAGATTAGGAGATGAGTAATAACTGCAAATGGATTGATTCCATGCTGTATGACACACAACACATTATCTTACCTGCATATATAAAAAAACATACAACAGAGCTTAGTGAACTTACACTGTATGCACGCCATGCCATAAAAGGCCTTTGCATACCTAGACAATAGATCTTCCTGCATAAGCAACAGTGGCATATTCTTGCATAAAAAACAGTGGCATATTTATGCAAAACAGTGGCAGATTCCTGTATAAAAACAGTGCCAGATTCATGCAAAACAGTGTAACCAAGTGCATAAAAACAGTGCACGATTTCTACAAACAGTGTAACCAAGTGCAAACACAACTTCATATTGAAACACAAATATACAAAAAGAATATACAACTACGCACACACAAACTTAAACATTAGGATTACACAAACTTGAACATTGTTAAACTTAAACATTAGGATTACACAAACAGTGTCAAATATTTATAATAATATCACTGTTAAACTTGAACATTGTTCCCCCACCATAGATATTAGGATTACACAAACTGAAATATTGTTCTCAAAAAGTAGTGTTTCTTCAAACTTAGCTACATATACCCCAAAATTCTCATAGAATTCTCAAAAGCCCCCCAAAATTATAGCTTCACATTCATCAACATTTGTGCTTATGGATCCACACTAAATCAACCAAACTTCTCTGGGAGGCCTGAACAATTTCTTGTATGGATTGTTGGGCGGTTGCTTACTAGTCTAACTTCCTTGGGTAGGAATTATTGGCTCTTGTGATAAGCTTGTAGTGCATCTCCCACCTCTTACAACTGCAGAGTTGCCTCTCCCACCTCTTGCAACTGCAATGTTGCCTCTCCCATCTCTTACAATTGCAGTGTTGAGTATTGCCTATCCCACCTCTTACAACTGTAGTATTGTCTCTCCCACCTCTTCCAACTTAAGTGTTACCTCTCCCACCTCTTACAACTGTAGTGTTGTCTCTTTCAGCTTCAGTAATGCCACTCCTACTTCTTCCAGTTTGACTGTTGCCCCTTCCTCTCATATTTGCGCCTCTTCCAACTCTTCTTCTAGGATTTGGGACTGTTGGTTATATTGGTAGCTCACTGGTAACTCTACTTCTAGGTCCAAAGCTATCTCCCCCTCTTACCCTAGTTGGTCTACCTCCCCCTTTTACCCTAGCTATATGTTGTGAACCTCTTGGCCTTAGTTCAGCTGGAGCGAAAATATTTAACATTTCGATCTCCTGCTTCTAGCCATTAGATCCTTGATTTTTATCTCCAATCCTGCTCTTCATTTTCCTCCCATCTGGTCAGCAATTTTATTTGGGCTAAGTATCTCTTTTCGATAAGATCATTGGTAATATCTTCTTCCAATTGTACTTGGACTTGCAACATCTATTTCTCTAGTTGCATTTTGTTACGTTGCTGGGTCTTTACAAGTCTTCATGTTGTGGCCCAAATGCCCACATTTGTGATACTTCTTCCGTTGGCTCCCACCTTCATCATCACCTTTCCTTTTCACTTTCCTAGGCCTATCCGCCCCCCTCACCAATGGTGGTGGCAATACTTAAATGTTCACATTCTGCAATCAAAACAAAACATAAACTAAATGAAATTATACATAAATGAAATTATAAACTTAAATAAACAAAAGAAAATATCACATAACATTAACTTACTTTGTCCCAGAGTGATGGATCATTAATGGCTAAAACTGAACCACTGTATGTCTTGATATAAGAAGAAACCATGAGATACTAACTACAATACCTGCAAATAAGCCATAAGAAGAAAAATTGTTAATCAAACAAAAAAGAAAGAAATAATAAAAAAAAGGCTAGAAAAATAAGTCAACTTACTCCACCCAGTTAAACCTCATGTGACTTATCATACAATATACATGAACATAAGGCAACCCACTCATTGCAATCACAAGTCCTTTCTTCCAGATTTACTTTTCACTTCTTCCCATATTTAGAAATTGCCACCCAACTGCTAAAATCAGAACCTTGGGGTTCATACTCATTGTAAAACCTCTTTATCCTGCCAATATGTATCTTGGCCCTAGGTACCACAAAATTCTGATCCCAACCTTGAGCTTTCACCCTTCTATCATTTGTTAACTTTGTCATCATCATCAAGTTAATACTTTTAATTACTTTGTCTAGTGGTTTATCTCTAATTTTTAAAATCCAGTTATTGAAAGACTCTGAAAAGTTATTGGTGATGTGCTCACATTTGGCTGTAAAGTCAAAATGTGACCAGCACCAATACTCTGCAGGTTCCTTGTCCAACCACCTCTTGGCTTCAGGATTATCAACTTGAAGTTTGTCTATAAATACTTGCTTATCTGCTTTAACAAAAGCTTTTGCTACTCCCCAACATAGCCTTTCAAAGTATGACCCCCTAATTTTTTTATTTTTAAAAGTTCTTCCACATGTGCCTAAAGTAGAACCTATGGTTTTGATGTGGGAGCACCTGAAACATAAACCTAATAAGTAAGTAAAGAAATACAAATGAGTAAATAAAGAAATAAAGTTAAAAACAATTTCAAACACTCACCTCAGCAGTAAATTCAATTAGGCCTTTTTGTTTGTCTGAAATGAATGTCAATTTTCTTTGGTGCCTTGTCAACTGAGGGGCCAACATAGTTAAAAAAGTGTGCCATGTTTCATAACACTTAGACCTACATAAATAGATAACAGTTGAAAATAATTCATTATTTCCATCCAAAACCACAATTGAGAAACACTGCCCTCCATACTTGCCCTTCAAGAAACAACCATCAAGACCTAATACAGGTCTACATCCCTTAACAAAACCATCAAGTGAGGCCTTAAATGCCAGACATGTACCAGTCCACTGCTTAGTATCATACTGAAAGCTTCAAGTTGTTATGCTTCCAGGATTTGATAAGAGTACTTGTCTAGTTAACTCAGGTAGCCTATTATAGCCATCATCAAATGATCCAGTGATCCTCTCAATGCAAATGGTCTTTGCATTTCAAGCAGTATAGTAAGAGACATTAACCCCATATTTTATTCTTATTGTAGTTTGGACATCATTTGGTGTCAAAGTCTTCACATCCCTCACCAACTCCACAATTTCATTTGCTATCCAAAGTGCATTTGCCAACTTATTTTTACTTCCAACCTTCCCAGTGCAGGTGTGTTCAAAATGGAACCCCTTAAGAACCCTATGATATGACCATCATAACTTTTCCTAGCATACACCAACTACTTATATTTTTTTACAGCACACTTGTACCTAAGCATGTAACTCTCATTTTTAACTTGTTTAGTTTTAAATTTATTAAGAATTGCAAATTTCTTTAAGTATTCTCTAGCTTCAGAAACAGTTGGCCATTCCATCCTAACATACAATGATTCATAATCAGTTTGAGGTTGTGGCTTAAAAACATCTTCATCCTCTTCAAATATATTATTTGCTTCATACCAAAAATCTCCAAACACTTTACATCTTTTTATGTCTTCTTCATTAGGTATACCATCCCCATCCTGGGATGAGTGGGTGCCGTAGTAATCTTCTTCAGCATCTAAACTATCTACATTCAACTGAGCAAAATGAATCCATTCATTAACCTGTGTCTCAATGTCTTCACTATCCCAACCCATATCAACATTATGCCCACCCTCATCATCATTATCTCCCTCCACATTAGCATCATCCCCACCCATATCATCATCATGCCCAGCCTCATCAGCATTATCTTTATCCATATCATTATCATACCACTCATTCTCAATACATGTATTATCATACCACTTATTCTCAATAAGATCTTCTTCCCAAATAGAAACTTTACCAACAACTTTCATATCGTTACATGCTATATTATCATTATCACTCACATAAAACAGTGGCAAATGGTCCAATTCTTCCTCAGGTAGTTCACTTGGCCCCAGTCTCTTCTTCTTCATAACAGAAGGTTGATTTTGTCCATTAGTTTCGTTATTCCTTTTGTCTTTCTTAGTTGCTTTAGCCTTTTTCTTATAAATAATATTCTTACCAACATAACCACTCCCAACAGTCACATCACCCATAACTTGAGACATAATCATATCACCTATAACTTGAGACATATTCACATCACCCACAACACTTCCTAGTCTAACTATTTTATTTCTTGGTACTATCTTCTTAGCCAAGGTTTTCTTTCTAGGCAAGTTTGCCATATTATTTGGATCCATTTTAAGTATCCAATGCATGACTCTAGGAGTTCCAGGTACACTTGATGCCAAAGCTATGATGAACACAAAGAAATGAATAGATCCAGTTGGGTCTTCATCATTGTAATGCCATACACCAGTCAATGCATTATCTGAATCAATGACCACTATTTTACATTTACTAATACAGTGTAGTTCAAGCATACTCCCAGCAGGACAAAGGGTTTTCCCACATTTATGGTCAACAGTTTCAGTTATAGAATTTAACAAATTCATGTAGCAAAGATATTCCCCATTAACATCCTTAAACTTGTCATTTTCCCCACCTATGTAATCTGCCACATCATACCCCCAGAAGGTTCATCTACACACCATTTTCCACCAAATTGTATGACAATACATTTAATTGACATCCAATGGCTATTTTAAAGTAAAACAAACAAATAGAGATATATTCACATTATGAGACAACATAGAAAATAGAAAATCCTCAAATTTGTAAACCCTAGTTTGGAAAAAATTGAAAACCACCAAAATTCGAAACCCTAACATAAATAGAAAATAGAAATTGAGTAAACCCTAACACTTATTTGGGATGAAAAGAACATACCTCCTAGTAAAAGAATCTATTTGTGACAGGTACACACAGAGAGAAAGAGAGAGGTTTGTACGAAGAACTAGTTTATCTGAAAAGAGAGGTTTGTTTGAAGAAGAGATAAGACAAGTTTGTCTGAAGAATAAAAAAGAATGTTTGTCTGAAGAACATAGAAGAAATGTTGTCTGAAGAACACAGAAGAAAGTTTTGTCTGAAGAAGAAAGTAAACCAAAAGGGGAGGGAAATTCGCGGCCTCAATTAAGCCGTTGATCGTACGACACGTCAGCAGATAACAAACGGTTGAGATTCTTGGATCTGCTATGGTGGCGGGGGTATGGCCCAAAATGGGTATAAGGAGGGCTGAGAGTTTATTTCGGAGGATGTGTGAGTTCGGGAACTAAACCCAATGCAATTACATGATGAGATTCTTACCTGCATGTGAGGCCTGGATTCTAAATTTTGGGAAATTTGCTTCATGGGTAGGGAGGAAAGTGGCATGGATTCGGTACCCATTTTTAATTCATGATTGCCTTGACTGGTAAGTACAAGGAGTTAAAGCGCTTGATCTGTTGAGCAGGAGGGATATCCCGAAGATTTGGTGTCAGGGAATTGCCATGATTGTTGTTATGAACAGAGCCCCGAGTTTCAGTAAGAGCATAAAACGATTCCCAGTGAACTTCAAAGTATACATAAATTGAGTACAATTCTCTCACCATGGTGTGTTATTCCGCTTTTCTCTAGTTTGGGAGCGTTCGCAGGTGATGAGATGATGGGTGCATGGAGGTGTTCTAAGATAACTGATGATCCCGTACATGGCAATTCACACATGCCTAATCGCCCCTGTATGCTCTGTGTGGACAACATAGACTTAGGGAAGGGCATTTTCAGAAGTTGTCGCTACTTAGAATGCGTAGAGACCTGGATAGTGTGTGCCATGATAGGGCAGGTGGAAAAATAGGAAATGGTAACAGTCTATTCGAGCTCTTTCCAATACGTGAGGAAGGGGCGAGAACCAAACTATTGTTTACTTCACTGCATGGTGAACGGTTCTGAAAATCATTTTGGGTGTTTGGTTTTTCGTGGGTTTTTGCTGCAATGCTTGTAGTGCATTGTGTTTGTTGTATAGAGGAATGTAAAAGAGACACTATGAGAGCATGGACTAGAGATACTCATTCTGCCTGGAATTAAGCATTCGCTTGTTTAGCGATCTTCTTGGGACGGTGCGGGGCTGCTTGTTGTAGACGCTTACGAGTTCACTCAAGTGGATGCCTGTCAAACAAATGAATGCGATGGGGAGCTTATTGAAGGCTGTGGTCGATCCATGGGAATTTCGGAGCATTTGTTGAGCTTGTGGCATGAACATTGTTCGTCATTAAGACCCTGCAAAATACTACTATTACATCTTATGGACATGTGTATGCCAAAATGACCGCGGTAGTGGGCAAGATGCAAGAACCGCTTGAAGAGCAAAAGATGACTTGCGAAGGAAGTGAAAAAGGATCCCGTAGCCCAGATTGGTAGGAGATAGATAACGAGGTTCATCAACTACTATCAAGCCAAAACCAGTCCATTGTGGACAGAAACCGGTTTATAATTGCTCAACGTGATATGTGAGTATCTCAACACGTTCTCGTCGCTTGCTCCCAAGGCCATGACTTTACATAAAACTATCCTAGGTATATAATGGCCACTTAGAAACTCTCCCGTAGATGTTATGACGTGGGCCCGGCCCAATTGAACATTATATTTATGGGGACAAATAGAATTATGAAAAGAGTAATTTGGGGGTACATAAAGAAGATGAACTTGAGTAAGTATGGTAAATAGGCTCACCCCACCTGATTTTGTGTAACCAAAAATTACCAGTGGGCCTTTGTGGATTGAACTACTAGGCTATTCCGGTAACAATGGGAGTAGTTCAAAGAATCCAATGAATATGCGATCATGGTCATCCTTGTTAAAGGAGTAACGAGGGAATGAGTTGTGTGTAGGGGCCCGACGTCTTGCATCTCTTTTGATGCAGGCTATCACAGGCCCACTCTTGTTTCTCCTTGTCTGGCTTTTGTGCTCAATAGGTGACTTCTGCTCTTACCCTTTCCTTCTGCACTTCTGCACATAATTTGCTATTTCGACTTTCTCTTCGCGCAACGCTGATCAACCCCCTCGTCCCTCAGAGTGTTTCCCGGGTGGTCTTGTTGCCCGATCCTTTATTAGCTTGCCGTTTCATTCGGTTCTTCATAGTGCTTGCGTGTGCAGTGTTTTGGGCAACTGTGCTGTTTCAGTAGAACTGTTTGTGCTGTGAGTTTCCGCACGTGGCCGATCTAAATTTCTGTGGTCCTGTCCTGTGTATCCCAGCCTTTTTCGGTGGTCACCGAGTTTGACGCTCGCTGATAGTGGGACTGACCGAGCCTTCATTGCGGGAGGTATAGAGCGTTTAGATAGAGGCTTAAAGGTGGTTTAAGTCAAAATAGTGAAACATAATTGATCAAGTGATATTAGATATTCTTTTATCTTACTTTCAGATGGACCTGTCGCGGATTTGAATAATGTATTTTCTATGTGACTCAAGAGCGCCTACCAGTTTATTAAAACCTACTATTGCCTTTGGCTTCAAATGCCCCTAACCGAACACGCGCATTTTTTTCCCCTTCACTTGTTTTTATGTCACCACTAACACATTTGTACCAAGTGAACGATTACTTGCAACACATTGTTAAATTAATAGTCATTGTTTTTGCATTGCAACTCATATTGATGTAAGCAAGTGGTGTGAAGACAAGTGAATTAAATTTAGGGTATAATGGTTGAAAATGCAATTCAAAATGTTATTTTTCCATCTTCATGATGTTTGCATTGCACAGCTGCCTTAGGGGCAGAATACATGGAGCTTGCATTTGCAATCCAGTTGCCTTGAACCATACTGAGCCTTAAGATGCATTAAGGAGTTTGAAAAAGTGTGGCCCTCCTTGATTTTTTTTGTGGACTCATGAAACTGGCCACCTTGCTAAGTCTCCTTCCTTCATCAACTACTATTCAAAGTTGAAGCGGCTACATTTGCTCCCCTACCTCTCCCATTTTCAATAATAGAAGCTACCCACGATTGAGATTCCTCACAAAGATTGTTCACTTCGAAACGATGTGGTGTGGAGATGAGAAATGGTGTAGGGGGCGTTGAATGTATAAACTCCTCAAAACCATCAGGAGGAAAAACCGACGGAGAGGACTCGGGTTACGCGGGGTATATGTTCTTGATGAGAACAAGTACCGACATGTCAAACATAAGCAAATAGGATGTTGCGACTTAGGACAATAAAATGTCTGAGAGCAGACAAACTAAAATATCAAGGAACTGATTAAGGGAAAGAGTAATAGGGATTCGGCTAAGAACTCGGACAAAAAAACTTCGATAACTCTTCGTGGTATCTCAAAAACAAATCACAGTCGAATTTAACTGGACACAATATAAGTAGGCATAAGGACTCTATCTGTTTTGTATATTTAGTCGTCGTGAGATTTGCAGATTCAAAGTACAAAAGAACACAAGTTTATAAAAGAGAAATTTTAAATACCACCATCAAACTATGAGGAAAAGCTAACCCCGTATCCCACATAGTTTTGTATAGGAGTTAATATCACTTAATGTAATGAAAATAATGCCCGCCAAAATAGAAGACACAAAATATTGTGGAATGAGTGCTATCAGCTTAACCCCTATTTTGAAAATCGATTTGCCAGTACACCCCACATTCCTGAGCAATCGCATTAGACCTCATTCAGATTGGAAGAACAAGTCAAATTTATTTCCGATTAGACTCCGTTGTAGCGAAGGTGAAATATACAGCTTATCCTATAGAGACAAAATAGAAATCAATCCACACGCTTGATAAAAAATAGAGGTAAGTATCGCACGGGATTGCACGTGCTAATTAAAAGCTCAA